>OU795036.1:72209373-72678137 GCA_917208275.1 Patella pellucida
AAAGTGGAAAATTGATTTTTATTTTTTTCCGACACCATCCCGACAAAAAAGGCGTCTACAGCACCCGGTGTTCCCAGGCGGTCACCCATCCAAGTACTAACTGGGCCCGACGTTGCTTAACTTCAGTGATCGGACGAGAACTGGTGTTTTCAACGTGGTATGGCCGTAGACGAGAAAATGTGAAGAAACCCCGTAGTTATGCGGTCCTATGCTGTAGCATCAATTGAGCCGATAATTGATTTCCGTCGATTTCAAAAGGGCGTCTACAGCACCCGGTGTTCCCAGGCGGTCACCCATCCAAGTACTGACTGGGCCCGACGTTGCTTAACTTCAGTGATCAGACGAGAACTGGTGTTTTCAACGTGGTGTGGCCGTAGACGAGGGAAGGTGAACAAATCCCGTAGTTGTGCTTACCTAATAAAAGACCGCGCCCCAGAAACTGATTTCCGCCGATTTCAAAAAAGTGGAAAATTGATTTTTATTTTTTTCCGACACCATCCCGACAAAAAAGGCGTCTACAGCACCCGGTGTTCCCAGGCGGTCACCCATCCAAGTACTAACCGGGCCCGACGTTGCTTAACTTCAGTGATCGGACGAGAACTGGTGTTTTCAACGTGGTATGGCCGTAGACGAGAAAATGTGAAGAAACCCCGTAGTTATGCGGTCCTATGCTGTAGCATCAATTGAGCCGATAATTGATTTCCGTCGATTTCAAAAGGGCGTCTACAGCACCCGGTGTTCCCAGGCGGTCACCCATCCAAGTACTGACTGGGCCCGACGTTGCTTAACTTCAGTGATCAGACGAGAACTGGTGTTTTCAACGTGGTGTGGCCGTAGACGAGGGAAGGTGAACAAATCCCGTAGTTGTGCTTACCTAATAAAAGACCGCGCCCCAGAAACTGATTTCCGCCGATTTCAAAAAAGTGGAAAATTGATTTTTATTTTTTTCCGACACCATCCCGACAAAAAAGGCGTCTACAGCACCCGGTGTTCCCAGGGCGGTCACCCATCCAAGTACTAACCGGGCCCGACGTTGCTTAACTTCAGTGATCGGACGAGAACTGGTGTTTTCAACGTGGTATGGCCGTAGACGAGAAAATGTGAAGAAAAACCCCCCGTAGTTATGCGGTCCTATGCTGTAGCATCAATTGAGCCGATAATTGATTTCCGTCGATTTCAAAAGGGCGTCTACAGCACCCGGTGTTCCCAGGCGGTCACCCATCCAAGTACTGACTGGGCCCGACGTTGCTTAACTTCAGTGATCAGACGAGAACTGGTGTTTTCAACGTGGTGTGGCCGTAGACGAGGGAAGGTGAACAAATCCCGTAGTTGTGCTTACCTAATAAAAGACCGCGCCCCAGAAACTGATTTCCGCCGATTTCAAAAAAGTGGAAAATTGATTTTTATTTTTTTCCGACACCATCCCGACAAAAAAGGCGTCTACAGCACCCGGTGTTCCCAGGCGGTCACCCATCCAAGTACTAACCGGGCCCGACGTTGCTTAACTTCAGTGATCGGACGAGAACTGGTGTTTTCAACGTGGTATGGCCGTAGACGAGAAAATGTGAAGAAACCCCGTAGTTATGCGGTCCTATGCTGTAGCATCAATTGAGCCGATAATTGATTTCCGTCGATTTCAAAAGGGCGTCTACAGCACCCGGTGTTCCCAGGCGGTCACCCATCCAAGTACTGACTGGGCCCGACGTTGCTTAACTTCAGTGATCAGACGAGAACTGGTGTTTTCAACGTGGTGTGGCCGTAGACGAGGGAAGGTGAACAAATCCCGTAGTTGTGCTTACCTAATAAAAGACCGCGCCCCAGAAACTGATTTCCGCCGATTTCAAAAAGTGGAAAATTGATTTTTATTTTTTTCCGACACCATCCCGACAAAAAAGGCGTCTACAGCACCCGGTGTTCCCAGGCGGTCACCCATCCAAGTACTAACCGGGCCCGACGTTGCTTAACTTCAGTGATCGGACGAGAACTGGTGTTTTCAACGTGGTATGGCCGTAGACGAGAAAATGTGAAGAAACCCCGTAGTTATGCGGTCCTATGCTGTAGCATCAATTGAGCCGATAATTGATTTCCGTCGATTTCAAAAGGGCGTCTACAGCACCCGGTGTTCCCAGGCGGTCACCCATCCAAGTACTGACTGGGCCCGACGTTGCTTAACTTCAGTGATCAGACGAGAACTGGTGTTTTCAACGTGGTGTGGCCGTAGACGAGGGAAGGTGAACAAATCCCGTAGTTGTGCTTACCTAATAAAAGACCGCGCCCCAGAAACTGATTTCCGCCGATTTCAAAAAAGTGGAAAATTGATTTTTATTTTTTTCCGACACCATCCCGACAAAAAAGGCGTCTACAGCACCCGGTGTTCCCAGGCGGTCACCCATCCAAGTACTAACCGGGCCCGACGTTGCTTAACTTCAGTGATCGGACGAGAACTGGTGTTTTCAACGTGGTATGGCCGTAGACGAGAAAATGTGAAGAAACCCCGTAGTTATGCGGTCCTATGCTGTAGCATCAATTGAGCCGATAATTGATTTCCGTCGATTTCAAAAGGGCGTCTACAGCACCCGGTGTTCCCAGGCGGTCACCCATCCAAGTACTGACTGGGCCCGACGTTGCTTAACTTCAGTGATCAGACGAGAACTGGTGTTTTCAACGTGGTGTGGCCGTAGACGAGGGAAGGTGAACAAATCCCGTAGTTGTGCTTACCTAATAAAAGACCGCGCCCCAGAAACTGATTTCCGCCGATTTCAAAAAAGTGGAAAATTGATTTTTATTTTTTTCCGACACCATCCCGACAAAAAAGGCGTCTACAGCACCCGGTGTTCCCAGGCGGTCACCCATCCAAGTACTAACCGGGCCCGACGTTGCTTAACTTCAGTGATCGGACGAGAACTGGTGTTTTCAACGTGGTATGGCCGTAGACGAGAAAATGTGAAGAAACCCCGTAGTTATGCGGTCCTATGCTGTAGCATCAATTGAGCCGATAATTGATTTCCGTCGATTTCAAAAGGGCGTCTACAGCACCCGGTGTTCCCAGGCGGTCACCCATCCAAGTACTGACTGGGCCCGACGTTGCTTAACTTCAGTGATCAGACGAGAACTGGTGTTTTCAACGTGGTGTGGCCGTAGACGAGGGAAGGTGAACAAATCCCGTAGTTGTGCTTACCTAATAAAAGACCGCGCCCCAGAAACTGATTTCCGCCGATTTCAAAAAAGTGGAAAATTGATTTTTATTTTTTTCCGACACCATCCCGACAAAAAAGGCGTCTACAGCACCCGGTGTTCCCAGGCGGTCACCCATCCAAGTACTAACCGGGCCCGACGTTGCTTAACTTCAGTGATCGGACGAGAACTGGTGTTTTCAACGTGGTATGGCCGTAGACGAGAAAATGTGAAGAAACCCCGTAGTTATGCGGTCCTATGCTGTAGCATCAATTGAGCCGATAATTGATTTCCGTCGATTTCAAAAGGGCGTCTACAGCACCCGGTGTTCCCAGGCGGTCACCCATCCAAGTACTGACTGGGCCCGACGTTGCTTAACTTCAGTGATCAGACGAGAACTGGTGTTTTCAACGTGGTGTGGCCGTAGACGAGGGAAGGTGAACAAATCCCGTAGTTGTGCTTACCTAATAAAAGACCGCGCCCCAGAAACTGATTTCCGCCGATTTCAAAAAAGTGGAAAATTGATTTTTATTTTTTTCCGACACCATCCCGACAAAAAAGGCGTCTACAGCACCCGGTGTTCCCAGGCGGTCACCCATCCAAGTACTAACCGGGCCCGACGTTGCTTAACTTCAGTGATCGGACGAGAACTGGTGTTTTCAACGTGGTATGGCCGTAGACGAGAAAATGTGAAGAAACCCCGTAGTTATGCGGTCCTATGCTGTAGCATCAATTGAGCCGATAATTGATTTCCGTCGATTTCAAAAGGGCGTCTACAGCACCCGGTGTTCCCAGGCGGTCACCCATCCAAGTACTGACTGGGCCCGACGTTGCTTAACTTCAGTGATCAGACGAGAACTGGTGTTTTCAACGTGGTGTGGCCGTAGACGAGGGAAGGTGAACAAATCCCGTAGTTGTGCTTACCTAATAAAAGACCGCGCCCCAGAAACTGATTTCCGCCGATTTCAAAAAAGTGGAAAATTGATTTTTATTTTTTTCCGACACCATCCCGACAAAAAAGGCGTCTACAGCACCCGGTGTTCCCAGGCGGTCACCCATCCAAGTACTAACCGGGCCCGACGTTGCTTAACTTCAGTGATCGGACGAGAACTGGTGTTTTCAACGTGGTATGGCCGTAGACGAGAAAATGTGAAGAAACCCCGTAGTTATGCGGTCCTATGCTGTAGCATCAATTGAGCCGATAATTGATTTCCGTCGATTTCAAAAGGGCGTCTACAGCACCCGGTGTTCCCAGGCGGTCACCCATCCAAGTACTGACTGGGCCCGACGTTGCTTAACTTCAGTGATCAGACGAGAACTGGTGTTTTCAACGTGGTGTGGCCGTAGACGAGGGAAGGTGAACAAATCCCGTAGTTGTGCTTACCTAATAAAAGACCGCGCCCCAGAAACTGATTTCCGCCGATTTCAAAAAAGTGGAAAATTGATTTTTATTTTTTTCCGACACCATCCCGACAAAAAAGGCGTCTACAGCACCCGGTGTTCCCAGGCGGTCACCCATCCAAGTACTAACCGGGCCCGACGTTGCTTAACTTCAGTGATCGGACGAGAACTGGTGTTTTCAACGTGGTATGGCCGTAGACGAGAAAATGTGAAGAAACCCCGTAGTTATGCGGTCCTATGCTGTAGCATCAATTGAGCCGATAATTGATTTCCGTCGATTTCAAAAGGGCGTCTACAGCACCCGGTGTTCCCAGGCGGTCACCCATCCAAGTACTGACTGGGCCCGACGTTGCTTAACTTCAGTGATCAGACGAGAACTGGTGTTTTCAACGTGGTGTGGCCGTAGACGAGGGAAGGTGAACAAATCCCGTAGTTGTGCTTACCTAATAAAAGACCGCGCCCCAGAAACTGATTTCCGCCGATTTCAAAAAAGTGGAAAATTGATTTTTATTTTTTTCCGACACCATCCCGACAAAAAAGGCGTCTACAGCACCCGGTGTTCCCAGGCGGTCACCCATCCAAGTACTAACCGGGCCCGACGTTGCTTAACTTCAGTGATCGGACGAGAACTGGTGTTTTCAACGTGGTATGGCCGTAGACGAGAAAATGTGAAGAAACCCCGTAGTTATGCGGTCCTATGCTGTAGCATCAATTGAGCCGATAATTGATTTCCGTCGATTTCAAAAGGGCGTCTACAGCACCCGGTGTTCCCAGGCGGTCACCCATCCAAGTACTGACTGGGCCCGACGTTGCTTAACTTCAGTGATCAGACGAGAACTGGTGTTTTCAACGTGGTGTGGCCGTAGACGAGGGAAGGTGAACAAATCCCGTAGTTGTGCTTACCTAATAAAAGACCGCGCCCCAGAAACTGATTTCCGCCGATTTCAAAAAAGTGGAAAATTGATTTTTATTTTTTTCCGACACCATCCCGACAAAAAAGGCGTCTACAGCACCCGGTGTTCCCAGGCGGTCACCCATCCAAGTACTAACCGGGCCCGACGTTGCTTAACTTCAGTGATCGGACGAGAACTGGTGTTTTCAACGTGGTATGGCCGTAGACGAGAAAATGTGAAGAAACCCCGTAGTTATGCGGTCCTATGCTGTAGCATCAATTGAGCCGATAATTGATTTCCGTCGATTTCAAAAGGGCGTCTACAGCACCCGGTGTTCCCAGGCGGTCACCCATCCAAGTACTGACTGGGCCCGACGTTGCTTAACTTCAGTGATCAGACGAGAACTGGTGTTTTCAACGTGGTGTGGCCGTAGACGAGGGAAGGTGAACAAATCCCGTAGTTGTGCTTACCTAATAAAAGACCGCGCCCCAGAAACTGATTTCCGCCGATTTCAAAAAAGTGGAAAATTGATTTTTATTTTTTTCCGACACCATCCCGACAAAAAAGGCGTCTACAGCACCCGGTGTTCCCAGGCGGTCACCCATCCAAGTACTAACCGGGCCCGACGTTGCTTAACTTCAGTGATCGGACGAGAACTGGTGTTTTCAACGTGGTATGGCCGTAGACGAGAAAATGTGAAGAAACCCCGTAGTTATGCGGTCCTATGCTGTAGCATCAATTGAGCCGATAATTGATTTCCGTCGATTTCAAAAGGGCGTCTACAGCACCCGGTGTTCCCAGGCGGTCACCCATCCAAGTACTGACTGGGCCCGACGTTGCTTAACTTCAGTGATCAGACGAGAACTGGTGTTTTCAACGTGGTGTGGCCGTAGACGAGGGAAGGTGAACAAATCCCGTAGTTGTGCTTACCTAATAAAAGACCGCGCCCCAGAAACTGATTTCCGCCGATTTCAAAAAAGTGGAAAATTGATTTTTATTTTTTTCCGACACCATCCCGACAAAAAAGGCGTCTACAGCACCCGGTGTTCCCAGGCGGTCACCCATCCAAGTACTAACCGGGCCCGACGTTGCTTAACTTCAGTGATCGGACGAGAACTGGTGTTTTCAACGTGGTATGGCCGTAGACGAGAAAATGTGAAGAAACCCCGTAGTTATGCGGTCCTATGCTGTAGCATCAATTGAGCCGATAATTGATTTCCGTCGATTTCAAAAGGGCGTCTACAGCACCCGGTGTTCCCAGGCGGTCACCCATCCAAGTACTGACTGGGCCCGACGTTGCTTAACTTCAGTGATCAGACGAGAACTGGTGTTTTCAACGTGGTGTGGCCGTAGACGAGGGAAGGTGAACAAATCCCGTAGTTGTGCTTACCTAATAAAAGACCGCGCCCCAGAAACTGATTTCCGCCGATTTCAAAAAAGTGGAAAATTGATTTTTATTTTTTTCCGACACCATCCCGACAAAAAAGGCGTCTACAGCACCCGGTGTTCCCAGGCGGTCACCCATCCAAGTACTAACCGGGCCCGACGTTGCTTAACTTCAGTGATCGGACGAGAACTGGTGTTTTCAACGTGGTATGGCCGTAGACGAGAAAATGTGAAGAAACCCCGTAGTTATGCGGTCCTATGCTGTAGCATCAATTGAGCCGATAATTGATTTCCGTCGATTTCAAAAGGGCGTCTACAGCACCCGGTGTTCCCAGGCGGTCACCCATCCAAGTACTGACTGGGCCCGACGTTGCTTAACTTCAGTGATCAGACGAGAACTGGTGTTTTCAACGTGGTGTGGCCGTAGACGAGGGAAGGTGAACAAATCCCGTAGTTGTGCTTACCTAATAAAAGACCGCGCCCCAGAAACTGATTTCCGCCGATTTCAAAAAAGTGGAAAATTGATTTTTATTTTTTTCCGACACCATCCCGACAAAAAAGGCGTCTACAGCACCCGGTGTTCCCAGGCGGTCACCCATCCAAGTACTAACCGGGCCCGACGTTGCTTAACTTCAGTGATCGGACGAGAACTGGTGTTTTCAACGTGGTATGGCCGTAGACGAGAAAATGTGAAGAAACCCCGTAGTTATGCGGTCCTATGCTGTAGCATCAATTGAGCCGATAATTGATTTCCGTCGATTTCAAAAGGGCGTCTACAGCACCCGGTGTTCCCAGGCGGTCACCCATCCAAGTACTGACTGGGCCCGACGTTGCTTAACTTCAGTGATCAGACGAGAACTGGTGTTTTCAACGTGGTGTGGCCGTAGACGAGGGAAGGTGAACAAATCCCGTAGTTGTGCTTACCTAATAAAAGACCGCGCCCCAGAAACTGATTTCCGCCGATTTCAAAAAAGTGGAAAATTGATTTTTATTTTTTTCCGACACCATCCCGACAAAAAAGGCGTCTACAGCACCCGGTGTTCCCAGGCGGTCACCCATCCAAGTACTAACCGGGCCCGACGTTGCTTAACTTCAGTGATCGGACGAGAACTGGTGTTTTCAACGTGGTATGGCCGTAGACGAGAAAATGTGAAGAAACCCCGTAGTTATGCGGTCCTATGCTGTAGCATCAATTGAGCCGATAATTGATTTCCGTCGATTTCAAAAGGGCGTCTACAGCACCCGGTGTTCCCAGGCGGTCACCCATCCAAGTACTGACTGGGCCCGACGTTGCTTAACTTCAGTGATCAGACGAGAACTGGTGTTTTCAACGTGGTGTGGCCGTAGACGAGGGAAGGTGAACAAATCCCGTAGTTGTGCTTACCTAATAAAAGACCGCGCCCCAGAAACTGATTTCCGCCGATTTCAAAAAAGTGGAAAATTGATTTTTATTTTTTTCCGACACCATCCCGACAAAAAAGGCGTCTACAGCACCCGGTGTTCCCAGGCGGTCACCCATCCAAGTACTAACCGGGCCCGACGTTGCTTAACTTCAGTGATCGGACGAGAACTGGTGTTTTCAACGTGGTATGGCCGTAGACGAGAAAATGTGAAGAAACCCCGTAGTTATGCGGTCCTATGCTGTAGCATCAATTGAGCCGATAATTGATTTCCGTCGATTTCAAAAGGGCGTCTACAGCACCCGGTGTTCCCAGGCGGTCACCCATCCAAGTACTGACTGGGCCCGACGTTGCTTAACTTCAGTGATCAGACGAGAACTGGTGTTTTCAACGTGGTGTGGCCGTAGACGAGGGAAGGTGAACAAATCCCGTAGTTGTGCTTACCTAATAAAAGACCGCGCCCCAGAAACTGATTTCCGCCGATTTCAAAAAAGTGGAAAATTGATTTTTATTTTTTTCCGACACCATCCCGACAAAAAAGGCGTCTACAGCACCCGGTGTTCCCAGGCGGTCACCCATCCAAGTACTAACCGGGCCCGACGTTGCTTAACTTCAGTGATCGGACGAGAACTGGTATCTTCTACTTCCTTTTTGTAAATCTGAAGATTTCCAGGTTACGACCTCGGCCTATTTTTGCCTATCAGGCTATTTTTGCCTATTTTTCATGATGGACGAATGTAGTGCGAGTTTTATTAATACATACTATAACATAGAGAATTTTTCCTTAATTTTTTTCTCCCCTCTTCCTGCATTTTGGGGTTGACTTTTTGGTCTAGAATAGGAGAAAAGAGATCAAATTTGCAATTTTATAGCATTTTTGGGTGATATTACAGCGGAGGGATGGGGGTGTAAAATGTCTTTCTGTGGAGCAATCAAATGTATCGGTTCAAGTGAGATTTTCACCCCAGTCAACTTCAAATCAACGTAGCAAAAAATCTAAACCATAAACCCCCTATAAGTTTATTATGAGGAGATTGCCAAATGTGTTCCCAATTGTGCCTAAAAAGATTGGAACCAACGGAATGTTGAGCAAAAAGCTATTCCTGTGATGTTACACCCAATTAACATTGAAGTCAATGGGCAAATAATTACGAAGTCTAAAACCATAACCGCACAGCTTTTAAAACGTGCACGTCATGTAAAATTATGTTGTGCGTTTTGAGTAGGTTTTTTTATTTTGAATAAATTTAGATTGATAATAATTTAATGATTAAGATAAGAAATACTATTTCAATATACTAATGATAGACCAGAATTTTTTATTTTTAATAAATGTTGCATTGCCAGATAAAACATATCTCCTCATGGTGCTTCAGACATCAGTGACAATGGCGAGTATTAAGAATAAATCTTTCAAAATATTAATCATATTCAGCAAGTAACTAACGCACGTAGCTTTAGGCTACCCCCAAACGATTTTATGTTTAGTCTTACTCTTGATCTTAGACTTTTGGAATAATATTTGTCCCACCTTTGAAACTTCACACTTGCCCACAGTAAATATTTTAATTTATTTAGTAAACTCATTTAAGAACAAAATATTTCTCAATTTATATTTTTATTATTAGTGGGGTTTGTATTGCATTATATTATTTGGTAAGAATAGATTCGGGCGTTTGCTTCATTTTGTTCTGTGTAGTACCTTTATCATGTTGCTTTCGTGGTCAGGTTTTCTTCCGTGTTTTGATTTTCCTATAAATTTCAAATAAATCCATCTGCATTTATTAAAGGGACAATAACACTCTTGCTGGCTTGACAGGTCCAGATAAAAATAGCCTTATTCTAACTACAAGTGTCCTACCTATGTGTAAATTATCCATTACAACCTATCTTAAAATTACTTGTCCAGAGGGTTCGAAAATATGTTTAAATGCAAGTGTTTACGTAAAGCTTTTCAAACCATGTTACGGCATGTAGTTGAATTTTTCCAATTTTTAAAATTAGGTGTGTTAAGATGAAATTTGTATCTAGGCGTACGACCCCCCCCCCCCCTCCTAACTTTCGGGCAAGCTGACTTTTTAGGCAGACGGGTAAAGTGAGAATTTTTTTTTATTTCATCTACTTGGCAAATTAAAGTGCCCTAATTCTAATAAAACATTAAATTTACGAGCTGGAAAAGCAGTAAAAGGCGTTTGCAGTCGTCAAATAATCAAAAAATTTATTGGGGGGTCCATACAAGGTCAGCTCCGCTTTTTCGCCTATCAATAGAAACCGGCGCCGCCGTCTATAAACCCGAATTTTTTCGGGCATTTCTACTTTTGCAAAATAAAGTGCCCGAATTCTAAAAAAAAACTTAGTTTACGGGCTGGAATAGCAGTAAAACGCGTTTGCAGCCGTCAAATTATCAAAAATTTGCTTGGGGGTCCATACATGGTCAGCTCCGCTTCTACGCCTCTAAATACTGGCGCCGCTACCGCCGTCTTTAAACCCGGAACCTTTCGGGCATTTCTAGTTCTAGAATAGCAGAAAACGCATTTGCGGTGATTAAATTTTCAATTTTTTCCCGGGAGGGTGAGGCCCCCATACCGCGCGACGATTTATTGGTTTGGTTGTTTGGAATTCGGGTCAGCCAGGTAGGCTACTTGAAGTTGTTGCATTCACAGACTGGAATTGCAGGAAAACGCGTTTGCGGCAGTAAAATTTTCAAAATTCATATCAGCCACCTCAATTATGCTAAATTAGACCACTTTGAAGTTGCTTTGTTCACCGGCTGAAATAGCAGGAAACGCGGTATGCCAAATAAACTGTGGTATACAAAAAAAAATACCTTTCCGTTCTTGTAGGCACCGTAAATACTAGGGCACCGGGCCTATATTATAATTATAAATTAACGACAATATAATTATATATTAATGGGGTTTATGAGAGGCTGTGGTATATTCAGAGGTTGTGTTCAATGGTCTTTATTATTACATTATCAAACAACGTTTTAAGTTAAATTATCTTTAAAAGGAATATTCTTTATTAAATATTAGCCAAAAAAAACAAAATAGTTTACAAGGGACATAACCACATGTTTGCGGCGCTGTGGATATTGGACTATACCATTTGTTTATAGTGATCGAATTAATCAGGCGTATCCAGCTAATGTGGACGTTGTAAAAAATGATTATTAATTACAACTCTTACAAAGTGTAACACAGTGGTAATTCTGGTATTAACTTTGTATAATTGTATGCAATCTGTGAAATAATTTTGTAACGGGGGTACAAATAATTGCTCCCAAATCCACACTGTGTATAATAATGGTACAATCCAACTCGGCCCTTCAGTCAGACTATCGGTCAATAACGAAACTGAGAAGGATCAAAGTGAACGAAGTGTAGATAGTCAACGTGATTGGGAGAGTGCTTTTGTTTTTTCCGTTGTTTTATACATTTATACAAGTTTTAAACAGCATCATAATGCGGCTTTTAGTCGCCCTGATGTTAGTGTTGACAATAAATGAGTTATGTGAAGCTAGACGTCTCGGAAAAGAAAATCACCACGAGAAACCCAGTGAAAAATCGCTTCAGGTTAGTAGTACTATAGAGTAGCCTATTATTATTGTTCGTAGGCCTACAATATTTCATTTACATATACCGGTCATTACATTTTTCTCCTTACCTCAACGTAAAGACCAATAATATTGTTTTTAATTCAAATAATTGAATACTAATTTAGGGAACTTATTTATTCGTTGAGTCTTATGAAGGTATGAGTTTGTTCAAATCAATGTGGATTGTGAAGGCATTTTTTGCTATACTATGACAAACCTAAAATTATCAATTAGTTGTTGACATATCAGCACCTGTAAGTAGGTGTAAATGTATTTTAAAAAAGTGATATTCACATGAAACAGACAACTAAGATAATAATTCCTTGAAAGATTGACCCCAAATATTGAAATAAGCATTTTAAAAATCAGAAGAGCTCAAAAACAGTAGAATTTGTAGTAGCCTATTTGTAGGTACGGTATAATTTTATGGTACCGGTAGTACAAATTCAAACAAGTAGGCTACATAATGATACACCTGTATATGATATATTATTATGTAATGCATGTATTATCCTCACTGTTTGAATGGACAAGGATACATCCTTTATGAATGTTTTCACACAACATCCAATTAAATAATGGTTATAAAAAGGAAGAACCATATTGAACAATTGAAGGTTAGACGTTATAAATTACAAATTACAGATTTAAAGTTTTATATGAATTAATTGTTATAAGGTATTCATTGTCATAGGGGAAACGGTAACATGTAGTCTGGTCTGGTCTGATCTGAAGTCTTGTCATTTTATAGATATCAAATTGTTATTTGGTCACAAAAGTTATCAATAAAATTTTAATTCCACAACACACATGTATAAATTTACAAGTATGAACTATGTTGATTGCTGATCACTAGAAAGTTTACTAGTAGATATTGTAGCCACATGTAATACATGGATGATATAAGGGGTTATCTAGAAAATTTTGAGAGGTTTGGATTTAAAAAGTCCTAGCTGTTGAGCACCATGCGGTGATGTTCAGAGAGCAATTTAGGCATAGCCATAGTATAGTGTATTAAAAAGAGGTTTGGGGCAGGCTTAAACCATGTTGCTGTGTTTTCATGTGAAAGCAAATTTTGGTCAGAAATAAAGAGTAATTACACATCTCTATCCTCGACTTTTGTCAGCATAGCTAGAAATTAGGCGTAAAATATTTTGGGCACCCATATGGTTTCTGGAACCAATTTGGCCCTAGATTTTCCCCAGATATCACAGTTAACCCTGTTCAAAATAAATTTATGAATACTAATTACAAGTGTTTGCTTAAACAAAGCTGGAAAGCCAATTGTTCTCATTCATTAACTGACTAACAACAAGAGGATTAACCTATTTTCATTGATTGGAATTAAAATCACAAATTTTGCTTTTAAATTTATAAGACCAAAGAGGATATATTAATACAATGACGAAATGAATTTAATTCATTTTTGATGATGTATTACAAAATAAAGGTAGACAACATAATTATATAATAATACATGTACACAAGCCTGGAAATAAGGAACCTGTCCGGCACAGATTCAGGCTTTTATCAGGCATAAAACTCTGGTTCCTGTCATTTTGTCCAGCACTGATTTGTTTTGTTATTTTATTGATATTATGAATACATGTCTGGCACTAAGTTGAAAATGTCAGGTACTATTTCATTAGGACTTTTCAAGTGATGGTGTTTTCCTGAAAACCTTCACAAAATTGATTAAATAGATACAATGACTATATCTCTTAGAAGACATAAAAATTTACATACCAGTGTACCGGTACTATATCTCTTAGAAGACATCAAAATTTACATACGGTATACCAGTACCGGTACATATTTAACTAAAGAACAGTGAAGCTGTGTACTACATGTAATGTCATTAAATCTTGGGAAATAGAACCTTTTTTTTAGCTACAGTACAAGTTTTAAAAGCCATTTGAAGTATTTATTGTCAACTTACAATAGTGCTATGTGTGCATCAAAATCACTGAAACATCGCAATGTGTACCGTAGTGCTTTAAAAATTGATAAACATAATTGATTATAATAAAGGTTCATGGTTATAAGTTTGATTGTTCATATCTTAGCAAATATCAAATCCACGCCAGTAGAATTTAGTGTTCTCAGCTGCAGTGCACTTAGTTATATATGTTACTTTTTCCAGTTGAAGTGATATAATTTATTGTTTTAATCTCCACAGGTGTGTTTGTCACCAGTAGCTAGAGTAATGAGCAGGAAGGAAATAATGATGTCCTTGTTTTCAGGTGTAAACCGCTAAACTGACCTAGATTTTACATTCCCTAGACAGTTATTTGTTAAAAGTCTGTTCTATTTCTTTATCTTTCAACAATCAATCCTTTATAAGATCTCTGCAGGGATTTACTTAGTGAAGCGATATGGTTCATCTTTGGTTCATATTTGATTATATTTGACAAAATTAAAGATTATTATATATTTTAATCAAAATTTGTAATACTCTGACCAGTCTGTAAATTTAGTATACCAATACCATGAGAAGTTATAATATCTCAATGAATTTTACTTTTAAGTACTGGTATTAAAATACTGCTTATAATTTTAGGTACATGTACATTTATTTGTATGGTCAAAAAGACCTTGAAAGAGTATGAATAACTCAAAATATCCTTCCAAACATACTGGTACAATCAGTATCTTTATGTACAATGATATATAATGTTATGTAATGAGAATTGAATTTGTCAAAATAATAATATTTATTTTTTATCTGTCAATAAAAAAAATAGGTATTAATGACTGTAGGATTTATTAATTTTGATGATGTTCTATGCTTCATGCAGTTGCCAATACATTATCATCTCTGGTGAATTCAATTTGTGATGACAAATAAAAAGTTATGTAATTACAAATTGAATGCATTCCCAGTTGAATACTTTCAACTTATAATAGCTATTATTTTAACACAACATGCCTTCATTTCATCATGAAGTCATGCAACTAATGATTCCCTCTTGATCACATAGATTCCATCTGCTGTGTAATTGGCAAATGTAATGGAATTGCCTACAGGAGGTAGGGAATATTTATTCCGGTGAAACCTTACATATATGTACATGTATGTGTTACTGATAAAATGAAGAAATGGCATTTACTCATTTGATTAAAGGACTAATCCCGATATTTTTTGGGGGAATAAAATTGCTTAAAATATTGGAGTCAAGGACCGAGCTACTACTTCAGTATTTATGAATTAAATCTGTCAAGTCTTCAACTTGGATTTTGAGACTGGTGCCCCAAGGTGTATTTTATGGTATCTGGATAAAACCAAACATTTTTTAAAAAATATAATGTGTAGTTGAAATTTGCCTTTCTTTATCAAGTACGACACATGGGTTATTCACTGCATAACCCTCTCAAGTAACCGCAATCGGTTATAAGGTCACCCAACGGAACAATTGACCTGAAATCTTAAAAGGGTTACGTGTCCGGATAAGCAGTTTTGGCGTTCACGTCCAAACGACTCAATATTTTGAGTTGAAATTTTAAGACAAGGTAAATACACCATTCCCCTTTAGTTTGGCGTTTCATTTTCATACATTCTCAGAATTTCTGTTTGAGCCTCTGTTTAATTCGGGATTGTCCCTTTAACTTAACTTACATGTACATGTAGAACCATTGCTGGAATGCCTCGCTATTTGTGTTAGTAATATAAGGAAATAATACTGATAGCGATTTTTGCAGTTTTACATTCTGTGTACATGTTGATGAGTACATAAAAATAACCTTGGCACTAAGAATGTAAAGAAGAATAATAGGCTGATATATATGCCGTGCAGGAAATATTTATGTTATACTGCATTGTGTATGCCCATCTTCATTTACCGGATGTGCAGAAAGTAGGTTAAACCACATTTCATCATTTTCTATTAATGGAAATTATATGTACTCGTGTACATGTATCATAAAAGACAAATACTTATTGCATATTAGGAAATAGGTTAAACATGGTTTCATTTACTTGTTGAAACAAATATTATTTAATTTTTCTTATTCTTAGTCTAATCCTACATGTGTGAAAGTATATGTATTTAAGACAAATCCTGTCCAACATGGTGGTTGTGAGAAGGTAAATATTGTAAAGAAAACCCCCAGTATCTAAACGAAACAGTAAACATTAAACAATCTTCTGTTATGATAAAGATTAAATGACAGCCATATTGTGTCATTTTTACATTCAAATTTATTGCAATAAGAAGAGCATGGAGTGTTCTCTGTGAATGTAATACCAATTTGGAGGAAATATACTCTTACTATTGAGCCTTAATAGTCAAAACAGAACACAATTGTTATTGGAAATAATCACTGGTTTTATTCTCAAAAAGCACAACGTTTGGACAAGTACATCCTCTTATTGTATCAAATTCCACCAATTGGTTTCATGACAGACTGAGAGAGGGTCTATATAGGAGCTAGGAGAGTGTCCACACATGTACATTTAGAAATTTAATAGACTACATTTAAAGAAATGTGATTCACATTGAAAATTATAAATAAGATAAGATAAGAAAACATTTTATTGTATCCTTGCATCAACTAAGGACAGCATACACAATTTAGACAAAAGTTAATCATACAATTATAACATAAAATAACATCTGGGGTGATCATTTAGATGAGATTATAACTCCAAAATGTGGGGGAAATTGTAATTAAAAAGTTATTTCTCGTGTATAATAGAGATGGGCAAATCTTCTGTGATTGGCTTTTTTGATCTGAAATAAGTCATCAAAGCTTGGTGTGTTATAATCATGTAGTTAATTATGATTTGAGATGAGGGCAACTCAGTAAATCAACCAAGTCTATATTTGAACAAGTTGATCACACCTCCATTGACTTCTCTGGTATGTAAATAACTCTAGATTAATAGTAATCATTAAATGGCATAATTACGTTGTAGACTGTTGGTCTATATGTTGTCTGATATACATTGTACAGCTTGTAACAAAGATAAAAGTCAAAGTTAGATCATTTCATTTGGATAGGCAGATATAAGTCTCGCCCATTCTCCTCATGCATCCCCTCCACCATGATATTATTTTTAGGCGTGCCAGTGAAAATGAAGTAAACTGAAAATGTGGGTGATTATTGGTAAAGGTTAAATGTAATTGTCTGATGCCTACTACTAGTGTAATGTTTTAGTGTATGCATGCATGTTACCATATTTAATACATCTATAACTTTTATTTTTCTGTGTTTAAAAGTAAACTTTGCCATCTATTAAACTTGTGCTAGTTACATATCCCCGGATTATAAATCACAGTACCAGCTGTTCTTTGTGTTTTTCTAATGTCTTATTAAACTAACAGATTGTGACATTTGTCTTGAGAATGAATTGTGACTTACCTAGTCAGTATATCTGATTATGTTATTTTATTGCTTTTTATTGATTTATACATGTTTGTCAGCTGTATTTATCAGAGCTTTACTACATTATATGATTTCAGAAAATGGTCTGGGAATCAATTTAAATCAGTGTTTTAAAGCAGATGGTCCAAAAAAAAAATTTGAAATGTCAATCTAAGCTGTAAAAAGCAATAGATTGTACAAATATGGAATTTTTAAATCAATAGAAAATAATGTAACAATTCAAACAACTGACAGTCAATATTAAAATGGGTTCGTCCGTCTGTCTGTCTGTCCGTCTGTCACACTTTTGTAGGTGTTTATTAGGTCATTGCCTTGATCGAGTTCGAAGATGAGCATTTTCCGCTTAGGGTAAGCAGAGATAAGCAATTTGATTGGTTGATGCTTTGGGACACGATAACTTAAGTTGTAATTAAGTGAGAGTGATGAAACTTGGTATATAGTTTTATTTCATCAATACCTTGACTAAGTTCGATAATGAGCATTTTCTGCTCAGGGTGAGAAGAGCGATAAGCAATTTGATTGGCCGAGACTTTGGAACATAATAACTCACCTTCTAATTGAGCTAGGATATTCAAACTTGGTGTAGGTGTTTAGTAGGTCAATACCTTGATGACATTCGAAGATGAGCATTTTCTATTTAGGGTAATGAGAGATAAGCAATTTGATTGGTTGATACTTTGGGACGCAATAACTTTAGTTGTAATTAAGTGAGAGTGATGAAACTTGGTATATAGTTTCATTTCATCAATAACTTGACTAAGTTTAATAATGAACATTTTCTGCTGAGGGTAAGCAGAGCGATTCCGATAAGCAATTTGAAAGGTCTAGACTTTGGAACACAATAATTCTCCTTCTAATTAAGGTAGAATGTTCGAACTAGGTGTAGGTGAATGCCTTGATGGAGTATGATGATGAACATTGTCTGATTCTATCTGATAGAGTGATGGTACTTAGTGTATAGTTTAATTGCTCAATACTTTTGAAAAAAATAAATGTGTGATTAATTAATATGTGTCATCTATTTATTTTGGGATTTCGGCGGGGGAAATCAGTCTCACTGTTGGCTTGTTTTATTTTAATACTTTTTGGACTGATATGGTTTTGGTAAGAGTATTGTTATTACATGTTAGTATGGTTTTTAACTCTGTATTTGATGTTGATTCTGACAGTTTAACCCAGATTCGCAAACCATACAAATAGTTTAACTAAACTAATACTAACATTAAACCAAAACATTACTTTAGTGATCTTAATGTGTACCCAACCTACTTTTGTGAGGGTGTGAATATACATGTTAATCAGGATTGCAGGATAAGATAAGATTTATTTTCACATCATTCATATTATTGAGTTCATGAATTAATTTATATAACAATAACAAATAGTTTGTCTAGCTCTAGCTTATACCCACAGTTGTAATTGGTTGGAGCTGTAATTATACGAATGAATATGATTATATTTTCAGTTTAACTTAATATTTAAGATATGCATAATTTAGTTTTGTGATACATGTACATGAAAAGATATCAGAACTATTTATAGTTTTCAACCAGGATATATTAACTGTTTCTCTATAAAATAAGAATTAAAATTGGGTAAGATGATATGTAATTGGCCGCCGCTTGTGTGATTTCTTAAATTTACATGTCCAACCCTTAATACCAGGGATTATTTTGGTTTGTAATACCATTAAAACTACTTTGAGTTTCAAGTATCAAGCAGGTCTGATAAAATCCCTTTTTGATATAGATAGCAGTTTATGAACTAGAATTTTTAGATTCTCTGTTATGTCAACTTGATTTTACTGCAATAACCACGTCCACCCTAAAAAAGAATCATTTGTTTTGAAATTTCCTGTTGAAACTGTGTGTGTATCCAGATCTGCTTAAAAAATATCATTAATATAAGGATTGTAAGAGGCTTTAGTGAACGATTTGAGTGAGCCTTTTAACTTAACATGGAGTGTCATTGATTTTTGCTCTGTTTTAATCTTGTTTCCAGTATTGGTGTTCAGTATTTGTGCTTGAAAAACCATTGACTGTATCTGAAGGTCAATCATGCCTAGTACAGGCTGTTAAATGTAGGTTCAGCCTGTTTCACAAATTCTTGATTGATTGATAATAGGGGTCTGGTATTTTTTCCATCATGGATAAATCAAGCTGTCATTAAACAAACATACTTCTACAATTTTGTTTCTAGTTTAACACTATTCACATCATACGTCCATAATAAATATTTTCTGGTGATAATTCTGAAACTTTGTTCTGTTTATAAATAAATTTTATAAATAAATAATCTAATTCTGAAACCATTAGCAGCATGTCAAAGATCCCAGGACATTTGGAAATTAAACAGAGATGAACTAATCTACTTATAACTTCTAGAAATTACAAGCCAATGTGGATACATGTAGCAGGTGACCAACATAACTGTTTGGATATAAATGAGATCCCTTCATCTTTAGGATATGAATTTCACAAAAATTGTATCTTTTAAAAGTCTAAATGTGATTTTATGGCACTAGGCACTCAAATTGCTATAATCAATGTTAATATGTGTAATGGTTCAAAAGACTTAAAACTATTTAATGCAATTTACAGCAAATAAATCACAGCATTGGTTTGAAATTTAAAGATCATTTGTGTCTTGATTTATGCAAAGTCATGTAGATGAGCAATAGGATTCCCAAGACGCGGAGCTGGCATAAAGAATTATGTAATCTTAAAGTGCACATTATTTTAACCCTGATCCAAAAATCAATGAAAATCTTGTATTAACTCTTAGAAGCTACAGTTATTATCCAATTTACTTGAAATTTATATGCAGGGTTCATGAGATGTAGATGCCTATTTCCAACGATTTCCGATAACAAAGACAGTTAAAGTTATCATCTAATTACTGATACATGCTTCGTATAACAATTAAATAGGCTGTAGCGCAACTGTTTGGGCAAAATGTATGTCCATCTTCATTAGCCCAGTTGCCTCAAAACAATGACGTTAAAACCCATTTCATTTCCAGGGATTGCAGAACATTAGGTCATTTCCAGGGGGTCCAGAAAAGTTGGTCATTCAGTCTGATTTCATTCACTCGACACAAATTAGGTCATTTCAGTACTTACATATGGTTTAATTTTATTTCAATAATTCGCTTGCGCATAGGGGTCTTTAACAGTGGGAGGAACCGGTGATTGAACCCACGCCAGTTGACTCAATGACATGCTTTATTATACAGTGCGCATGCACACTGACCAACCATCCACATACACACACCCACCCCCCAACATACATGGTCTTTTCAGATTTTTTTAAAGTTTGATTGGTTAATACTTTCGTCCATTTTCACACGATCTGAACACCATGTATTTGAATCATTTGAGCCACAACTGTATTAGTATTTTCTTAAAATAAAATATTGTACAATTGAATGTTGTTTGAAGGCACCTATTTAACTTGAAACTGAACATATTTTAACTTGAAACTGAACATATTTTTTAAATTGAAACTGAACATATTTTAAATTGAAATTGAACCTGTTTATTTCAGTTAATTGCTTTTTGTGAATCATGAAAATTGAATCCCACAAGTATACAATAGGTATAAGTTTATGTTAATCTGATTTAGTCAAGCTCAAGACTTATTGTTCAGCTTAAATACATATAAAAATACTTTACACTTGATCAGATTATATTTAAATGACATAAAATTTTATTTATAGGGTCATCACCATGGAAACCACCATAATGGTCCTGCTAAACTGAATATTCATAGAGGTGGGTATTTATAGTTTTAATAATACACATATTTTATAGACATTTCATCATGTTCAAAGCAGTTAAAAAGTTGAAAAATCCCATCTCAAAACATCTAGGTTTTACAATAAATCTTAATTATATTCATTTAATGTTAAACGGATGTGCAAACTACAGTAGATGTAGTTATGTACAATGGAGATACTTATTTAATGAATTAGATAATTTTATTGCTGGTATTGTTACTAGGTTGATGTGATATAATATTCTACTTGATATTCTACTTAATATCCTATCATATATCTGATCAGGAATAAAGTAAACTCTCTATTGATTTTTTTTTTAAATCGTCTGTAGAATATGGTTAGAATTCAGGTTTTCACACTGCATACATGTAGCTTATAAGTGAAACACTATTTTTTTTGTTCAGCTTATTCCAAGTATTCTTGACTTGTTTTTTTTTTATTCCACTTTGCATACATCTTGGGAACCATACATGTATAAGTGGGATTATTTCAATCTGCGAATATATCAGGGGAAAAGTATGTCACTTTGAGAATAAATCAATTTCAAAATTTCTACAAAAATTAAACAAGAAAGAATACCCTAACCAATAAAGGCATATTATATACACCTTTGAGCGAAGTCGGTATCAGACTAATTTCACATATTGTAGAAAAAAAAGTAAACAATATTTCAATATTATTTGCCAGCAACTGGGCTTCACCAATCAAGGATTATCCGATCCTAAATCTTAATGGAAAATATCTCTCCTATATTTGGATAAACTGTTGAGTACACATTATGTCTGAGTAATATTAAAACCTGTAGGAAATTACAAGGATTTAATGAGGAATGCAAAGTGAATGCATTGCTCTTCAGCCCAAGTTGCTAGAGGTCATAAATGTTCTTGATGAAAGCTGTATTGATGGTTTATAGTATAATTAAGATTAATTTTATGGAAGATAAAATATTTAATATGACCATGTATATTGTTGTAGCTGATGGATGTAACTGTCCACCCAATCAGATGTGTGTAGATGGTTCTGCTACTGGTCATCCATTATGTGTAACAGCTGAATTTATTAAAGAAGGGTAGGCATACAAAACATTTTATAAGTTAATTAAGTGGCATTGCAGGATCTGAGGAATAAATTGGTACAAAAAGTTTTGATTATTTCTCTCATCAGTATATTATTCTTATTGACTTTACTGTTTATTTATACATGTATATGTTTTTCACAATCTTCAAAACTAAATCTTCAGATCTTCAACACAGGATTGTATGGACTAGTTGTTGAAAATACTATGATATATATCTTTAACCCAACTTTATAGATCTTACCAACTTTCAAGAAGGACCACCTGCCAAACCTCATGGGTTTTTTTTATCCACGTTCTTCACTTTCCTTCCACAGCTTAAGACCTATTGCAGGGCAGGTGAACCTTTTACAGATCGTTGGCCAATATTTTCAGTTTGAAAAATAAAAACAATCTTGCGTGCCAAGTACATTTTGTTTTATCATTCTCAACTGAACACAACACGCTAAATATTGTTCGAGGGTGGTGTCGATTGTCTCTTAAACAATGTTTCACTCAAGAGCGTGGGCTGCCATGCAAAATCGTGTTGCGTGCCACTTTGGGCAAGCGTGCGACTTGCGGCCGTGCCATAGGTTCGCTAGCTCTGACAAATTGGTCCTTGAATCTTCCACCAATATAGTGTTTGAATTTTATTACAAGGGTTTAAATGATTATTCTTGCCAGGAAACATTTATTAGAGGAATTCAATGCACAAAGATCAAAAGGATTTCAGCTTAATGACAAAGAGCCAAAGCCACATCTTTACAATAGAAAACACCATTCGAACAAACCCCATAATCAACACATTAGTGTGAAAGTCAACCCAACTAAATATGATTCTGATGATAATCGTGTACAAAATACTGGTCATGCCAAGGTAAATATAACATTTATATATTAAATTATGGTAATGTCCCCAAAACAATACAGTATGCCAACCTTGATTTTTTAAAGCTAATTCCCAGTTTGTTTTGATACCAAATGAATACAAGTTACATGTATATAATGTACATGTACTATATAAATACATATATACATGTATGTAGTAGTTATTAGCACCCTTTCCGAGGTGTATCGGTGAATATCAGGACAGTTTTGGTCGGGGGGTCAGCCGAGGCGAAACCGAGGCGTCCCCGACCAAAACTGTTCTGATATTCACCGATACACCGAGGAAAGGTGCTAATAACTGACTTACATCACATTTATATCGAGTATTGTGATGGAAAATGTGAAAAAAGTATTTATTATTGAGTCGTTTCAACCGAAAAGTGACATGCTTTTTCATTTATCCCTTTCTGGGCCTCACGTTACATTTCATGGTAGAATCATTGCGCAGTGGAGAGACGACCTGAATGCATTGTGTAGAGCCATCGTTAACATTGCGATCTGGGGCGGAGTAAACGTCCGCTACTTATTGCTTGAATGGTAACTTAAACGGTGTAGAAGTGTTCATTTGTCGGGAATGAACAGTACTCTTTTTAAAAAGTGTACTGCTCATTTCTGATACACGGATTCTTTTAAGCCTGTATTGGAAATGAACAGGCCAGTTTTATCAAAAGTTGCTAATGGCAACGAGGTAGAAGTGGGATGTAAATATATACTACTACCATAGATATAATAATCCTCTTTATATCCAGAATTTTGTTTACGGGTACATGTCAAAGTGATTGATTAATGCAGAAGACTTTTGGACAAAGATAGTTATAAAAAAAAAAAGATATATAAGGAAGCAAGATCTAAATTTTCAAATTTTATGGCTTACTTTGAAAATAAAATATCATTCTTGACACACTTGAATGTTATTATGTTTCGCATACCATTGTCAAAATATTTGAATATTCAAATATTAGTTTTACAATATATATGTAAATATGTTGGGGTTTTTTTTAATATTATTTAATTTCATTGACTTATATAAAGTCAATAAAATTAAATAATATTTTTTAAAAAAACAACATATTTACAAAATAATGTATTGAATGTATTAAAATGATCCAAACATTGATAGTTTCAGTTGAATTGATTGTTTGAATAATAAATTTAACATATATATATTTAATTTAAAAATCAGTTTTAAAAAAATAATTAACCTGGAAATATGACAGTTATCCTATCTTTTTATACCACAAATATATTACATCCTAAAAATGATATTTGAATATACTTGCACTTTAGTATTTTTTCAGACAATCTGTATTCTTGTGTGAGGAAATTACTTCCAGAACTACAATACAAATTATTAATATTTCAGTCAAAACATCACAATGGGAAAAAACATAAGAAAACACATACAAGCATAAGTACAAGTAAGTCATTCTTATATTTGCTCTATTTGAATTGATTTATGTGAAATATAGCCATTTCTTCATATCTCAATATGTAGACTTACACTTGTATATATTGTAAACCATTTACAGTCTGATATACAATTTAAGACATTTCTTCTATTACTTGCCAAACATGGATATTGATTTTTTTCAAAACCTTTTAATCTGTCTGCCCCTGAAGCATAATGGAATAAATATGTTTTAATAAACATGGTTTCTAACTAAAAGGCTAACATTACCATTTCAATTCTATTCAATTTAGCATGGACTGTCTGCTTTCTTGAGGTTCACTTAATATTTAAATGCAATTTGATCTAATGGACTTCTAGTTTCAAGCACAAAATCAATTTTGTTATATATAAAAATACAAGCTTACATGTTGTGAATTTAATTCACTCTGCTTATACAAGTTCTGTAAAGAGATGACAAAAATGTATTGCATGCTAGCTGGTGAGATTGGACTGTTTTGACTAATTTGAATTGATTAGTTCAGGAATTGTGATGAAAGATGTATTATTTATTTTAGCGTGTTCACCAGATGACATGACTGAAATGAGGCAAAGACTTACTGGCTGGTTTCGACTTCTACATGCACAAGATCGTGAAGATCATCCTCATCACTACCATCACGGTCATCATGGCCACCATGGGCACAAAAAACACAGATTTCACCTGTCTGTTAAAAAAGAACTAAGAAATCACCATCATCGTATGTACCTTGCCTTATCAAAAATCAGGAGGATCTTATGTGTGTTTGGGGGGGTCTTATGTGTAAGCTTTAAATCATAAGGTCTGTGAAGTGTTGTAGTGTCGGTCCAAGGGATAGAGATCGGTCACCTGTTTTCTTCAGGTTTCTGGGACACAAGGGCAGTATCAAAATTAGGATATACCAAATGTTAGTCTCAAAATGACAATTTGTGCTATTGTAAATGGATTTTTGAATGAAAATTAATATAAGATTTCACCAAAAGCAAAATATCAGTAGCTGTCAAATTTTCCTTTGGAATTTTCAGCTTTCGGAATACCTTCCTTCATTAAAAGTTATAGAGCTTAGCTTGAATATATATTTTGTATTTTGAGGGGGTAATTTGACAGAAGGACGACAAATCCTTCTTACTTGACAGCCCTAATGCTATGGACATTAACGAACGGGCACACGTAGCGATCATCTGGAGAGCGTACACCACTCTGTGATTAATTATGTTGATTATGTGACTTCTCGATCACGTGACTTGTACAAAATGGCAACCATTTTGAGACCATGTGATATCAACGATGTCTATGATTGGCCTATAAAAATGAATAGCCCGATAATATACGCTGGACACGGGCACACAAGCAAATTTCATCACCGGCGAAAAATAGTAGGCCAAAAAAATTTAACATGCTAGATACGAGAGATTGGTCGGACGAATGGTTCATGGAGCAGAATCGTCGTCGCCCTTTAGGGGCACACGGGCATATTTCCGAGCGATTTTGAAATTCTCCGTGATCGGGCGAAAAATATGCTCGTCTGTCCAACACTTTAGCAGTTTAGTCTGTGTGAAATTTGTCTATTTAAACAAAAGTTTACCTGCAACAAAGTACTAATCATAAACATATTAATTCCAGAGGGCCACTGTAAATGTTTGAGATCAGTAATGTGGGAAATGCGTCATCTTGATCAAAACAGAAATCATCATTTAAATCAGTCTGAATTACAAGAAATTGAAAGAAATAACATGGAACCTTGTTTACGCCCATACCTTGATTCATGTGATCATAATAAAGATTCTCAACTTTCTAAAAATGAATGGTGTTGCTGTTTTTCTGAAGTTTGTAAGTATATTAGCATGAATTATTTTAAGTTTATTCTGGTGAAGTATACTATAGAAATAAGTTTGTGTTTTCTGTAAAATGTTAATATCATCATCAGCGATCTGCAACAAATAAAAGTTTGATCAATGATTTCTAATTCTTACTGCTATTATGCATTTTGAAATGATTATTATTTTATACATCAAAAACAATGTTCTGACGTTTTTCAATGCAGTGCCACCGTGTTACAAAGAATTAAGGAATATTCAAGAGAAAATACTTGCCAACGAAAAAGGTATGTCTTGTATCTCATTTTATACTACATCTCATTTCTTTGATACCTTTCATATATTTCAAGAATAAAAAAATTGTTACTTTCAAAGACCTGTAATCAAAGTATTTTTGTTAGAAATTATTCAGCAATTGTAAATTATAATTCTTAATGGACTGTGTAGACTGTACTTTCACACTTGAAATACACAAAGTATATACAATATAATATAATTACAATACCATTTGTACCTCATGTGCACTGTAATAGACTGTAATCATTCAGCAAACTTCGACAGATTCTACGCATCTAATCTCGGCTGTATGACGAATTCCGCCATATTGGAAATAAGGCCCCGAATGAAATAATGGCTGCACCCATGGAGACTTCTGTGGGGAGTTTATTATATCAACAAACGTCAAGTTTGGCACTGGGTCTGGGAAATTACCAGGGAATTTTATCAAACCAGCAGCCTTGGGACAATATCTTAGCTCATTTAGGTATATACACTTTACAAAAGACGCCTTTTTGGGACTTTTTTGTAAAAGCGGCATGTTTCCTGTTAAAGTAAACTAGTAGCCGCATCGCAAAAGTATGGGCGTAGGTACATATCACTTACAGCTGAGGTTAGATGTAGGGAACCGGAATCTGCAGAGATTTGCCGAGTGAGACTGTAATATACTTTATTCTACACACTATAATACACATTATAATTCACACCTCGCATCAACTTTTAGATATACAAGAACTTATAGTGTTTTACCCATCTTCTTAATATCCTCTATCATTGTAAATAATTCCAATCTGTTCATATTGGACATTAAATTTATAATAAACATCATCTTCTCACATCTTTTGTCTGTGATATCACTTTGGAGGAAGCGAACATAAAATAAACCTATTTCACTCACACCTTATGTATAATACATGTAAACGTTATATCACACACTGGTGTACTATGATATACCTAAAACATTGTTTATATAGACTCTAACATACATTACACTTGTCTATAAAACAAACCACTTGAACTTAGCATATATTTGTCTGCGATATCATCCTAGGTGGAAGCAAACGTTAAGTCATAGGAAGCAAACGTTAAGTCAGTCTTCTATTACTAGGCTACTATTTAGCATATACGAACAGTTCATCTTGAGCTAAGCATATACACTTGTCTATAAAAGTAACTTTTTCAAATTAGCATAATTTATATTCAATGTCTTGCCTACTGATCCTATCTCACAACAATAGCTATAGTTTCTTATAAAGTAATAATTATATTTTTTTAATTTCAGATGTTTTCCTACCAAGCTGTGATCATGAAGGATTTTACACGAAAAAACAGTGTAGAGGACATCACCATAACTCTAGAATATGCTGGTGTGTTGACCTAAATGGTAATAAAATACCAAACACTGAAACTCAAGGAAGAGCACATTGTTGTAAGTATAAACTCTTTTGATAATGTTTTCAGTTTTTTAGAGATCAAAAAATATTGTTTTATTCGCACTTCCTCACACTCTTAAAGACCCCTAGGCGCAAGCGATTTTTTAAAGTAAAATTAAACAATGTGTTAGTCCCAGAATGACCTGTTTTGTGTTTTTCTCTCTCTCTCTCGATTCAACATTTATAGTGTTGGGTTTTGCCATCACTGCTATGATATGATTTTTATCACGCTTTGTCACTGGAAAATATATCTAACAGTGTAACATGGTGACCATAATTTTGAAAACTCAGTTAATTTTTTTTGCCAATGACTAACTTATAAAGATCCCTAATATCTAAAATAATATTATTGTTTATAAGGAAAACTTACCCTATGTTTTTTTTGGTCTTTTTCAGCTGAATTAAATGCTCTTGGACTTCCAAAACATTCATAACCTGTGTGTATATTTATAATGAATTTTCTACTCATGTCAAATCTCTAAACATTCCTTCACATGGAGTTTATTTATACATGTATCATAAGCATGCTTATTATTAATATACAATGATTATAATAGAGTATTTGTTAGTCCAGAATCTTTTTGTCCGCATTATTGTGATAGCCTATCATATGGTTGTTAGCTTTTTGAAATATTTAATATGCAGTTGATGCTTTTGTAGTTGATAAAGATACTTAATATAATGTATATATATTATTTAGGCTTCTTTTCCTGAATTATTTTGATTTTTTTCTGTGAATTTACTTTAATGATTTTAATTTGTTGAGAACTGTTTAAATTTGTACAATTTCCCGCCACTTTAAATCCTGTAGAAACCCAACAACAATGTATTAATTTGAAACCATTGTGTTTTTATGGAAAAAGCAAGATCTGTGCTAATTAATCAGTAATTACTGATAGCTGGTTTTAAAAGAGATAAGCCAGATTACATGCGATTTTCATATCATGTATTTTTTACTGCTATTGATTTTATGAAATATTTAAATCTTTAAATAAATGTCCACATTCCAGCATTGATTTTTCTATAATATTATTAAATTAGGGTGTAAATTTGGTGTTTCAATATTTGGAACTGACGTCATTAAAGGATTTATTTTTATGGTGCTTCAAAGCAGCTTTACTTTTTAACTAAATATATTTTATCTTTCATTTTTATGTTTATTTCTATATATTAGATTATTTATACATATAATTAAATTTAGCTTTCTATAGACATTTTAATTTTACCTTATTCCTCCAAAAATTTCTTCTTTTTCTGTATATATCAATTTGATAATTTAATTGTTACAATGGGATTTTTAAAGTCTGTCCATACAAAACATGCCAATGATAATGTTAGATTAGATCACATTTCAGTTTTATGGTCTCTACTTATGATTTCGTACTTATACATATACTGGTATTGAAAATTTATACAGCCACGATTCTTTTAAATCTTTTTATATTAAATGTTACAATATGGACTCTTTGTCAATTTTGATTACAAAATAAAGATATTTGAAATATATTTGGTGTTTTTAATGAAGTGTGTGTGTGCTATATCCTCAACCTAGGCTCTCTAAGTGTATTTATAAAAAGAAGCTTGTCTTGATGTTGACTGTGATAATCTGTTTTGAGACATGATGTTGACATATGTGGTCGTTACACATTAATTCATTACACAATAAATGTGGATGAGTTTGAATTTAGTGAAAATTGGACCGAAACTTCCTGTAAAAATGATCCCTCCCTTTTACTCAAAAAGTGGCAAAGCATGTTATACACGCTAAGTCGCTAAGTATGTGAGCCCCCGATTTAGATGAAACTTAAAGTATGTGTCAGAAGATCTTGGCTGAGAATGATTCTGGTCACATTGGGCCGTCCGTTCTAGAGTTGTGCCCCCTTTTCTGAAAACCTTGTTACAGGGACAATAACACCCTTGCTGGCTTGACCGCTCCAGAAAAAAAATAATAGCCTTATTCTAAGTACTAGATGTTTAAGTGTCCTATCTGTTGTGTAAATTATCCATTACCGGTAATAATAATAATAATAGTTTATTCTTATATAGCGCATTACATAACAGCATGAAAAAGGCATAAAATCTCAATGCACTTTACACTAATAATAATAATAAAAACATAATAATTATTAAAACAAAAATAAAATTCCATTAAAATAAATTACATTATATAAATAAAATTCAATGAACAAGGTACATCCTATTTTACTTGTCCAGCGGGTTCGAAAATATTTTTAAATCCAAATCACATTTGAAAAGGTTTACATTAGATATTTCAAATAATTTAGTATAATTTTACCAACTTTTTAAATTCGGCTTTATAAAATTTTTATCATCAATTAATTGGAATATTGTAAAATAGTACAAATTGTTGACTAGAATATAAAGATTGGGACAAATTATTCAGTTACAACAAGAGTGGTATTGTGCCTTTAACGGATACAGGATATAAAAAAAATAAACGAAGCAATGTTTCCACTACCCTTACAACTTTGAACATGCAACACTAATCTGTTACATCAGGCGCAAGACAATTTTATTCATAACTTGTCAAATTGTATGGCTCAACGAAACATATAATAGGCTTATAGCTTGCATAAACACAATTATCCTCCACCAGGGGCGTATTGGGCCGGTCGGACAAAAAATTGAAAAAAAAATTTTTGTCCAATTCTTCTATTAAACATTTTTCTGCTGAACATTATAATTGGGGGGGGGGGGATATTTGACCGGTCATGGAGCGATGATGAACATGTTTGTGACCGGTGGAATGGGCTGGTATAATAGACTTTCTTGACCGGGTGTGCTGGAATTCGGAATCCTGCAATGGGGATTCCGAATTTCAGCTGGTCTGCTGGCTATTAGTGCGAGACGATTTTCTTGGGCTGGTGTTAAACATTCCTTGACATTTTTATTAACTAGTTATTTTCAGAGATGAAATTACAGAATTTGGATGTTGGGAATGGTCTCAAATTGCGGGAAATGGCCTGTCATTTCAAAAATTCAAATATGAATTGTATAGCGTACGCCTATGCATGTCTGTTCCCACTAAACGTGGGACATTTTTCAATGAAAATATTCCTACTTATTCAATATTCCTAACTGGTTTATCAAACGGTCAAAATGTTCTCAACTAGTCCCATTTTTAACCAGTTAAATTCTCTTGATTCTTGACTCTTGACGATACAACGATATGACAATGTCACAGCTAGGTTGCACAATTGATGGCTGTATAATTACTTGCAGGTCGGGGTTCATTTTGAAAAAATTTATTGGGGGAGAGCCACCTGAATCCCCGTCCGGGCTCTGCGGTCAGAAATAGGTGCCGCGGCCTTAAAGCGCCCCTGTCCTCCACATTCACTTAATTAATACACAATATCTTATCGACTCTCCCAACCTTGTTGAGAGGGTCAAAGGCAGGCACGCGTAATTTTCCAAAGAAGTTTACAAAATACTGAAAAAAACCTACAGTACGGTCTACCGTAACCCAATTAACTTATAGAGTGGCAAACACTACATGTAAAATGTTTCCACTAAGGCATAATGAGAGAGCCGGTTTGTTAATTATCTCGAAATTAATGACACACAATATTATTGTTATTTTTTGGTATAAAATAAAGAACATTAATTTGATATTGAGAAGCATGTAAATGGGGGAGGATAAGGATACGTAGAGTAGTGCCCCACGGATGTGAATTGATATATTCAGAAAATTTCTATATTTAATTATCTGTACAGATAAAAAGGAAATTTTCTGAATTTGCCAATTGGTATAATATATAATAGCCTACACAGGTCTCACAATTCAGAAATTTTCGGAATTTTGCGATCGGTATAATATACGAAGCTCACAATTCAGAAAATTTCTAAATTTGGCGATCAGTATAATAATATACGAATCTCACAATTCGGAAATTTTCTTGATTTGACGATCGGTATAATTAATAACCCTAACCCTGATTAGTCAGCTTTGTATTATATATATAGGCTACCGATCCCCAACCCTAGCCCTGAATTGTCAGCTTCGTATAGGCTATATTATTATACCGACCGTCAAATTCAGAAAATTTCTGAATTGTCACATCTGTGTATTTTAATATTATACAGATCGCCAAATTCATAAAATTTCTGAATTGTGAGATTTGTATATTATACAGATCGCCAAATTCAGAAATTTTCGCTGCGAACCAGTTTAAGAAAGTGACTCGAGTTTTCGCCCGAATATAATCATCGTGTCACATGATATCAACAAGATCACGTGACATGAAAAATGGCTGATACAACAGAGAAGGACATAAATTCAACGAATTTCGGGTTTTCCGAACAAACAGCTGAAAACCATTCGTATTTTACAGATGGACAAGTGAGTCATAAGTTATATCAATACACAACGATTTGGGTACATTAAATTTAAAGCGATTTCAGTTAAACAACTTAGAAAACGAGTCGAGTACAGTTGAGTGATATGTTGCAGAAATAGGCTTTGAATCATGATTACATGTCATTTGGGACTCAAAAAAATATGACCGCGACGTTTGGGACTTGGGTATACGACGTTTGGGACTTTGGTATACGTCGTTTGGGACTCGGGTATATTTAGTAGTACTTCCATGTTTTCCATGATTGACCGATCACTGCTTCAGCTTATGTTTTTCGTGAAAAGGGATAATTCAATCAACACACGGACGCCATTCTGGATGATTGACAACTCACTCAGGTTTCTTTGCACATACTACGATAACATTGGGATTATCGGTTAATCTGCTTTAATTATCCCGCTGTGGTCATTGCCATTTCTTATATTTTCCTGAGAAAAAGAACACCGCAATTGGTACACAATCAACACACAGCCGCCATTCTCGATGATTGTTAACTCGCGTTTTCCCTCATCCACGAAAAAACGCTAGGTTTCTTTGCACATACTACAATAACATCGGGATTATCAGTTAATCTGCTTTAATTATCCCGCTGTGGTCATTGCCATTTCTTATATTTTCCTGAGAAAAAGAACCCCGTAATTGGTACACAATCAACCAACGGCCGCCATTCTCGATGATTGTTAACTTGCGTTTTCCCTCATCCACCAAAAAAACGCTAGGTTTCTTTTCACATACTACAATAACATCGGGATTATCAGTTAATCTGCTTTAATTATCCCGCTGTGATCATTGCCATTTCTTATATTTTCCTGAAAAAAAACTTGCTTTGTACGCACAGATTTATCGATTGGTATTGCCTTCTACGACAAGCTTGTCGAGGCCTGTTTTTGTGTTTGTCATTTTCAAATAAATTCATCAACATATTATTCGTTTTGAACAAAATTTAATTTATACAACTTTTATGGGAAACAATGATTATCAAAGAACCGTAAGTGCAACTAATGTTTCAGCCTTTCACTAACCACGTATAGTTCAGGTTAATAAATATTTTCTTTCGTGTTTCGACTTGGCCTATTTTTAATAAATTCATCAGCAACTTTTTTTTATAAAAATACATGTAGTACAGATAGACAGCCGTGTTTTTCTTATCAAATCAATAGTAACAGACAGCTGATATAAATAAAAGACAACTATAATGTTTTTATTTCTTTATTATTATTATTCATAATCTCAAATATGTCTTCGGCCATCATCTAAAATGAAAAAAAAAATAAGTTATTACTTTTTCTACATAAATTCTTAAAGAGTCCCAACTGTCGTTTATATCGAGTCCCAAATGTTGTTTGTGTGGAGTCCCAAATGACGCCTGTCAAGTCCCAATCGTCGTCAACCGAGTCCCAAATGTCGTTTATGTCGAGTCCCAAATGATTCGAGTCCCAAATGACGTGATACCGCTTTACCTATAACTGGAATGCACCCACCATCAGACTGCGATAGCCAGGGAAGGCAAATGGGTCAAGGGGTGACTTTCTGGACAGCCCAGGAAGGCTGGTCAACTATATATAAGGGTACTTATCAACCACTGCTTCTGATCTGATCAAGCTAAGTCAACTTCTACGTTCTGTTCAGTGTCAGCTTCCAAACCACAACACCAATTCTTGTCCAACACACAGCTGAGTTACTTCATACTTCATTCACATTCAGAGTTGATACATTCGGCAAACCTCGACAGATTCCGGTGCCCTACATCTTGACTCGGCTGTATGATGAAGTCCGCCATTTTGGAACTATTTTAAAGGACCTGGATAAACAATGGCTGCTCCATGGCCATGGAGATTATATCAACAAACTAAAAATGGCTGCCCCCATAGAGATTATATCTCGAAAAGATGCCATTTTGGGACTATTTGTGAAAGCGGCACGTTTTCCTGTTGATGTAAATTGGTAGTTGACTAGCCGCATCGCAAATGATGGTCGTAGGTACATATCAATTACTATCATATATCCGAGTCAAGATGTAGGTTACGGAGAGTACCGGAATCTGTCGAGGTTTGCCGAATGAGAGTTGATAGTTAGAGAAAGGTTTCATATGAAGTTTTACTTTCATCCCCTATGCAAATGCACATGCAAGGGTCAGTCCAATATTAAAACTGGCTCAATCCATTATTAATTAGGGGGAATGGGCAAATCTGCAACAGATATGACACTCACATTGTTTGTGTTAGTTTAGTAGCCATATCAGGCAACTAAATGTCTATGATTTTTAGGCTAATATTATATTACTAATACTATTGCTCAAAGCATGCTTTTGAAAAGAAAGAAGAAAAGACATGGATCACCATGGCCGCTATGTATTGACATAGAGATAGTGCCAATTTAATTACCTTTGCCTGGTAAAAATGTTCACTGTTTAATACAGTGCCAAGCTACCAAATTAGAAAGACCGGTAGCTACACACAGAGCAGTGCCTGATACAATTTGGGAATGCAATAGCGTTTCAATTGTTGAGTGCCCTTTTTGGAGATGTGGAAATAATCCTTGAACAGATTGAATATAATTAGACAGTTGTATACCAAATAAAGACATTTTTGTACACAGATATATTATAGCCCATAATTATATAAACATCCTACTCTTCTGTACCTAACCTGGGATAATTGAAGACGGCCATTATTATATAAGATATAAGGTAGCTTAAGTTTAAATGAGTACTGTATTAGACACATTTGACTGGCTGAAAAAAAAAACTAAATGAATTTTATGATAGCAATAGCTCTACTCACTTGCTGACAACAAGTTTATTTTCTCTATTAATTTGTATCACAAAAATGTGATTTTAATACTGTAATTAAATGTATTTGTAATTTTTTTTTCAGTTGAGCTGTGTTGGCCAAGATATAGAACAAATACCTCAGTCTTTAATAGATGATTATTGTAAAGTTACACAACGTCTAGATCTTAGTTATAATCGTTTATTGTAAGTATTTTACATTGATTATTTCAATTCAAGGTTTGATTAGTTTTTTTTTCAATTAAGGATGTTGATTTATGCACATGTAACTGTTTTGTGACAAATTTATTACGATTAAATTTCAAATGAATATAGCAAAATATGTTTGGGGAGATACAAATACATGTAGGCTTAAAATTGTTGCTACCAGACAAGTCTAGGGAATGGATTCAAATTTAAACATTACTGTTAAGTTTAAACTTTGAATAAGTTTTCCTAGTATTGAAAATATCTGTCTATTTTGACACAAACATTAAAATTCTTACCTGCACATTCTAAGGTACTGGTGTTTTCCCTTGTTCTAAAAATATGAATAATTTTTTAGGGCCTTGTCATAGATTTTTGAGAAATGGGGTAATCTATTTTGTTGTGCTTAGTATAAAATATACATGGTAGTTATAATCTACAGTGATATATGTTTTCAGGTACCCGGTATTATGTTATATGTTGTCCTTTAAAGTTAATAGTATTTAGATTATTCTCCCAAAACAAAAATGCTGAAGTAAAACAAGGGGGTCAATAATATATTGATAGAATCATAAACGATATGTATTTGTAAGAATTAGCCTGGCAGTAATCTCATTCCGTTTTAACTCAGTCACAAAAACAAGTATTGTAATAAAATTAAATGTACATGTAATCTTAAAAATGTGTAGAAGTTATCTGTGACACAATCATACACAAAGTGAGTGCAATCAAATAGAGAGCACTTAATATTACAATTATGTTATGGTGTCTGTAATCCGAATTATTAATGGCCGCTTCCTTCCCTGTATTATTCACTTTTAGATGAATTTAATTTGAATTATTTCCTCGCTTTTTATCTCTTGTAAAAATCTCTTAGTTAGTACTTATCTAAAAAATTCTTTATTATATTGTCAATTATACATACCAGGGTCCGAATTTCTCATGCATTATGTGAAAATATTTTTTTAATTTTAATATTGTATAATTAATATGATGAATTTAATAGTTATTTTTGTAAACATTTATATTATAGTTCGTTACAAGGTCTTGAAGATTTTGAGAATTTACAAGAATTAATTTTAGATAATAATGAATTAACTGATGATATGAATATACCACCTTTAAAACTACTTCACACAGTTACACTTAATAAAAATAAGGTAAGTCAATGGATGTGATCCGAGGGTCAGTGAACTATGTCAGTTGTATCAATTAATTCATTTATACAGAAATATGTCATGCATGCAAATACTTTATAATTGAATAGAAATAAAATGTGCTACTAGGGATTTTATAGTATTTAGGAAAATTCTAAATGACATGATTTCTTTTTAATTTTCAGATAAACAATCTTGATGCATTGTTAGACAAACTACAGAATAATTTACCAAGTTTACGTTATTTAAGTTTATTAGGTAATACAGCGTGCCCTAATCAACTCAGTTCATCTGAGAAAGATGACGATGATTACAGACGATATAGGTAACTTTCTTGACAATCAATTGATGCAGTAATAACTTTAATAACTGCATATGAAATTAAAGCCCATAATTACACAGTTTCATTAACACACAAGGATTTGAATAGGTATTAAACAAATCAGCATACTTATCTGTTTTACAAAGTAAAATTCTTACCGGCACATCTGAGGTGCTGGTGTTTACAATTTTCATTCAGGACCTTGGTACCTTTGAGAAATGTGCTCAGTATTCTTTTGTGCTTGGTATAAAATATACACTGTAATTTACAATGATTTACTATTAGGTTAACAAAGACGAAAATATGAATTTCTTTTTCAGATATTATGTTATATATCGTCTATCAAAGTTAAAATTTTTAGATTCTTCTCCTATCAAAAAAACTGAAGTAGAAGAAGCTTTAAGAGTGGGGCCATATATGAAGACCATTAAAGTCAACGAAAATCAGGTATTTTTATAAAGCATAATATTTTAATGAATGGAGTTATTAGGTCATGTTGCAATCTTATCGAAACACAGATCCTATTTTTTCATTTTTTATAGTTCAAAATGTTGTTTTACTTGTCTTTACAACACTAGGATCTGGGAGAGTTGTTATATAACAGCAATCTGCTACGACATATTCTTGGCATGCTCTGCACGAAACTATGGGTAAACACCTAGAAATGGCAACGCTGATTAATTAATCATTGTCTGACATCACAACTGGTCTCATCTTCATGTAGTGTAGGCAAACGAAAGTATAAAATTTTTTTTAAAAAATAGACCGACCTATATTTTTATCAGATTGGTTATGTTTGTCCTTGACTCCTTTTGAAACAGAATGAAAATGGTGGCTGATTTTTGTGTCTTTAATTATCAAATTTTATGTGTAAAGTGCTGTAAAGCCCAGAGTTCACCTTGCCATAAAATGTCAAAAGACCTTAAAAAAATATTAAGTACATGAACACAAAGGGGCTTGTGATGTAACAACTAACATGATATAAAATTGATCTCACGTTTTTGACTGCAACTAACTGGGTTGACCCAAGAAGTTATGGTGTACTAGTTACTACTAACAAATAAGGGAGAGGGTTTTTTACATAGGCTAAGCCTGCTCCCCAATCCCATTCAGACATCCTGAATAAAATATTGTTTATAAAAAAAAAAATTTAAAAAAAAATTACCATGCCATTGTATAAGAGTACGATTTCTTTCTGTTCTTTTAGAGGGGATAATGATTTTGTATTTAGAAGTATTTAAAATCATAATTCCTTGTTTATAATCAATTATGTTAATGTTATGATATATAAATATGTCTTTTCAGATTGTTTCTCCAACGTCCGAGTCTCCCTCATCTTCGGGTAACTTTACTCCTTTACCTTCCACATCTAGAGATGGTGATCATAAGGGTAGGTTTGCTAAAAAGAAAAAAGTAACATAAAAATGTGCAACGACAACCTGTCTACGTTTACATCTACTCAGAAGAAGTGGTATCTAGTGTTCTACAAAGAATAAGCTTACACTGCTTCATGCATTAAAGTCATTGCCACTTATTATACAGTACTGGATTTTTAAATTCCAGCAAAAAATGAGCAATGGCACACAATGCTTATTTTCAAGTAAATATTTTAAAATGTAAGTCAAGAAAGTATGACGTACACAAATTTTACCTTTTATTGCATAGGCCTATTGTGTAAAAATCAGACACTTTGAATTAATGTTTCTTTTAAATAATTAGGCATGTTTTTTTTTATTTATTTCAGGAACATATGGTAAAAGTAAATATATTTACTATGGCAGACATTCAGAAGGAAATCGTTTTATACGAAATAATGACTTATGATGATATAATTTTACAATTTTTTAGAAAACAAAATGGACATGTAAATATTTATTAATATTCAGTGGTAGAATATGGTCAGTCTCAAAGACTTGCATGTTTTTATATTGTGTGGTAATTAGGCATGTTTATTATATGTTCATATGGGGCTTCCAATCCGCTATTTTACTATTATTTTGAAAGTTGTTCTGTTCATTCTGTACTATTAAAATACAGATGTGACGTGATCCTTTGATGTTGGCGTACTATTATTTCAAATAATGTACGGGCAACTTGCCAATAGTACATTATTTCAATATTAGACTGGCATGATGTTTTCCACTGTAAACGCACGTGCAGAGTCTGTATTTTAAGTAGTTTAATCGTCTCGGGGCTTAGACATTGCGTAATATATTGTAAAAACACTCGGACCTGACGGTCCTCTTGTTGTTACAATATATTACTTAATGTCTCGCCCTCGACCATTAAACCACACAGATAAGATACGAAGAAATACTTATGTAAAACTTCAGGTTTAATATTGTGGACCGACAATTTCAAAAGACTAATCGGGTTCTGATTGCTTCAACAGTTTATATTTTTATCTTACATGCTTTGTTATAATTATGAACATCGGTTATATGCTTGACTTATCAAAAGGCAAAATGAAAGCAAATGATATTGACAAATGCATTCAATTGAACTATACAAAATATGTACTATCAAGATATGGTGTATACTGAATTTTTGTTGAAAACTTATACTCACTGCTAGTATCATTATACATTGTACCAGTGTTGAGATTTCAAAATTTTTCTTGTGGACATTTACAGAAATTGTACATTCATACATCCAGGGCCCCTTCATGGGAATAATACTCATGTGGGAGATTTTATTGTAACTATGTATGAATAATTTTAAAATAGAAGTTCCAAAGTTTATAAATTTTAAGGGAAAAAAAGCTCTTGCTAAGTTTTGTTTTTTAGAATGTAAATAATTCTATTTTGATTCTATATAATGTATATACTTTGTATGTAATATCACATAAATGTATAATGTATTGTAAAAGTTTCATAAAATGTGGGAGAGGGGGTATAAATGAAAAACATTATTACAAGAATTGTAGTATTAAAATAGAAACATCTAATTATGACCAGAATTAGAATGTTTTAACCACATAGTATCTTTTTATATAATGTCTGTAATTATATCATAATGTGTTCAATAGGATACTTAAACGAGAATTTATCATCCATGGCAAATAGAGGGGGTGTGCTACAAAGTTGTATATTTATATAAGAGCCTAGGGTACTTTATATTGTACTTGTACAAGTATAGCAATATATATATATATATGGATTTTATAGTATATTTTGCTAATCACTGAATGTGTGTCATTTTCATGGTAATTACAAGAGAATAAAGAAAAGTGTGTTAAATGTATGATATTTAGTAGGGCCGGGCTGGGGGAATATTTTAAAGTTGTATTAAGTGAATGTTTCAAGGTTCATTTTGGAGTTAGACACACTCTGTTAATAAAAAAGCTTTTTTCAGTGTTTTTATGAATCGGTTTTCATGGAGAATTATAGTATAGTGACTCAAATCCTGTCATGACAAGTGTTCCATAATCTTATGACCTGAATACCTATTTTAATATATTGAATAATTTGACTTTCAGTTCATAAGTCTTTGTTTTATAACAGTTTAAATCTGTGCATATTTGTAAGTCTAAATTGATTCTTTATTGTATTTATAAAATCTGATAATTGTTCTTTTCTGTGCATTATACGTGAGAGATATATGTTCTGTAAATATACTGTGATTGTCTATATTTCCATGATAAATAAAAATCAAAAATTATTGTTTAGCATATTCAAAATGTCTTATATCATGTAATCCAATCTTAAATTTTAAAAAATGTTAGTCAAGATATTAAGTATTTGTAATTTTTTATGCTACATATGCGACTATGATTTTTCTGATAATGATTATATTTTGAATTCATGGGATTAAGTAATGGAGGATAATGCTAACCCACAAATCTTTAATTTAGCATTTGTATACTGGCTGTTTACACCAAATTCCTTTCTGTAATTTCCCAATTAAAACCTTAAAATCGGAATTTGTATGACTATTCACCTGCTTTTACTTGACAGGGTTACCTTACTGAACTTATTCAAATTGAGTTTGATCATGAACATCATCTATCAATCCATCCATTTGCTACCAATCAATGCATCCTTTGGTATTAAGGTTACATACATACAGAACAAAGTATGTTATTATCAGGATCTGCTATAGAATGGCATAGATTTTCAGGGGATGCTAGGAATCTGACATATTTCTGATTCAGTCAAGAGCTTTGGCACCCATCTTGCAGAAAGTTTTGTCATTCCTTTCTCGATGGCAATAATGTGCTCAACCTTCTCTTCAAAGAGAGATGCTTACAACACTAGCAATATGTCGAGCGGTCAATTGTCGATCAGCCATCACCATCTCGTGCACCCGGCTAATGTTGTCTTAAATGGTTGCTGTTGACCTTCCAGGACATGAGCCACGGTGGCTTAGAAAGATGTTGACTAGCTAACCTGGAGGTCGCATGTTCGAAGAAAGTTCATCAGAATTTCCAACATGGTTACTCCTTGTCAGTGGTGCATGATCGCGGGCCTGGCAAGGGACAATGTATAGTCAGTCGGATGGTATTAAAAAACAAGGTCCCATGTACACATTAACGTGCATGTAAAATATCCCTTGGCAGTTGGAACTAGATATAAGAGCTCTAAATTGGACCAAATATGATTACATAACGCTATGTCATGACTCACGATTTCATTATTCCCAATTAACCAGTGCATAGCAGAATATTGCAGACAAACTAATTGCGTGACAAATGAGGCCATCAACACGGATACAATGTAAACAATACTGTATAGACACAACCAAGACTTTCACCATTTTAAATACCTTAAATCATTGTCCAGTGTTTTAGGGAAGCGCCCCAAATTAAATGAAGGGCTGTATTATTGCTGTACTTGGGATACATCCTGGAAGAAAAGACACACTCCTCAAAAGCTGAAGATCAGAAGCAAATCCAGATATGGCCATGGAGGCATTTCTCAAGTCATTGCTTGAGGAATATGGTTTTGTCCATTTCTGGCAATTTCAATGGGTAGGTGTATAAGATGGTCTGGTACGAAGACAATAATAACACTACAGTTCTTATGTCTATGATTCAGTCAATGATTAAACTTGTTGGTTGCACAAATTTGCTTCAACCCAATTGATCTATCATTTTTGAACTTTTCAGCCATTGCACAGATAACAGGCTGTGTGATCACACCTTACACTAATTGAATGCCACCTAAACTTACAAGAATTAAGAGGCAGCTGAAAAATAATAAGGTTTGGCAGGTGTATAGATAGCATGTATGATCTAAGTGTATGCCCTGAAGGGACAATAACACTCTTGCTGGCTTGACAGCTCCAGAAAATAAATAATAGCCTTATTCTAAGTACTAGATGTTAAAGTGTCTTACCTGTTGTGTAAATTATCTATTACATCCTATTTACTTGTTCAGAGGGTTCGGAAATCTGTTTAAATCCAAGTCACATTTGAAAGTGTTTACATAAGGCCTTTCAAATCATCCAGTTGAATTTTTCTAATTTTTTAAATTAGGTGTGTTAAGATGAAATTTGTACCATCAATTAATTGGAATATTGTAAAATTTGTTAATCAGAATAAAGATTGGAACATATCATTAAGTTGCAACAAGAGTGTTATTGGGCCTTTAAACAAATCAGTCACCCATCCCCATAAAACAACAAATCAAAATAATATATTGCATGATATATCTGTTTACTGTTCTACTGCTACATGGTTTTAATAAAGTGTATTAAAATGCATTATGGTAATATATTATGAAGGAAAATATACAAAAAGCAAGTAACACTTTGTTGTCAACATGATAAAATGAAAATTGATATAAAAATGATAAAATACTAGAACAATATAATATCGAAACATTCTGGTATAATGATAGCAATTATAATCCAAAAAAACAGAGAATTCCATTCTCTATATCTGCAACAGATTAATAAGAGCAGATTTACAAATATAAATAAGTCACTAACTAAAACCTCTAAATAAACTTTAAGTAGTGCCTAAATCTAAGACAACCATAACATAAGAACAATGAAGTATGTAGTCACATAACAACAACAATCAAATAAAAATCAGATTACTATATATACCTAAATCATCAATTTGCAAATTGTTATAAAGTATAAAATATTTTAGGACACATTCCCATTGGCATTAAGCAACTAAAATTGAGTTAATCCTGAAATCCTGTGAGATCAAACAACATTTGGATCATTTAAAATTTGAACCATGGTATTGCTACATCCAAGGAAACCTCCTTTCTATAAAATATAATAATTCACTTGTTAAGAATAATTCAAGCATTCAAACCTTTATACTGTTTGAACAAACTATGCATTTCTGAATATTGTATGTTAATGATTTGATAGTTTGATATCAGAGTTACTTGAAAATCCAATAAAATGCACCTTTCTTCAAATGAAATAAGTGTCAACTGAATTATACACAATTTGACTTAAAGATCAATGCCAGTGGGAATTGCTATTTAAGTACATACATACATGTATTTATGACAAACACTCAACAACAAAAAGACTTTAACCACACAACAATTCAACATTTTTACTTCTACATACTTAGCCTTTATATTTAAGTACACAAGAGAGAACTGACACTACTAGTCTTTTATGACTGCCAGTTAAAACTCGCTAATAACAGATTTTTATATTTTTACTTAACTGAATAAATAAATTCATAACAAACAATAAGTATAAATTTTTAAAAGGAATTAAAAATTCAAACATTTCAAGTTTGAAATACCAGGGGTCTGTTTCACGAAATTTTAACTTAAGATAAAAATCCAAATTTTAGTACATACTCAAATCTGATTGGCTAAGCGCTAAAATCAATCTAATACTATCCAATCGAATTACTAAAATCAGATTTTATCTTAGTTAAAATTTCGTGAAACAGGCCCCAGAGCCTTAAACATTGATTAATGACATGACATCTTTTTAAATCAAGAAAATGAAAAGTAACCATAAAAATTGCTTTGGAAGAAATATGTTAATTTGATTGTTTTACTAATATCAAATTTGCTTTTAGAACAAAATAATGACACTATGTATTACTTAAAACTTCTAAAATATAAAATGACTAGTAATAGTATTAACCCTTTCACTGCGTCTACACGGTAATACCAGGTATCATAAAATATTGTTAAAATGCGTGTAGCTGGTATTACCGGGTACTCAGTGTGGCCCTCTTTAAAATTAGCACTGTAGCTTCAAGTGCCATCTATCGTATTTTCTATACACTAGAACATATTTTTACATGTTTCAAAGCCCAACCTCTTGCCCATTCCAACACACAAAAGAATTTTCATAAAAGCTTCCATAATTACTGTTTGGCATTTAGTTCCAAACCCACTTTTTTCCTCAACTCTTCACTACCCTCCGACCCATACCTACCAAATGGCAGTGTAGAAGTTTATGTATTCATACTAAGCAAAATGAAATATTAAGAATATTAAATATGACCTACAATAATTCAGATCCAAAAACATAAGTTGTTGAAATTTTTATAAACAAACCATGCAGTAAATTTCTATATTGGGTGGTACTGGCATTGTCTATTAGAATGTACACAAAATGTATCAACGACCATTGAAAAATGGATATACACAGATGAATAACAGATGAATTATATGTGTGACTGTTACAGTAGTTCAGGTATTGACCAATGTCCATAATGGGAAAACTATTCATATTATATCTGGAGAAACCTTGTTTAATTCTTATAAATTCATTCGTGCAATTCTTGAAACAGAAATAACTGAATTTCTGACAAACAAAGTGTTCAATGAAATTATTATAAATACACACATTTGACTAATAAGCCTTTAAAAATAAAAAGACATCTGACAACATGTAAAATACAACAACATTATGACTCTAGGAACACATATATTTTCATATTAAATTTCAGAATTATGATCGACTTTCAGGATGTACTCCAAACAATCTTCTAGTTCTTTCTAAAATAAGCACAAATCTTTGAAAAACTTTAAGAAAAGAGAGAATATACTGAAGCCTATGATGGTGTATAATTCCAAAAGTACACTAATTGTTCACTGAAGATTTGAATACATCACTAATTAATAATCTTCATTATCAATCTTATAAGTCTTGGCTTAATGTCACATTTATTTTGGGGGGTTTATTTTCTACGTGATTTCTTACTGACCGGTTCATCATCTGGTTCATCCTCTGGTTCACTATTTGACTGATCAGAATCAGCCTCTTTATAAGATGTTAAAGATCTACCACGAGAACTGCTGCGTTCAGAAGACTTGGATGAACCTCTTATTTTTGGCACATTTCTCGATCTTTTAGAAGATTTGACAGGTTTTATTGGTGGTTCATCTTCAGAGTTTTCCTCTTGGGGCACATCAGGTTCAGGTCCTTCCTCCTCTTTATTTTTACCTCTGGGTTTATTGGATTTTGGAGCTGCTTTACGGGGTGCTTTTGGCATTGCTTTACGGGATCCCTTTGGGGATTGTTTGGTTTTTGCTTTAGATTTTTTTACTACAGTTTCAGTAACCACTTCTTCATCATGATCCTCTATAATATCTTCTTCATCACGTTCCTCTATAATATCTTCATCATCAGGCTCTGGCTTTTCGTTAATTTTAGGTTTTGCTGTCTTTGGCTTTTTCCCTTTTTTCCCTTTATCCACCTTTTTCACCACACCCCTGTTAACATTGAGTTTTTCTTTCTTCTTTGGTGAACTGACCGTAGATGCACTGCGATCTTTTGGTGGTGCACGATCTTTATGATATATTATTACATCACTGGTCAATGGATTTTTTCTGGACTTTGATGGTTTAGCAACATAATTATCAGTATCTCCATCATCGTAGGCTCCTACTTCATCATCTTCGTCGTCATCACCAGCAAGTAAGGAAGGAGATGGGATGAATGGTAATTTTAACAAATAAGAGCCTGTAGCTCCAATACCAGATACTTGCCTGAAATGAGAAAAAACTAGATTGTCAACCATCTATGATTTCGTGAAATATTCAATTAATCAATATAGGATGAATGGTTTGTAAGTTTTCTTCTTTTGTAGTATATAGATTTTCTTCAAATAAGATGCTTGCCAACAACATAGCAGCTGTTTAATCACCCAGTGCAGTCAAAAAGAGGCGGCCTATATACTGGAGCACAATTATCACTCTAGTCTAATAGGTATTGTAGCTAGTATTTTGCATTTCTTCTTTCTTCTACTTATTAGCATAATTCTGTATCTAATATATTTATAGTTACTTCAATATTTTTTTCAAGCTATCGATGACTATCAAAATGTCCTTGTTCTGTACTTGGCATTTTGCTTCATTTCTAAAAGCTGAATAGTTCTAAATCATTTTTCTGAACACACTAGAATCATACAATGTTTGGGAAATGATCCCTTTTTGTATTTTGTGTTTGTGGAATGTCTTCTTTGATTGTTTTCATATTTTAGTAGTCTGTAGTACCGCAAGCCCAGTACTATACAATGAGCTTATCCTTATCACACATATGTAAACAATCGGTTGTCTTACCTCAAAATGTTTTTATTACAAGCTCTCTCTAAAGCAGAAGCAAATAATTTAGGACGGTTTTCAATGTCAAACTTTTGGTGATATTCTAAAATGTATTTTTTGATGACAATAGCAGATGCCAATTTGGGTTCTGTGGTTGCAATGATAGCAGCACAGATAATATCATCCATGGATTTTGCTGAAAATACAAAAAGATAGTAAGCTGGCACTGCCAGGCAGGATACGCCCACATTTTCGAGAGATGGTTAGAGAACAAGCAAAATCGAAAGTGATTTTTCCTACAATCAAAGGCTATAATTCATTAAATTACAATTTGATATGCGCAAATATCGAAAAGAATCAAGATCTTTAGGTTATAAACATGCATTTCAAGTTTCATCAAAATCGAATTAAAATTGTGACCTATACTGGGTCCACAACCTTGATATACCATATTTTAACACTATTAGCGTACAAACGGTGGCCATTTTGTCTGGCAATTAAGGTCCGATTTCCCTGAAATTCAAACTCAACCTTCCGTATGGTGTAACGGCGATAGAGTCAGGTTTTTTAAATCGGATAATAATCGTGACCCCCAGAGGGACCATAGGCGATTTTTCGGACAATCAGGGGCCATAATTCAGGAAGTTTTGAATTGATATGTGAAAATAACGAAAGGAACAGTATTCGCGTACAAACGGCAGCCATTTTGTATGACAATTTTGTTCCGAATTTTCCCGAAATTCAAACTCAACATTCCTTAGGGTGTAACGGTGATATAATCAAACGATATTTTAAATCAGATAATAATTGTGACCTCCAGAGGAACAACAAGCTAAACAAAGACAATTTTGCGTATAATCAGGGGCCGTAATTCAGGAAATTACGATCCGATATGCGCAAATATCGAAAGGAACCAAGATCTTTGGGTTATAAACATGCATGTAAAGTTTCATCAAAATCGGTTCAAAATTGTGACCTCTATAGTGTCCACAGGCTAAAAACGTGATTTTTCGTACAATCAGGGGCCATAATCCATGAAGTTTTGATCCGATACATGCCAATATCGAAAGCAGCCGAGATCTTTTGGGGATAAACCTATATTTTAAGTTTCGTCAAAATCGGACAAGAATTATGACCTGTAGAGAGTCCACAAACAATTGTGGACGTCCGGACGGACGGACGTCCGGACGGACGGACAGGGGCGACGACATAATACGTCCACATGAAAATGTGGGCGTATAAAAATACACTACTACACATACAAAATAAAATTGTTTCAAATTCAGATGCCACTTCTTTATTTATAGCATACTAGGGATTCAACAGGTTGTATCCAAGTTTTGCTAAATTCTGAAGAAGCAAAAAGGTAAAATATGCCCGATACCTCTTAACTGCCAACTGAGCATACATTAAAATAAAACAAGCTATGCATAGAGAATCACAAATGATAATTTCATATAAGTTAGTTTCCGTTTTTATAATTGACTTTAAATACAAATATTTTATAATAATAATAATTTATTTATAATGTGCCTATTACCAATATAAACTGCTCAATGGCGCAGTTAACATTTTGTGGATATCACACATAGAAAAAAAAAAAAAATCAAATCAATGATAAAAAAGTAAAATGTTATAAAGCTTATAATAAAATATGACATGTAAGAAACAAATTAAAATAGCTAAAAGCAATATAGCATAAAATAGAAACATTGCCTAAAACATAATAAAATAAACTCGAAATACATGTATTAAAAGTAGTCAACAAAAAGGTGTGTTTTTAAATTGCGTTTGAAACTTTCAATGATATCATAAGCTTCATAAATGTAAGTAAACTGTATTCGCAAAAAAATGTTTTTGTTTATACAATAGGAAATGAAAGCCTACAGCACCATGATAAGAGTATGTTATGATTCCGAAACATGCTCTAAAATGACCTCAGTAGCATATAGTGACTCAAAACTGTTGAGAAAATTGGTTAGCCCAATGCAGTGTTCTTAGTGTAATACCAGTTACTTACCTTATAAACAGACCACTTTTAAAATTATTGTAAAACAGTGTTATATCTGTACGAAAATTTTCTGCTAATACCAGATTATGCTTAATATTAAAAAATAGCAATTCAGATTTTATCGATGGTGTAGATTATGATAGTTTTGTGTCAGAAAGTGATAAAAGTAGGCCTAATCAACAAATTAATTGATTGTAGTTGTAGTCTAAATAGTTTACAGGGGTTTGTGATGAATGATTTGTAGTTCGCAACAGCCAAAATATCCACTTTTCACAAGCATTTTGCTTAAAATATTTATTTGCCATAGTTATTTGCTGCATAAAATCCATATTTATCAAAAATGGCTAGTGATGGGTTGATAACCAGTTTTCATAAAGGTAATTGGCCGATAAGTGGCCTATTTAAAGAGATTGGCATCGATCGGTATGCGCCAATTTAGCCGATATTGGAGATACCGATATCTGTTCAAAACGACTCGGTAAATACCATTAAAATATTATCCTCACAAATCATTATTTTGCTTGACCCGCTGTACATGTAAAATCTAAATAAATAGCCAGGGGCATTGCTATATTAGATGTACTGGTAACACAAGACTCTCACACCGCATGCTTTGTTATTTAGACTTAATACATGACTCTCATAGGGAACGTAATAAAGGAAAGAATAAACAGTAGAAAATTCTTACTTGTCTAGGTTATTTTTTTAGATCCTAATTCACATACTGTTTATGAGGTCAGGTCTCTCCACAGCACAGAGAAAGAATTAATTTTAGAATATCATTTCTGCATGTGTGCCGACAGACATTCAATGTGCAACAATTCCACCCGATAAAAGTTTGAATTGGAATAGGGAATAAGCCAATTGCATGATGATCAAAATCATAGAATTGGAGAATAAAGTCAGTTAGAGAATTATATCGTAATCAACACTTAAATATAATTATCTTGACTTTTTTGTACAGCAAATAATTAAGTTTGTAATAGATAGTGAGTATTTGTGATTGCGTAGGAATCCGGACACAATTATTATTTTAAAAAACAGTGTGTTCTTGTTTGATTCCCAATAGTATAGTACCGACTAACTAACTATGAAATATATCTACATAGATTATCATGCCATTTGATGTATTTCAATGCGTAATACTTAAATATCCACCACTATTGGTAATTATCCGTATCAACCAATATGTTTGGCTGTCAATATCTGATATCGGTAAAACCTTTAGGTGCCATATCGGACCATCACTAAAAGGTAGGTTTCTAACGGTTAAGAACTTCTGTCAATCCTGCCCGTGTACTATAAACAACAATAAATATTAGTAATAGTTATACCCTCAGTACAGTCAAAATTTAGGGGAATATTGAATGTTTTTCACCATCTTGAATACCTAGTCTAACATTTTTTGACTCACGAAGGACATGTCCGGCATATACAGTTGAAACAGCATCCATGGTATATTGGTACATGTATATACTTTTAAAATGATAACTTACTGAGGGTAGGATCGAATTCTCCAATCTTCAAAACATACTTGTTTCCAGGTAATAAATCCCATATACCGAGTTCAACTCCTTTCTCAAGGGCTGGTTTTAATCTGCAAAACAAACATTTTTTTAAATCATGATACCTCAAGGAAAAAAATAATAACCTTATCTGTGGAGTAGATCTTAGTAGTCTGTTAAGTAAGTTAATGAAAGGAAATAGGATTAGCATCCTACTTTTTGCACAAACCAAGGTAAATTTATCGCATAAGTAATGAACGATACTGGGGGTTCAAAAGTTGATCAGGAAACACAATCAGATAGTTTACATTCTACAAAATACCTACTTCTGTTCAATATCTATCTGTTGATAATATCTGGCAATATATTTCTTCATTTTTGGCACAGTACTTTCTTTAGGTTCACTACCAAATGTTAAAGCCAATGGAAAGATATCTTCAATTCTTTGAGGATCACTATGGTTTATAGATTGTGATCCAGCTGGTCTGTAGTCTGCTAAAAAATAGAAACATGAATATTATTAAGAAAACATTAAAAAGCACTATTCTAATTCACACATTTTAATCTTAATGATAGGTTGCTTGGCAATGAAACACATCCACAACCACACAAGGGTTGTCACATATTTTTTTCATTTGTTAGTAATTAAAGTATTTACAAGACACTCAAAACTGATTGAGTGTAACGCAAGATTTCAAAATTTAGCTGTTAAAGTTATCGGAAATCGTTGAAAATCAATAGGATTCTTTGTCTAAATACTTTAAACAATGTGCATAAATTGGTCATGAAAATCAATGGGATTCTTCATCTCTAAAACCTTAAAAACTGTGTATAAATTTAAGGCCAAACTAAGGCCGCGGTTAATTAGTTGTCTTTTTCTCATGACCCGCCCGCATGTCTGTTTTCATCCGTAATAATCACGTACTTCTTTAATTCTTCGGTCAAATTTAGTAATGAGAAAATTCGTTGACAATATTTGTAAAGTTACATTTTTTTGGCTTTAGCGATGGACAATCTATTTATTTTATTCATAAATATGTAACTGAATATGAAGTATATTATACTGTTCTTTTTATAGAGAAAGAAAGAAATGGGATTTAATGTCCACTCAACACAACTAGGTAATTTCGAGACTAACATATGGTTTTAAATTTTATTTCAATAGTTCGTTTGCGCGTAGAGGTCTTTAGCAGTGGGAGGAAACCGGAGTGCTCGGAGGAAACCCAGGAGGTTGAGAAGTCGCCCCGATCTCCATGCCACATATGCTCACACCAGGGTCGAAACCACAGCCGCAAGCCAGGGGTGGCCGGCCAGCTAGAGGTCGTTAAACCCCATTTCAATAATTATAAATTTCATTATCGGTTGCTTACAGTTTTATTTGTTGATGATGTGATTTTGTTCGAGGATTATAGTTTTGGTATGTGGATTGGTTCATTATGTTGGTCTTATATATGTATATTGTTCTTATTATGTTGTACCATACACGGTTAAGGGTTGTTCGTGTCGGGACGCCACTTCTTGTGCTGGGGGTATAGTGTAGTAGGATGTTATATTCTTTTTAAGTATTTTATCCAGTTGTCATTGTCATATATACCCGGTATCAAGCCAGTCTTGTTTTTCCAGTGGGTAAAATTAGTTTAGTTTATATGTTAAACATGTTATTTTAACATGGTGATCGAGTGGTTACTGTCCTAACATCCTATTTCACCTTTAGTCACTTTGTATTACATCTCTATCTTCGATGCACCATTTCCTTCTACTGAATACACTAACAGGTAGGTTTTTTATTTGTTTAACTTGACTTGACAATATAAGACAATTGCTTTCTTATTTAATAAATGTTTTATTCTAAAATAAGTTACAAATAAAATAATACATGTCTATTGAATCTAAAGAAGTAAACACTTATATTTTAAAATGTATGTCTAATTTGGTGTTTGCTTTTATCTTTTAGTATTTCAATCTTTTCATTCTTATATATGGTTTTCCTCATGCATATAATTCTTCATTTCTTTGAAGCACCTTTATCAGGGTATGTTTATAATTAGATTCCCCTTTTTGCTATATATTATTTATGTATAATACTTTTAAATGCTCAATTATTATTACCTGTAATAGGCAATAAATCTCTATATATTATTATTTTATTAGAAGCTATATCTGAGCTAAATTCTTTTGTATTATATATATATATATATTCTCATTATGTTATTTCAGTGCTCTTCTAGCCTTCTCTTGTGAATAATTTCCTGTGTTTAGTGTAAATAAACTGTATAGCTGTGTTCCTGTATTGTTTTGTCTCTTTTGGTTAAACCCACGACCTGGAAAGGTGGAGTCTGTCCGTTGATCCTGCTACACAAAGAATCTTCATACTTCTTAAAAGGGGGCCTGGCACTGGGAATAGTTGTTTGTATGGGACAGAAAATATGTGGTTCACCTTTTTGTACTATACACATTGGTCGAGAGAGAGCAGAAACACAGCTGTCACGGCAAAATTCTCCTACCCCCCATTGTACACTTAACCATTAAATGAACATTACTTGTCATTTGTTTTCCTCAAAATGACCGAAGAATTGTGTTGACAAGATTTAAATCCCCATTCCTTTTACCTAGCAATGAAATTTGGAAGCTAAAATTAGTTATATATAAAGCAGTCAGTGACTAATGGTTGCTAAATCCCTGATAGACTTTGCATAGTATTAAAACCCTGTTAAAATGTTTGTAACAAAATCAACAAATTTGTTTACTGTGTTTCAGGAATCTGTATTTACTGCTGTAGGTAAGAAAATAATAGAAGGCGGTGTAACAGGATATAATGGAACCATATTCGCTTAGTAATTACCTAAGATCTCTTCATTGGAAAACTAAATAAATAAAACATGAAATAGTGGTTTAATTCTTACTTTTCTGTATCAACCAGGTTAATGAAAATGAGCATAATGTAATGTATTGACTCAACTTGTTTCCCATATGTTAGTCCAGAAATGACATTTTTTTTTATGTCAAGTGGACGTTAAACCCCATCTTGCTCTTTCACGGAGGGGAGGGTTGCAAATGGCTGAATGGTTAGCATGTGCTCGCTGTATCAGGAGGTCTGTCATGGAGTAGGGTCGCCTGTCCAACCTAGTAGATTTTCTCCGGATCCTCTGGTTTCCTCCCACTGCTAAATACACCTAAGTGCAAGCAGATTATTGAAATCAAATTGACGATATGTTAGTCTCAAAATGACCTAGTTTGTGTGAGTGGACATTCAACTCAATTTCTCTCTCTCTCTCACAACACATTTATATGGTGCATGAATGGTCTTGAACCTGTATGTTAATTTCTGATATATTTTTTTTTCAGTGGTCAGGCTGCTTCTGGCAAAACATTTACTATGTTAGGTGAATAATTCTTTCTAATATATTATTAAAGCATCATTCAACTTATAAAACGATAGTTTATATCGATATTTGGCAAATTGTCATACTTAATTTACAGTTGTAATGTTTTGGTGTCAAAATACCCTCAAAATGCGATTTCCCAGCAAGTTTGGAAGTAGTAACCAAGGGACACAACTCGTTTATTGCACGAAATCGCTTGTTTGGAAATTGCATTTTGAGGGATATTTTTGAAACGAAAACAACGATTTTAAATTAAAAATGCAAATTTGGCATAAAGAACAATATATTATCAAATATAGATATAAATTATTATATGAGTTGAATAATTGAGGATTTGGGTAGATTTGGGTGATTTGGGCTGTTTGGGTAAATCGAGCTACCGTATGAAGACATAGAACTGTACTAGAATTATACGATCTATGATGAAAACTACAGCTGGGTCATGACAACAGACACACTCCGCCCAGAAAATGTGATTTTTCACGCATCATCATCAGTGACATCATGCTCGCATGTCCTTATCAATGTTACGATATACCTATCCACAAGATATTTCAAAGTGTATCAAGGGCCATAACCGTGGCAGTAACTATAAGGAATCGTTAATAATCAATAGGCTTCTTCGTCTGATGACCTGAAACACTGTATAAATCAGTGGTCGCCGGGACGCCAGACAGATGAGAGCGATGACAATAACAAAAAACATTTTAATGGAATATTTAAGTGGCAGTGTCATTTCACTACATCCAGCATTTATTGTCTTCAGCATGTTTTTTTTGGAAATATTAAGTTGACAAAAACATTAATATTTAAACATGGGTTCCCAGATAAATATTTATCGAGTGGTTATTTCCAATAAAAAGTATGGCAATTTTAATTAGTATATATGACAAGTAGAAATATCCAATCTTAGGAGAAGAATGCTGGATCCCCTGAAAAACACCCATGAGGCAAGCACTAGGCAAAAATGTCAGGGTAATGGTATCCCAAATTGACAACCCGACGATTAGTGAAAGACCCATGCGTGACATCAAGGGATGCGCGCATAGGTTGTATGAGGTCATTCATTGTAAGAGGGAGCGCTCAATGTTACGTCCAGGTATGTATGCAGCCATACATCGTCTTTATATATTCAACGAATTCTCCCTTGAGTTTCTAACCTTCAACAAGTTGCAAACATGGACTCTTAAAATAGATTTTTTTTACAGCTTCTGGTGTTTCCTGTGGACAGCAGTTTTTGGAGAAAAAAATTAAAGCAAAATTGTGATTGATTAATTAGTTTGAGTATGTTTTTAGTCCAAACACAAAATCACCTGGTTTGTGCAAGGGAATGTATCTTTAAGTCAGTTGAAATCAAATATCAGTTCAGATATAGTATAATTTGTCCTTGGGTGTGACTTTTCAAATTATCTTATTTCATGAATAAAACAACCTGATATAATTGTAATTTCTATTAATGTTGTGGTATACACAATAAACATACCTTTTTTTGATGATTTTCTTTTCTTTTTCTTTTTGGCTTTTTCCTTCTTCTCTCCTTCTTTATCTGTTTCTGCTTTATCGTCTTTCCCATCTCCTTCTCCATTTTCACCTTCTTTTTTTATGTTATCCTTCTTCTTTCTCTTTACTTTCTTTTTTTTCTGGTCATCGTTTTCAATTCCGTTTTTACCTTCCTAATAAATAAATTAACAATAATAAATGAACCGATCTGGTAGCAGTGTTTGGTATAGGCCACTTAAAAATACAGCAGTATGTTATCAATGTTTAAGAGCAAAACTGTATCTGGACTAGATTTTTTAAGTTTCACAAACTATTGTATGATACAGTAAATGGGAATGTAAAAAAATAACAATGTTTCACACATGTATGGAGAAATTATTTTATCTGTTTCATACATAGTAAGTCAACTTTAATTACAGCTGGAACTATGACAAATACAGATTTACCTGAACTTGAATAACAAAAAATACCCAGTGACAATGCAGTAGTTTGTCAGTACCTGTGACAATAATCTGTACATTCTTACTTTTGGTTCTATATTGGTTAGATTTAAATTGAATGTTAACCATTGAGCTGTTAAACTACAATTGCTAACTATTTTCAGTGGACAAAGAAAATCCTAAAATATTTTTTAGAACTAAACAAAATTACTTTTCTTTACATGAAGGTACAATAAATACTTCGATGTGGGGGTTTAAATGGGGATTCTGGCTGCTAAGATTTTAATGCAACAGTGTGAAGAATATTTCAAAAACATGTATCCAGCATAAATTTCAGCTTTCTAAACTAGTAGGAGTCACAAAAAATATTGTAATATGTAAAAGATCAATAGCCACAAGATGGACGTCCCGATAATTTATGAATACTTTAAAGATGCAAACCTCAACTTTTTTTTCAGCTGCCAATCTCTCTTCTTCTGCCTCACTTTCAGACGGTTTATCACTCATCAAACGATAGCGTCCAGCTAACCCAACACCCTTAACCTAAAACATGCGAATTTAATGACAATAAAATGAGATGGGATTAACTGTTTGTATCCCCTCAATTCATGGGAAAACAACAGGTTTGAATCACAGTTTACGGTGCATTTCCGGTGTTACTGTGAATAATAGAAAAATTAATTATCAAAAATTTTTCCTTGGTATCTTTTTAATCTGACATTATACCTTAAATACTGTATAAGTACCTCGAAATTCAGTTGGCAATAACTTGAAAAGAAAACCTTTCACAGATGGTCAACTGGCATGGTTTGAAATCTCCAGTTGTACGTGGCAAGGAGTAGGGTCGCTTGTCCAACCTTGTGGGTTTTCTACAGGTCATCCAGTTTCCCCCCACTGCTAAAGACACTACGCGCAAGCGAACTATTGAAATAAAACTAAACGATATGTAAGTCCCAAAATGATCATGACCTAGTTTGTTCCTTGCCAACATTCCACCATTGTCATGATGTATTCAATTTACCTAAGCTACAACAGCATTTACAGAAAAAGAATGACTGCCAAAGAAATTAACTTACCACAGCAAAGTGTTTCCAATAAACTCCTCTCTCTAAAGCATTACGTAATAGTTTAGGTCTTAAGTCAACCCTCAATTTAGGATATTTAGCAGCAACAGCTTGTTTTAACTTGGGAAATCTAATACCATGTCTCTAATAATCGTTAAGGAAAAATATGACACTAAAAATTCATGCAGGAAATATATATCTACATTTCAATAACCATGGATTCCGATTCTTATCAAATAAAACAAATCTAGGTAATACTTTGAATGACTATTTAGTTAGGCTTTATCAAGATACGTGTATCTAATGAGAAATAATATTGTTAAAATGATTTATCAATAATACTATTATTAGTAGGATACAGAGTTCCCTAACTCTAGAAATATTTCTGTAAGCACATCTTTAAACTTCAGTTTGTTGGATGTTTCTCCTTCTACTTTAGGTTTTTTAGGTTGTATTGGTCTTTCGTTAATCATACTCTTCAATAGTGAACTATCTTTAAATCCAAATTCTTTCCCAACTTTATCTTGACATATCTATATATACAAAATACAGTATTCATAAAATATTTGTGCCATTTCTTAACAATGCTAAACCATATTTTTTGCTTGACTTCGGGTGCAGATAATATGTGTTAGCCAATAAATATGCATTCACAAAGACACATAAAAGCCAGCTGCTCACAAAAGTATAGCTCAAATAAAAAAGTGGGTAAATTGTTTTGTAGTGGCCTTCTTTTACTGCTTAAAAAACAACCAAAACCACTCATAAATTGTAACTTAAAATGCCTGGATGTCATGTCAGTCACTGATTGGCACATTTAAATATAATCCATAACAGGATTGTTTCATAATAATCAAACCATGTCAAATCGAAGATAATTCTGTTCCAATGACACAAAGATTGCCAAAATAAATTTTTTGCCCTAATCCACCTTTTTACATCACTAAGTCTTGATCTTACCTTAGTAAAATGAGGAAACTCTAATATAGTAGCTGCATTTTGTATACAAACATCACCATAATACTCATACAGTCGTTGCAGAGTTATGTGTACACCAGTTTTACTTGTTAAATGTTCGTCAATCCTAAAAAAGAATAATGGACAAATTAATTCATGAAAAAGTTACTCGTTCCGCAAGTCTTTTCACAATGAAGCGTCTGATTTACAGTGTTTATATTCCAACAAATCACTCAAGATTTTCACTCTGAAGACCTTAACTCGAAAAGGAAACTAAATGTTTTGGTTGTTAGATTTCCAGAGTTGCTGCCATGCTGGATAACAAAATCTTGTATCCAAAAGTATCCATGTACTCAAATACTGAACAAAAACAGACCATCTACCAACTTACACTGATGGGTGGTGGGTGTAAAACTAAATTACAAAATGGCTACCTTATTAATCCCTGTTAAAGGGGAGTCGTTTTGAGTAGTGCTGGCACGATATATCGTTGAATCGATGTATCGCGATTCACCGTCTCACGATACCTGTATTGAATCGCGGGATGCGGATTCGATTTTTCACGATTCTTTTTTTCGTTTTCTCAAATATAGCCTATGATGAACTTTATGAACTTTTAAATATACCCTAATCTTTATTTGAAACAACGAAACTTCGCAAACGATGTCCAGTAGTCTTGACATGTGTGTTACTTAAATAGCGCACGACCGTAATTACCGTTAGTTTCGTAAGTTAAGATTAATAACATTTTAACATATTTTCGTTTTGTTTCCCAATTTGAATGTTGTTTATAAGGCTTAGTTAATAAAACATACATATTTAAATACATAAAACAACATTTTACTCTAGAATTTTATAAATTTAAAACGTAGCCTAAATAAGAAGCTCGTGTAAAAATCAAAATGGAGGAAATCACAGTCACAATAACAGATCCTCCAGCGAAATATAAAGCTAAAGTTTGGGAAAACTTTAGGTTTTTGAAAGGTGACACAACGAAAGTTGTTTGTAGAATATGTAAAACTAGGCCTATTCTACAATATTGCGGTAATACAACCAATCTCAGCACTGACTTGACAAATGACAACTTATTACAAGACACATACACGTAGTGCCGACTATCTAATAAATAAAGTTCGTCTGCTAAGATTAATACAGTTCAACAAAAAGACAATAATAACTTTATTTCTCTGTGAAGTTTTATTATTTTTAATTTTATGTTATTCAAGCAGAGTTAACATACTCAAAAGTAATCAAGTTTATTTATTTTCTTGTTTTAGTGACTTCATGAATCATTAAAAACACGGTCGATATTTAATTTAAATATATTTTATAGATAAATCTATGTCCTAGTTATGAATCGCGATACGTATCGTATCGTGGCACATGAATCGCAATACGTATCGTATCGTGAATGCAGTCGCAATACCCAGCACTAGTTTTGAGGTAGTCATTTTGTATGGAAAAGCAATTCAATTTAATGACTTAAAAAGTATATTATAGTATGATTTACCAGTCAAATAAAACTTGTTCTGACGGAGGTATACTTCTTTTCCTCTTCTCAAACAAAACTTCACCATCAAGACCTTTTAGCATGCCTGTCCCATCAGCTTTTTCTTTTGGTGTGCACGACTTTTGTTTCACAGGTGTATCTTCTTTTTTCTCTCTCTCCCTTTCCTTTTCCCTTTCTTTTTCAGCAATATAATCAGCAGTAGCTTTCTTTAATTTCAATGTTGGCATCTTGTCTGAAAAATAAAATAAAACTGGAAATGGATCTATGATATTGCATGAACTTAAACAGATGAAAGTGTTGATTTATAAATGAAAATATTAAGCTGATTTTGCGATAGGCCTACAGCAAATTGAGTAATATATATTAAAAGATAGGTTGCCAGGCATCACAACATGAACACAGCAGTCACCTAGGGTTGTCCAATATCTATTTTTTGTAGGAAGTCAGAGCATTGCTTTTAAATTTCATACAGATCTCAGTGTTCACAAAGAACTATAAAACTAAAACAACAGGCCATAAATCAAATACTAATTCAAATAATGTTGTATAAATTCAATACAGATTGAATCATAATTTTTGTCATTGTTTTTTAAAACATTCACAAGGTTCTACAAAATGAAACAAAGGCCATAATTAATACGACCACATATGTGGTATGAGAGAAATTTTGCCCGGGCAGCGGCACTATGGTCTACTCTTATATGGAATTCCAACTGCCAAGGGATCTATTATGTGCACGGCAATGTATACCCTCCATCCTGCACCACTGACAACGGGAAAACACATGAGAAAATTCTGATGAACTTTCTCGGCCAATGCAGGGATCGAACTTCCATCCTTTAGACTAGCGAGCTAGTGTCTTACTCACTTAGCCACCATGGCTCTCATAATAATAGTAAATGATTTCTAAGGACACATCAGTTCGTTGAAATTTGTTTCACAGGCCACATTTAAACCCCTGATGAGAGCTGAATCTGGCCCGCAGGCCGCATGTCTAAATCCCGTAAGCTGGAGGGTTCACAACCTTTTTATTACATACCTTTTTTACACACTATAAGCATGTGGACAATGTGGAGCATCCATTTTGTCAAATCTAGAGGAGCACAAGCTAAACACCAAATTTGTTTGTACAATGAGGGGCCATAATCCAAGAAGTTACTATCTGACATGCGCGAATATTGAAAGGAACCGAGATCTTTGGGTTGTAAATATTCATTTCAAGTTTCATCAAAATCAGATAAAAATTCTAAACTCAAGACTAGACTAATATTGGGTCCCTACAAACAAAATGTAGACAGACGACAATATATAGCCACATAAAAATGTGGACACATAAAAATAGCTTAAAGAAGCCAAGTCAATATCATCCAAAGTCTTCGTCATTTAAAACACAAATTTTTTGCCAACTTAAATCAACATTGATGTTGTCATCTTACAGGGAAATTATGGGCTTCTAATATCAAGACAAGATAGGTTGCCAGGCAACGAAACATACGCCCACAGCAGCTAAATCGTTAGGGCAGTCAACAAGAGTTGTCGCATATTTTCCTTTTTTCGGAGATGAAACATTTATAATACACTCAAATCTGATTAAAAGTAACATCTCGTTATGTAATTATCAAAAAATTGATAAAGTTCTCCTCCATGCTGTTCAAGTTATCAAAATTCATTGAAACTCAATATACTTGTTCCTCAATCAGATATTAACTTTAGCCTTTAGTGTTCAAGGGCCATAACTCTGACAGTAATTATCGGAAATCGCTGAAAATTAATAGGCTTCTTCGTCTTATGACCTTAAACACTGTGTATAAATTTAAAGTCAATCAGATATTAACTTTGGTCTCTAGGGCATCCACAAGAATTTTTGAAGTGATCAAGGGTCATAACTCTGACAGTAATTATTGGAAATCGCTGAAAATCAATAGACTTCTCCGTCTCATGACCTTAAACACTGTGTATAAATTTAAAGTCAATCGGATATTAGCTTTGGCCTTCAGAGCATTCACAAAATTTTTTGATGTGATTAAGGGCCATAACTCTGACAGTTATTATCGGAAATTGCTGAAAATCAATAGGATTCCTCGTTTCCGGACCTTAAACACTGTGTATTAATTTTGGTCTCTAGAGCGTCCACAAGATTTTTTTAAGTGATCAAGGGCCATAACTCCAACAGTAATTATCAGAAATTGCTAAAAATAAATAGGCTTCTTTATCTTTTGACTTTAAACACTGTGTATAAATTTAAAGTCAATCGGTTATTAACTTTAGCCTCTTGAGCGTCCACAAGCAATTGTGAATGCCGGAAGGACGGACGCGTGGGGCAATATTAAAACCACATTTCAATGTGTGCGTATAAAAATTAACATTTTAGCGTTGGTACAGGAATTGTGTGTGCCATAATGCGTTTCAGTGCCAATTGAAACAACTTACAATTTACAAGGAAGGGAGTCTAAGAACGTGGTTAGACATTTTTCCACAATTCATGTCAAACATTGACGACACTAATTCTTTTCTAGAGAGCTTGCGCAATAAATACCTTAGTTGTAGACTAAAATAACCAGACGTTAGCGATTGCCATTCGATTGAGACATTGAGTTATCACTGATAAGGACTAGTTAGAAATTAAAGTAAAACAAACAAATGATTGAATGCAAATCAGTGTTGGGTTTTTTGGGAGTTATTCTTTAACTTTTTATAAATTTGTATTTCTTTGTATTGATATTTTTGTATTGATTATTACTTGTATTGATTATATGAACATGTGTTAATTAAAATGTATGCCATTCCACTCACCTTTTACTTCTCTGTTCATGAAGTGTAGTCAGGTAAATGGAAGATTTAGGTCTAAATCTATTTTTAGACGATGGAACTGGCCTTGAACTCTGCGACTAGCCTCATTTCGATAAGCATGCAACTTCCGCCACGCACTAGTCTTAGCGTCATTCACTAGTCTTGGCGTGGGCCGCTCGCACCGCTGCATATGTATGTCATGCAAAAAGTTCCCTCCCACCCTCCCAGTTGTACAACTGTGGGTCGGCGTTACTTATACGGCTCATACAAATCCCGCTTAGGGAGTTATTCTTTAACTTTTTATAAATTTGTATTTCTTTGTATTGATATTTTTGTATTGATTATTACTTGTATTGATTATATGAACATGTGTTAATTAAAATGTATGCCATTCCACTCACCTTTTACTTCTCTGTTCATGAAGTGTAGTCAGGTAAACAGTGAAATCAGTTTCAAATTATACATTCATATGCGCTGTGACCCATTTGTGTAAATTTCTAGGTCCCAAATATTAGCAATTTAGCTCCTCTAAACCAAATTTATAAAGCCAGATATGAATTCATTGGTGTCAGTTGTTTGTTATATTAATATTTACTTGCTAAAAAAATGGATTTTTTTTGTACAATGAATGATTAAATGTCAGGTTGACCTAGTTTTTTTATGTACCGGTATTATTATTATTATAAAAGCATTCAATACGGGTTAGCTAAGGTGTTTTTATCAAATTGTCAAAGTGTTTAAAAGAAATAATTGGTCACTGCAGGTGAGGAAGTTAAAATTAATTATCAGACGGCATTACGTAATTTCGCTTAAATTAACACATTATTTTCTATACAATGATTTCTCCCCATTTTTAATGCAAGCTAAAGAGTAAAGATGCAGGTCAAACCCGACGGTATCACTGTACACTACCCAATGGTCTGCAGAAGTTACGTGCATTCATATAAAATTCCAAAACTTTGACATCGCATACAACCGTAAAATCTAAATAATTATAATTATGAAGTGTATCATGAATCAATCAAATAGGCGGAACAAAATGCATTGGCACATTCAATCAAATCTTGTGCAAGCAGCCATGTTTTACACAAGTGGACAGGCGTCATGTAAAATGCATCGTACGGCTTAGGTGAAAAATGCCAATATGCAAGATTCCGCAGACATACTTTCAATTCATATATAAAATTAACAATAAGTGATCTTCTATATGTTCAGAAAGTAGACCATACTAAATGCATATTTTTAATATCTTACCGGTTCAGATTTTCTCCAATGTTGAGCCTGTGAACGCACTGACGATCGACAAAGTACACAGTATTTGATGACGTAGTAGTGATACTTTCGTCATCACGACCAGTTCGGCTATAGGGGATTATAAAGGGCGTATTAGTATTACCAGTTTCTTAAAAGGCGGGTTTTCGGTCAACGTAACATACGCCCACAACAGCTAGGTCGTCCAACTGTGCGTGAATATTCGAGGGATGTAAAATTGTATTTCTTTGACCACTAACTAACAGCATTTTTATACGCCCACATTTTCATGTGCACGTATTATGTCGTCGCCCCTGTCTGCCCGTCCGTCCGGACGTCTGTCCACATTGGGGACTCTCTACAGGGCACAATTCTTATCCGATTTTGACGAAACTTGAAATATAGGTTTAACCCCAAAAGATCTCGACTGCTTTCGATATTGGCATGTATCGGATCGAAACTTCATGAACATATGGCCCCCGGCCGATCATAGGCGTACGGGCTCGATGACAGTTAGGGGGGGGGGGGCAGAACCTAAAATGCCCGAAAAAGTTTCGAGTTTACAGACAGCGCCCCCGGTCTTCCACGAAAGGCGATGAAGCGAAGCTTACCTTGTGCCCCCCCCTCCCGGTGAACAAAGTAACTTCAAAGTGGCCTTATTTAGCCTTATTTAAGGTGGCTGACTCGAATTCTAAGTCCTCGAAGACGGGACCGTTAGGAGAAAAAAAAATCGTTTGTTTGTTTTGCGTGTAGTGCAGTCCTCCTGTATTTACTATGACAGTCCACGAAGACGTGACCGTTGGGAGGAAATTTTGAAAATTTAACTGCCGCAAACGGGTTATCCTGCTATTCCAGCCTGTGAATACGGCAACTCCCATTTGGCCCAATATTGCCTACCTGGCTGACCCAAATTCCAAACAATCAATTAATCGTCGAGCGGTTTGGGGGCCTCACTATCCATGAGAAAATTTTGAAAATTGAATCACCGCAAATGCGTTTTCTGCTATTCTAGCCCGTGAAAGCAACTCCAAAAGTATCCAATGGTTTTGTAACCGAAATCCCACTCTGAATTCTAACCATCCATTCAGACTGTTGCATCTGCATTTACAAATAATAATCGATGCCCGAAAAATGTCGCACGAAGTAGAGTGGTGCCGGACAAAATGTTTTAATCCATAGTCAACTCAGTACAAATTCGTGATATTCAATTACACATAGGCCAGTAGGCCTACAAGAAAAATAAAGTTAGTGTTTTATTAGCGCTCGGTCACAGTAAGGGAAGCAAAACTATAGACAGCGGCGCTGACCTTATATTATAGTTGTATGGACCCTCCAAGAAAATTTTGGATTATTTGACGGCCGTAAACGCGTTTTCCTATTCCAGCCCATAAAGTTAGTGTTTTATTATATTTCGGGAACTTTATTTTCCCAAGTAAATGAAATAATTTTTGTTTTCACTTTACCCGTCTGCCCGAAAAGTCAGCTTGCCCGAAAGTTAGGGGGGCAGCTGCCCCCGATTGTACGAAAAATCACGTTTTTAGCTTGTGGACCCTAAATAGAGGTCACAATTTTGAGCCGATTTCTATGAAACTTGACATGCATGCTTATAACCCAAAGATCTTGGCCCCTTTCGATAATTTGCGCCTATCGCCCAGTATCAGTCTGCATTACTATGTGTCCAGAATGGCATTCTCCAGAATCTTGATTCTGACGGAGCAGCGATATTGGTTTTATTAGACTTATCGGCTGCCTTCGATGCGATCGATCATGACTTCCTGTTGCAAACTCTAGAAAGTCGGATAGGAATAACCGATGATGCACTCTTATGGATGAAATCGTATCTCTCTGGTCGCTTCCGATCAGTGGTGATCAATGGCGTTAGGTCATCAAAGTCTGAATTGAGTTTTGGAGTTCCACAAGGATCCGTCATGGGTCCCATACTGTTTACTGTATACACCCTACCCGTAGGAGATATAGCTAGATCACATGGTATTTCTTTCCAACTCTACGAAGATGATACCCAACTGTATCTGGGTTTCCGTCCACTGAACGCAAACAACCAAAATGTTTTAATTCACTTTCAAGATGTATTGTTGAAGATTTTTTTTTTAAACAGATATTGAAGATATTAAGGGCTGGATGACCAGTTATCTACTGAAACTCAATGAAGACAAGACTGAATTAATAATAATATGTCCAAAATCATCGTGTGCAAAATTAGAACAGTTTCAACTAACTGTTTGTGACTCAGTAATCAATCCCAACACAAACGCACGAAACCTTGGTGTTGTATTTGACTCACAATTTAATTTAGAAACACATGCGAGTAATGTTTGCAGAACTGCTTACTTCCAAATACGAAATATCCACCAAATTAGGAAATATATCGACACAGATTCCATGAAACGTCTAATTCAGGCATTTGTCATCTCTAGATTGGACTACTGTAATAGTCTACTTTACGGCTTAAAACTCCAACAGCTTGATCGCCTACAACGTGTACAGAACACTGCCGCTAGACTTATCACTCACACAAATATCCGTCAACATATTACTCCCATTCTTAAGAGCTTACATTGGCTTTCAATTCGTGCCAGAATAAATTTTAAGTTATTAACTTTTGTTTTCAAAGCAATCCACAATCTCAGTCCAGTTAATTTTCAAGATCTGTTCTCCCTTTACCAACCCTCCCGTGCTTTAAGATCAGCCGATCAACTACAGTTGGCAGTGCCATCAAATTCAAGAACCAAATATGGAGATCGTGCTTTTGTGCGATGTGGTGTAGTTTTGTGGAACAGGCTTCCCATAGACATCAAAAGATCCGCAACATTGAACATTTTTAAATCACAGTTAAAGACATCAATCTTCAAGCAAATATATGACTAGCGCTCTTGAGCAGTTTACTGGAAAGAATTGCGCTCTACAAATTCGTAATTTATTATTATTATTATTATTAATTTCCTGAATTATGGCCCCTGATTGTCCGAATAATCACCAATTTTAGCTCGTGGTGTCCCTGGAGGTGGCATTTATATCACCGTGACATCCTAAGGAAGGATGGTTCATTGGTCTATCACGCTATTTTACCGAGTTTTCGCCTAATAGATTGGTACAGCTATGGCGGGTGTGGCGCGCCAGGCAGGGTAAGCTTACTCTTCCTAGGACACCTGTTACCACTGTTCGTCGTGTATTTTGTACACGGTGAACAGTCCATATGCTGATTACACTATTTTGCGATTTTACACATTTTTGCCGATACCGTTTTTAGGACTTCGAATTTTGTCTAATGGTTTGGATTGTTCGTACTTGGTTTTATTTTATTCAAATTTCGGGAAAATCGGACCAAAGTTGCCATACAAAATGGCCACCGTTTGTACGCGAATATTGTTTAAAAAATGGTATTTCAAGGTTGTGGACCCTGTAGAGGTCACAATGTTAATTTCATTTTGATGAAACTTGAAATGCATGGTTATAACGCAAAGATCTTGATTTCTTTTGATATTTGCGCATATCGGATCGTAACCTAATGAATTTATGGCCCCTGATTATATGCAAAATCACCTTTGTTTAGCTTGTGGTCCCTCTGGAGGTCACAATTATTCGATTTTAAAAATTGTTTGATTATATCACCGTTACACCCGAATGAAGGTTGAGTTCAAATTTCAGGAAAACGGAACAAAATTGCCGTACAAAATACTGTTTAAAAAAGGTATATCATGGTTGTGGACCCTGCATAGGTCACAATTTTGATTCGATTTTGATGAAACTTAAAATGCATGGTTATAACCCAATGATCGTGGTTCCTTTGTATTTGCACATATCGGATCACAACTTCCTGAATTATGGCCCCTAATTGTGCGATAAATTCCCTATGGTCCCTCTTGGAGTACACGATTTTTATCCGATTTAAAAAAAAACGTTTAACTCTATTACCGTTACGCCCTACGTAAGGTTGAGGTCGAATTTCTAGAAAGTCGGACCATTATTGCCAGACAAAATAGCCACCGTTAGGACGCGAATAGTGTAAAAAATATGGTATATTAAAGTTGTGGACCCTGAATAGGTCACAATTTTAATTCGATTTTGATGAAACTTGACATGCATGTTTATAACCTAAAGATCTTGATTCTTTTCGATATTTGCGCATACCAAATTGTAACATAATGAATTATGGCCTTTAATTGTAGGATAAATCACCACTTTCGGTATTGCTTGTTCTCTATCCATCTCTCGAAAATGTGGGCGTATCCTGCCTGGCAGTGCCAGCTTACTATCTTATATTTTTTGAAGCGGTATACATACTATAAAAGCATAACTTGGAATCTGATTTAATTATATGAAAATGATAATGTATTCTAATATTTTGCGGAACAAATCCTACTATATGTAGCATAGGAATGATTTAGTATTCTACAAATATGTTTTACTTTACCTTATTCTGGTGAAAAAACAGTTGGTCCATGATTTCGTCTTGATAGCTGTAAAATAGATTAATTCGATTTCTTCTTGATAGCTGTAGATTAATTTTATTTCTTCTTGATTATTGATATGATTGAAATTTATAGTCATTGTTGCATTACCAAAATGTATAGATTATCCCAAGAGCTAAATAAAATAAGCGAAAGTGCTAGTAATCGACAAATAATGTACTCCTAGGCGTTCGAGGCGGTGAGGGGGGGGGGCACTCCAAAATATGGTCTTGTCGGGAATAATTGCTCAGTTTGTCGGGAAGCGTCGCGCCGTCTGTCGGGTTTTGAATATATTGGAAAGAACGCAATTCAGTCAATGGTGAACACGTACGCCATCTGAATAGAAATAGCACGTACACATGTAGTTTGTCAGTTCTTGAGTACTGGATTAAGAACTTAAAAATTTGTAAAAACTGTTTGTCGTCAAAACTGTAGGGATTGAATTGAAGTGAAGTCCACACCGACAGGACAATATTGGTGCCAGTCATTATCACATATGTGATAGAGCGGGTTGAACACATTCCAAATATACTTTTAACGCAGAGAGCATTGCTACGATAGCTGAGTAACACACGCTACCCGAATCAGCAGTGACGTAGCGAAAAGGAAAACACGAGCGACTGCTCTATATAACTGACTGAAGCGGCGATTGATAACAGACACACGGCTAAATTTATGTTCACTAATAATTCCTTCGAAGACTAACAGTTGTTATATGGGACTGTAAGAGGATATCTGACAATTCAATAAAGTAATTGAATGTCATTAGATAAGAGAAGACGAGAAAATTAGAAATAGTCCGTACATTCCCTTGTTTATATTCACTCAAAACCTTATAAAACATGGTAATGCCCGGCGTACTCATTGGTGTGCACGTAAAAGATCTCTGGCAGTTGGAATTCGATATATAAGAGTAGACCATAGCGCCACTGCCCGCGCAAAATGTCCATCATACCACACTGTAGCCTATAACGCATGCCCGTCTTTATAAGCCCAGTTTAGGAGCAGAACAGTAGGACGTTAAACCTCATTTCTTTTCATTTCAGTCCCCGCCCTCTCGCCGCTTATTACCATGAAACTTTTATCTGGAATTTGTTTGTTTTCTCTCTTTTTGTCATGAACCGCGGGGCCCTGGCCCGTAAGCTGGGCTTTGTTGGAAACCCCATTTCATTACATCTGCATTTTTTCTCTTTCTGCCATGAACCGCGGCCCGCGGGGCCCCTTAAAGCGAAAATTTCATTTATTCCAAGGAAATCAAAACATAATTATTTGAATGTCTTTTCCTTAATAGGTTCCCAACTCACTATTGTAGGATCATAGGCATCATTTGAACACATACAAATCATTCACATAAAAATTTGGAATATTTTCTACTCGCCCTGAGCTGCTTGGAAATAATATCATTTCATTTCACTGGAAAACAACGTCGGGTGTTGCCTCGATCGTCAAGGTCTGTGGTTAGCCAGTAAATGATAATAATGCCTGGTTGACCTAGACTTAAAATAACACAATTACCTCCCTTGTGTTTCTCCTCTATTTAAAACCATAGAAAGTCTATATTTTTATGTGTGAAACAACTCTATTTTCTCAAGGAATCTCAACGTTGAGATTCGAAATTGCAAATGATATGTTTGCCAATTTCTCAACTGGCAATAGTGAATAATAGGATTAATAGGATTTTTCTTTAACAAGGTAAGACTGTTTATGGTACCACATATTTTAGGGCTTTATTTTAATACATTTTAAAAATATAACTTAAATATATGAAATTGTCGCTTTAAGCCACGGTGCTCTGGGCCCGAGGCCCATTACTAAGCTGGTCTTTTTCACGATTTTAAGCAGTCCGGTGTCACACGCTTTGCACATGCATTCCCTGCTCTATGGCCCTTTAAATACAGATCAATTTCAACATTCATCACTTCGGAAAAATGTTTGCCGGTATGTTTATTTCAAAAATGGCGGGAATCACGACGTCACGCCAGTCGTTCCCATCAAAAATCAAGAAATTCAAAATGGCCGCTATAAAACACGTTATCGTCCATAAAATGTCTAAGTGCGTCGATTTCACCGATCTTGATGTCTATACCTATGCTTTGGAGGTCAAGGAATCCAGTGAAACACATACGAAGACTCATAATGTTCTTCTTCATAGTGTATTCTAAAATTGGTAATAATTCTAATCAGACAGATGTATTATTTGCAATTTGGATTACCCGAAAACACTCATGGTGCGTATACAGGACAAAAATGTAAGGGTTCCCATAATCGACGATTAGGAATATCTGCACACGTGAGGTCAAAGGTTGCACGAGGAGATTGAGCGCTTGATGTATACATATTATGTTGATCAAGTTTATGAAGAGTGTAAATGTATATTAAAATGATATAAAGGGCACCATTCTGCCGGAACCAATTACGTCTCATGTAAACAATGCACGTGCCGTTGAGCCAATGATTGACACCGCGTGATGAGATTGCACGTGTTGAAGACATTCATCTTTAACAAATATGTAAGAAGACTTTCGTAATTCTCTGTAAAAAAGATTGCACTGTTAGCTGTTGGTGCTCGTTCGATATGGAAGAATAACGTTGCCAATATTATTTCAATGTCCATTGCACAAACTGCATAATTTTATTATATCAGCAGTTCAAAATACGTATTTTAGTTTTTCAATTTCCATTGCTCCACAATACCATTTTCATAGTATTAAAATAAAGAAAATAATTTTCAATAATACAAACACAGTGTTGCACAGTACACTTCTCCATTCTGCGTAATAGACTAATATAATAGAACTGTACCTTATATGGGATCTAAGAAGAGCTCATTTGCATACGGAAAAATCGGGGCTAAGGACAGAAATTGATAATTTAGGCGATCAATCTACAGGTCAAGGGTCAGTAGAAGGGTGCGGTACTCATATTTACAGAATGAATGAATATGGAAGACGGGCATACGCCGCATACAGTAATGAATGAATGAAATGGGGTTTAACAGAATGAATGAATGAAATGGGGTTTAACGTTCCACTATTATGCACCCAACCTGAGCTAATTGAAGACGGGCATACGCCATACACTGTTCTATGAGGGAAATTTTGCCCGGGCAGCGGCAGTTCCTCCTTCTGCATCACTGACAAGGGGAAATCACGTCGGACAATCGAGATGAAATTTCTCGGCCAATGCAGGGATCGAACACCCGACCTCCAGGCTAGCGAACCAGCGCCTTATCCACTTAGCCACCGTGATCCCTCATATTAACAGATCTTGGTAAACGATCAATGAAATTAAATGGGGTTTGACGCCCTACTGTTCTGCTCCGACTATGCTAATGAAAACCAATATACGCCATGCAGTGTGCTATGGGGGGGGGGGGGGTCATCTGGTTAGGCTCTCTAACTTGCACGATCGCTGACAAGAAGAATAAAAAACGAACAAGGTCAGATGGTACGAAACACTATTAAATGACGGGATGGGTTATTTAAGCCAGCTAAGTCTCTAACTCAATATCATCCAAAATCTTCAACATTGAAAACACGAATTATTTGTCAATTTACATCAACATTGATGCTGTGATCTGTGAAAAGATGGGCTTCTGATATCCAATATTGAAGACAAAATAAACATTTTACCGTTGGCATTGGTACACGAATCATGTAACATAATGCGTTTCAGCCCCAGTTCTAGCAAGAGACTCGGTGAACGAGGCTAGACATATTGCACCAAACCGAACGGCGTATGTAGAATGGAATTACCAGACGCTAGAAATTGGCATGCGATTGAGACCACTGGCTTATTTCGCAGAACATAACTGAAACGATTGATTGTAAATCAGTTTATATACATTCATATTACAGCATCATATGAGTTGCGACCCACTTGTATCAATTTCTACGTCCCAAATATTAACGATTTGGCTCCTTTAAAGTGTAGTTGCCAAAGATCCATATTGCACAAGATGTGAAATGTTAATGATATAAATACGGTACTGTTTGAATTATTCAACTTCAAATGGTGTACTTTTATTATTTTTTCAATTGAAAAAAAAGATCGATTGCAAATACTGGAGTTATCTCCCAGTTTACGCTTTAACTACAGAAACAAAGAAAATGCGGAACATGACAAGTTAGCCATGGAATGTTATAAAACTTGATGTGATTGTTTTACTGGTGCATATGGAACAGCCCTATGAAGATTTGAGATTTTGGGTAGCAAACTTTGATTTATTTTATATTTTAAATTTATTTTTCAAATATAGGCTTAATTTATATGTTATGCACTCCACGTTTAGACTATATGGGTCAATTTTTCGGGCAATGTATTTCTGATTGTTAATTTGATTGTATATATGTAATACTTTAATACTTCAATACTTAATACTTAAACTCGTATTAGTTAATGATTGAATCATTTTGAAATTCGGGCGACAAAGAAAAAAATCGGGCAAACTGATATTGGGGAATAATGTAGAGAATAAAATGGACGAGATCCAGGATATCCTACTTGGATGATAATAAAGATTATTTCCCCCGACCACATTAGTTATGCGCCCGTCAGACCGGGTTTGCGTCCTCAATGCGCTTCTACGACCGTACGGCCACCAGATAATGCAACGCGAGAAATGTCCCCCAAAAATACAAACTTGAAAAAAGCCGCGTTATCACAGCTTTCAAGGTCAGATCGCAGAACCTTGGCGTTTGTTTTGAACATATGCTCAAAACAAAGTGACTCGACGATCACTGGAGACCATGGAGACCATAGCTGGCGTGTCCACTAAGCTTTTACTAAGCTCCTGGAGATTTTGGCGCTTTATGACATAGTTTCCATCGCTGTAGTAGAACAGTAAAGACGCGGCTAGACGCCTACCTGGTTGACGGTGGTATAAATGTTTAATGACGTCACGAATCATCGGCATAATAGCACAGTACGTCTTTCGTATGTAACTAACGTGACGAAAATTAAATGGTAGCTAAAATCCCCACGCTAAAAAAATTAGCAGAAAACATTGGGTATATGTGAAATAGACCCGACCGAAGCACAAAATAGAGCCAATAGTGCGGCCCCCGCGTATGTCAAATGTCCATTTAAACTTTCTGATTCTGTTAAAGTCGCATTTTTATACGGGGATTTATTATTCAATCTCGAGTTGTGTCTGTGTTATTGCACAGACAACCCTGACGACGCAGGTTTTTATGTTTGTCGAAGACATTTAACTTTCGTTTGTTTGTTTACAAATTAATTATGGGCGTTGACCTCGCGACCTGTGACGTTTAGATAACGTCATGTGGATATCATGGCTATTCACTGTGTTAGAGTCACTTCTCTGCAGGCAGGGTGAGTCTGTCGTTTAGGTTGTGCGTCTTTCAGATCTAAAAAGTTTGGCAATGCAAGGAGACTCGTTATTTCTAGCAGGTTGCGTATAAAAATACTGCAACTAGTCTGGATCTGGATAAGAACTATGTACATCATCTTGACTGAAACGAGTTTGTCGTATTGGGACCGTGATGAGACAGTGTAGGTCTTATCGAGGTCGTGTTGGGTCTGCACGACCTGGACCGTCACGATCACTAATCGGGAACAGGTCGAGTTGATGCCTTTTCAATAAGACATGCTCCCGATTTGAGTCGCGTTAGGTCAGTCATGCTTTGGTGTGATGGGGGCTTTAGAGGTCGAGTTGATGTCTTTTCGACAGGACCTGCTTCCGATTCACTAAGGCCTACTGGTGACATTAACGATTTAAATATATAAGTCGCATTTTGGTGTGATAACGGTACACTTACGTTAGAAACGTACCCCGTTACTATTATGGCTGATAATGTCGGACCAAGGCCCTTAGCGTACCTCAGATTATACTCAAACAAAAGACCAAAATTATTTCCATCACCCAATTGCAACGTGACTAACGTGACCAGATTAACATCCGAACTATTCGTACAAAAATATATTCAGATATTAGCGTTCAGTCAGATCGTAGTTCACGTGTTCTTTATCTGTGAACCGTAATGCAACCTTACAAGCTGAATTATAGCAATGCGTTATTCAAGACCGCAAATATTTGTATAAGTTGGTATTGTATTGACCTAAAAGGAAGGGTATCCCTAATTACTAGTATATCTATATCAATCTGTATTTGTTACTTGAGAAACCTTTCTGATATTAGTAATTCTGAAAGATACTGTAAGCTTTGTAAATCTTGAATTCTGGAATACACCTTTCGCAAATTTAACTGTCTGGTAAGTTGGTAAATCTAAAACTGGCTGTAAGTTAGTAAATCTGCGGTAGCACGATTTACCCAAACAACCCTAATCCACCAAAATCCACCATTATTTGTACTCATTAATATTTTAAATCTATCTTGGATAATATACTGTTCTTTATGCCAAATTTGCATTTTTAACTTAAAATCGTACGGTTTTTGTTTCAAAAATATCCCTCAAAATGCAATTTCCAAACACGCGAGTTCGTGCAATAAACGAGTTATGTCCCTTTGTTACTACTTCCAAACTTGCTTGCTACCCGTAAATCTGGAATCATTGTACGTTATGATTATGATTAATCTGAGCGGATAAATATGGAAATCACCGTAAGTCACTGTAAATTGGGGATCCGAAAGTCATTATAAAGTATAATGAAATGCAGTGAACTATAACGCACACATTTCTGCATCTACCATGCTAATGAAAAGCGGCACAAGCCATCGATTTCATTGCCAGACACTCCGTCCTGCGCCGCTGACAAGGGACTTTTGTACATCTTGAGGTCACTGTAATCTAACCTTCCTGGCAGCCATTGTAAGCCTGAGTCAGACACTAGCTTTTAAATCTGAAATTCATGTTTAGCTGTAGTAAATCGTGAAGTCACTGTGAGATAGTGAATCTAATTTCGACTGCAGTATGTTACTTAAAGCTCCCGAATGAAATATTTTTAAGCTTTGTAAATCTGGTACTATGAATGTACTTAAGTTGTTTACCAACAGTTGATCAATATAACAATTCTATCACCTTAGGGGGGAATCAAAACTATTTTTTCTTTCTTAGAAAAAGTATGTGATTAACTCGTTAAGTGTCACAGTAAAAACGGATATTGCCTTAAGTGGTTCCTGATTCTGACAGATGGGATAATGAGTAATGTAGCTAAATGGTACCTGTATCAATTAAATAGTTTACAACAACATAGATTTACCCCCATGGAGGCCAACTTATTCTCAAGTAGCATGATTGTTAATTGGTAGATACGCAAAATGTATAATAGTCAAATGTGTCGCTATGAATCGCTTTTAATGCAAATTTGTTGCAATGATTAGGACGCCATTTTGGAAATTGATCATGATGCGATAAACAAGTAATCGATGTAAGTATGTAGAGGTCGCAAAAGGCTTACCGACACCAGTCAACGTGTTTGTCTCTAGGCATAAGTTCATGGTCGATGTAATCAAGGGGATTAAAGCTTTTTATCCATATACCGTGCTACAAATTATTTCCAAACACGCAATTAAAACATTTCTTCTTTAATAATGCTAGAAACAGAGATGTCATATATACACACTGTGTCGTTTATAATACTTCAATCGCATGACGTTTTTGTTCATCGGGAATTCATAACATATTACTTTATCTATCTCCTGAAGCCCACCACCTCTACCTGCAATATTTGTAGCAGTGGTACTTGTTTGTCCACCACTACAATTGATAAACTCTACGAAGCTTTGTGAAAGTACAAATAGCCTCAATTGCAAAATCTTTTCAACACATGTCATCACAGTTTGCATTGAAAAAAGTGATTATGTAAGAAAAAGCGAAGAGTGGACGAATTCAGTCTTATATGATCTTGTCGAACAGTTAATCTATATTTTCGAGGTGACGTGACGTCCGTGACATAATTCTTGTTCGGCGATCATTTTAAAAACAACAGAAATAACGCGTAGCCGTTTGATTTGATCAAATTTATGAAATTATTTCAATGTGAATTAGTTTATTATATGTTAAGCTATGTGCAGTAGAGTTTGGGGTCAGTTTAATTAGAAATTAAGAAAGTTATGGGCCAGTAACGTTCTTGACAAATGACTACAAAACTTGCTCAAAGGAAGTCCTTCAAACGACCCATGCCTGTGGCTGGAGCGAGACAGAAAACATCAGTAGTTGGACCATTTCACATCACCCCTTCCAGTCAAACGTATACATCCTTACGCAGTTTATATTATCATGATCTGGTTGAATGAAGCAACATGTTTTTAGAATCGACTATTGATTCTTAGGGTCCTTACAGTGAGTTTTCCTAGTCTTTGGGGGCTCTTTGAAAAGACTGTTACTTTTGTTTGGTGGATTACATTCGCAGACGTGTTAAGAATATGCCGTTGTTTAAACAGGTCACCACAAATTGGTTCTGTAATGTTAATTTCCATTTTACATGATTGTTTTCTTCACCGGCTACATACGAAATACGTTAAGACGTGTGCATCACTCATTCATATAATTTTCTCGCAATTATTTTATGAATTTATTGTATAAATGCTACCAGAAAGACCGTTCGATTCCATCAGTGAAGACTGTTATCCAAATGATCTCAAACTTGAATAAAGGTTACGAAAAAAAATACATGTATTTCTTCACACTGACCTTTGGCATTCATATGAACCAGGATTGTATGCTTTCAAAATGAAATAAATAACTTGCACAATATTCAAGTTTGGTGAGCTATGGTGAAGTAATGCTGTTATTTTTTTTCGATTGAAAATGCGAGTTTTAAAATTGTACGAACAACGAAAACTCTTATTTCAAGTAGACAAGAAGTTTATTTTTCTCTAGCAATTTTATAAAGAAGCAAGTTAGGTCTTACGAAATATTGCAGAGAAATAATTGCAGTTACAAATATTTTAATGTCTGATTCCGCATAACATAGCAAGAAGACCCAGAGGGAAGACACTGTTATTGGTCATCAACACAAAAATACTTTTAACACTAATAAGGTGTGTATGGCAAATATTAAAAACGTTATATAGTTATATGACAAACGTTTTCGGTCGAAACACAAGAAAACTGTCCAAAGGACAAATGTCTAATGAGCAAACCAATAATTGTTTGATGTATGTGCATTGATTCATAAAAGAAGTATCTTGAATTTAAAATCGTATACCAAAAAGTCACACCAGATTACCTAGAAAATAAACACAAAAACATAATATGGAACACAATTACTATTTTAATTACAGCGACGTTTCGTTCAGGATTCTCTCAACGTTTACAAGAGAATCCTCAACGAAACATCGCTTTAATTAAAATAGTAATTGTGTTCCATATTATGTATTTGTGTTTATTACCTATGTCAATTGCTAAATGCCGCTCAAAGAAGAAGTTTACCTAGAAATAAAAATTATTAAAGCCGCGACATATCTAACTGCTAAAAGACAAAACTGAAATAATAGGATGATCCGTGTAAAACAATTCATACAGATATCTCGTTATATGCCAGAGAAACACCCCACACCACCCAAACCCCGTTCTTCGCGTTATACTCTATAAAGGGGTATTTACATGAAGAAATTTGAGTAATGCTTCAAAACGAACCACGGCGTCGAAAGCTTTATAGCAACACTTCTCTTCACATACAGATCTCTTTGAGTGTTTCCTCATACAATTGCAATGTGTGAACAGTACTGAGGATTTTACTTTGATGCGACCAGCGATTAACGAAAAGGTAAATAATCTTGTATAGTTGCTCTGTTTTGAGAATTGGAATGGAATGGGATTTCAAAACTGCCCATGGAGCTAACGTGGCTCCCGGTTTTGAGACAAACTGCATGATATCAGTGAAGACAGAATACTTGACAATATGCTGTAAATGTGAAGTGTATAATATTAATAGACACAATATTAGTTTATGCATTTTATTACTCTTTTTGTAAAATAACATTGCCTATTTCAAACACAAGTACAAATGATCGATATCAATATATCCAATAAATCATAATTATTACATAATTTCTCTCTACATGTAAATATCGAACAATACCAATACCTACAGGATGGTTTTTAAATGAGACTCACAGGGTAATTTATTTGGAATTAACATTGATTAGATTGATAAACGAGCACATGTTCTTTAAAGTGGCAGGCAATTGTATATACGATTGAAACTCGAAGAATCATTGAGTTCTCAGATTTCAACAAAACTATCAATGGGGCCTTGGATCTACATGTACATTTAAATGTGTGCCAATCCAACCTGTCCTACCCTATACAGACTAACGCCTCCCTACCTTAAACCCCCCACAAATGTATTTGAGTGGTCCTTTCGTATCATGCTATTGAATTGAATTTTAACAATACAGAGATGAATATATTATATTCCGCTCTTTACAAACTAAGGCTGCCACTTTAAAAGGGCGCGAGGTTACATTATAAGGAAAAGTAAATCTGCCGTTTTAAGTATACATGTATTATAATTGACGGATTAAAACTTTAGGTGATTGTTATGTAAAGTGATATTTAGTTTAGCTGCCATTTCAGCACATATTCTCAAACATAACCAGGCTTAGCGTATTAATTCTTTTTATTAAAATGGCATTTGGTAATTGATGTGGAAATACCCAAAACACCATTCTCCAGTTTTGATCAAGTATTGATTATTTAAGAGGTATATTTTTCAAAGTTTGCCATTTAATATTTAAAATCCAAGAGCTGGGGACAACCGATTGTTATATTCACATTCAGTCATACCCATTAATGAACGGTGAATGGGAAACGCAAGGAATTTATTCTGACATTCAGTGTTATTTTGGCATTATAGTGGATGATAATACTATTTCTAATTAATCACACATGGAAAACAATATCACGCATACCATACATAAATATAGCCATTAATCCTTGTTTCATCTAATACAACCTAATGATATATGTCGAACTTATACGATATAAAGCAATACGATATCAATGATTCTTACATTTCACAAACTCATATCATTTAAATAAACTATATAGTCAATAATGCTTTGATATAATCAATATTAAAATAATATATGAACTGATCACAGGTAAATGTTTTCTTTTTAGGTATGAAAATGTCACATTTGTGAAATTACAGAACAAAGGCAGACTGCCAGTATAAATGAACAATAAATGCATAAGTCAGAATTGCTCCAGATAATATCATTATTAAGGACGCCGTGTAGGATGGAACTTGTCTTGAGACATTTAACACAGTTCTCAGCAGATGGTTTAAAACACAACACTTGATTCGCACTAGTCATAGAGATAATAGCCACTCTGAGATTCGCCTTTCGCGAAGGCGTTTGTCAACTTTGGTATCAATGCCATGGTCTTTTAACATTGTTGCTAGTTCCTGTTTATGGCCAGAATCGTCAGAACTGTATGCCTCTTCCTCATCCTCACTACCACGACCATTTTTAGCAGAAACCAGCCACGTATTGCTCATATATTTATACACTTCTTTAGACGGACATCTCTTTTCAGGTTTGAGTTCTAACATTTTACGGAAGAGGCGCATGAAACGAGGCGTAAATTTACGCCATTGGGACGGTATCTTGACCGTTTTTCGTCTTTGCCACAACACAAATTCTTTGAAATAAATATCACCAATATCAGCACTTTCCCAGGGGAAATTACCAGTCAAGATACAAAAGATTAAAACACCGAAAGCCCACACATCACTGTTAGTTTGCACAATTATCGTTTCGTTTCTGACAGCTTCACATATTTCCGGAGGTGTGTATGGGATACTGCCATTAGTTTTTCTTATCACACTGCCCTGTTGTCTAGTCATTCCGAAATCCATTAATTTCACTTTCGAATAATCTGGAGCAAATACAAGAATATTTTCTGGTTTAATATCACGATGAACTAATTGCTTACTATGCATAAAGTCGAGGGCGGATGCAATTTGTTTCACTACAGATTTAGTCTCCTCTTCCGACATGCCAACTTGGGGCTCGATGACATCAAAAAGATCTCCCAGGGGAGCGTATTCCTGGGCGAACACATATGAAGTGGGAGTTTCGAAAGCCACATTATAGGTATCCATGATATTAAAGTGTGGCGACAAGAAATAACTTATCTTGAATTCCCTTCGAAAATCCCTGAGTTTTGTGCCCTGTTTCGGCAACACTTTGAGTGCCACCTCCGCGTTTGTCTCCCTGCATCTGGCGAGTAGCACTTTACCATATGTTCCCCTACCAAGTTCCTTTAATACAAGGTAATGGTCCTTTATGTTCAGCTGTTGTAAGTTATCAGACGTACTCGTCCTGGGTGATTTATTCTTAATGCTCATGGTTCTGGTTTACTTGGTCCTCTCAACACGCTCACTATACATAATTACAAAAGTTCCTGGAAAACACAAAAAAACACAATCGACATAAGATTTCAGACTATTATTAGAAACAACCAAGAATTTTATAAATACATTATTCCTCTATACGGTTCAGGTTGACCAACAGAAATATATATAGCACTTTAAAAATTAATAAAATAAATGAGTTTTACTCATTGGTGTACCAACGACATGTGCGTGTATTCGTGGCTAGCTGAAAAGATTAAGCAGTCGATTACAATTTGTCAACAAACTATAACTGATGGCTGGTGGTATGCAATAATAACGGTGGTCGATATATACACTCACTGACTTGTAAACAACACATCTAGTAATGTTTTATCCTGCTAAAGTGAGCAGTTGTCAGTAAGTATGATTAAGTATTATTTGAACCAAAATGGCTTCCAATGTACCCGGGATTTAGATAATAATCGATCCCCTGTGAAGGACCATATTTGCTATTGATAATCAATATATTCTTTACTGTCAATTTATTGTAGTTGGCCCACTTTCAGATCACTTATTAAACAATATATATCTTAATGATTAATAAATAATTACACAGATTGATACTTAAGCTATGGTAAATCATTTCATTTGTAATCACACCAAATAAAAGCATCTTTCATGCTGTAAGTTATGTTGACCGCAATGGTTTCCACGTGCATAAACCACCAAAAATGAGGAAACCTATCCTATTTCATTTGAATATTTCATTAAAAATAACATTTACATCTAAGCCCCGGTGAGTGCTGTAGTTAAAGGGACATGCGGTGAGAGAAAAGTAATCGACCCACATTGTGGGGGAGTTTGAAATGTAACGGGTGTCGTAATGCTAATCATTTATACAATGAAATGACATGGGGGTTTTACGTCTTACTGTTCTGATCCGACTGGGCTAATGAAGACGGACATATGCCATACACTGTGCTATAAAGGAAATTTGGCCCGGGCAGCGGCACTATGACCTACTCTTACATCGAATTCCAACCTCCAAGGAATCTTTCACATGCATGACAATGTGTACACAGGAGTTTTGTCTTCGTCCAACCCGAACGACCATACGTTGGCCCCTGCCAGACCACCTGTCCTGATTTCCCTGACAGGGGTGAATAATCGTTTTTGATAACACACGTATAGCTGGATGTAAAGGGTAAAAACTATTGACAAGGTACACACACGTGCGACAAGGAATAAAAAAAGTACAGTGGGCTACGATAAAAACAAGATATAATGGCCTGTAAGAGCAGAATCTCCTCACTTTGGTCGACAGGCTCTGAATTGGTTCTATAAAACCAATCTAAACAGCAGGTTTCGAAGAAAACCACATGGAAACGAATACGAGAAAAGAAATCTTTAATCATAGTATTGCACGCCTAAAAACTATATTATATCATTCTAATGTAAATTTAATGACCTAAATATAGATAAAGGGTTGAAGAGGCGTTGAACCCCTTTTAAATATATTCATTTCTATATTGATTTCAAGCAACTAGAATGTTTAAAAGATGGCCACGACTGTAATAAATATAACAACATTACCTCACTTGTAACGTATTTCAACCTGCGTGTGCACACATTACAATAAATATCAATAGTGTAACATACCTTATATACTTTTAGCTTACATACAAAATATATTATATATAAAAAACTATGTGTAGGCAGGGTATGTAGGTAATCAATATTTACACAGTTTTATACAATAAAGTTACTTTTAAATAACATTACAGAATATATTTACAGCTATAGTCTAAATGTAGATTTAATATATCACCCGTTTTACCTTTGATCTAGACCTAGATCTTATAAAAGCTATAAACTACAAAATTAGAAGATTTATGTAACATTAATAATAAAGCTTTAAGGCATATTACATTTTCGTGCATTATAATTTTTACCTTTTTATAGCACTTTTTGTTCAGTTATGATGACGGGCTTAGACTCTTAGACACGAGCATAAAGGCTGTTAATATACTAACTTACAAAAGAAAGTATATCAACAACACATACTTAAAACTGACAGGGGTGGTAAATATGTCGCCTAAATATAATCAATGAATTCAATGACTTAAAACCCGTTCTGGTCAGACACATTTGTTTTAGTTTTTAGTTTTGTCTCCCTACTGCTACGTAAGTTAAATTTAGCCTTTGTTATTAATTAGGTTATAAACTCACTAAAAATTGAAAATATAGATATTAGCTTGGAAATTCGGACCGTTTAAAGCCCCGGTACGTACAATATTCTCAAATATTGTCCATTGACTATCTCTCGATAACGTCGCTTACTGTTAACATACGTTAGTCTGGTTGTCAACCAATTCAAGGGGGTTTTGAGCTTTGCAAAATTCAATTAGTTTATAGATGGTCATAATATTGTATGTTTTATTTTTTTACAAATACTGAGCGTCATTTGTTTTTAACAATGAAGAACTAATATTGCTACTCCCAATACGGTTTGAAAAGACCAATCATTTAATTTCATAATATTAAATAATACAAAAATTCCCACCATATCTGTAACTTATTCTAATATAACCAATATCACCCGACCACATCAAATTGGAAGTCAAACCTTAGCGGTAAATAAAAGTTAAAATATACCAATACTTACTTACAACAGAAAAAATCCTTAGAAATGTGAGCCAGGAGCATAATGGATTTACGAGATTAATTCATCGTTAGGCTATGTAAATAAGATATTTACATTATTCATGTGTTGTCAAGGTGTTTTCCTATATTTAAAGACCAGAGCCTTCAGCACCATGAGAAAATACCTCATTACATAATGAATCACATATCTGGCATGTTACAAAGTCTGTTGTTCTAAAAATACACGTATATTCTCCCATACCATTCTTAGTGGCTCCATTAAAAACGACATATATACATAAGTATATATAGATATTCTATTCTCAATCTTAGAAATTTATGGCAGACTAATAATATTATTTGTTAACGTGACATGACTAAAATAGATCTCATTCATATTTTCTGTTACTTCAAATAAAACTGAAATTTCAGCGTGGGCTACAAACTACCACCTACGTGCTCCAGGTTAAGAAAGTCACAAATCCGGCCAGTTTAAACAAACAAACATTTGGTGTTTCCGCAAGCGGAAAATTATAATTAAGTTTATTATTAGAAGTCTTTCACGGCTAAGCTCTTTCCATGTGAAGACCTTTAAACGTCAAAGGTATTGCATTCCATAATCCAGGCAAGCTTGCACCACAGCCGTAAAAGAGTTTGGAACCTAACGGACAGAGAAAAATAATAAAACAAGTACAAACAATGTTTCAAGAAATAAACTCATAAAATCACTCAACGCAGTGCTGGTTTCTAAGCTAAAGTCATTAAGTACGTTTCACTTTTCATAACATTACTGTTATACAAACACATTTTACCTTGGTGAATAATTATGTTTTATCAAGTTCGCACCGTGACATTTTCTTATTGTATGACACGGTACCTGGTAAGTCCTGAAGATATACCACCTCTACGTCTGAGTCTTGCCACTCGTACTGCCCACAGTGATGCTAATTGGAAGAGAAAATGACCACTTCGTCACTTAATCCCTCCGTCAGACAAGAAATAGCTTTCACATATCACGCTATAGCAGGCTCAGATCTCTTAAAAGCAGCTCTAAACAAAATGAGTTTCATTTACAGATGTGCTATAATAAGTAGGCCTATAGTTCGCCTCTTCAAAGTATTTTTAGTTATAAATCGTCTTACTGTCTAATCCCTTTTACTTAACTACAAACCGTTTCTATACGTTGATTAATGTTTAGATACCATTAGTAAAAGTCGTAATTAGAAGCCATTAATGACGAAAGACAGTATAAAACATACGTATGTACAGAAATTATTTAAATATCCGTCCAAATGTATTTGACATGCAGCTTGACATGATATTTTTATCATAACAATCAGATTATTTTTTTAGCCTTCTATTTGTTAAGAGAAACGACAATACAAACAGAAAAGCGGGTTTCTTTTTTCTTTTTTTTAAAATCTAATTTAGATTATCTATTTATGATTACCAATCATGACCGCCCAGCTATCTTTAAGACGCCACCAGATACAGTAAAGTTGTGTATGGATTAATATCAGAAATGACGCCATAAGATAAAGAAGCGTGGATTTGCTCAGAATAGCTTGAACATATTGATTATTAAGCTGCATCTTTGAGTTTTGCAATTCCAAGATTATATGCACTTAAGCTTAACCTTTAGCACAACAATTTTTCTTTTTAAAAACTGCCATTAATTGGAATACCATTTCTGTTCAATCTGTTTCTCCACTTGCAAAGTTTTGTTCTGAATTTTGGGCAGAATCAAACATGCGATACATAAAACAAATGTGATTATTATCTCCCTATAAATCATATAGACGTTTTATTAAGATTATTATACTATACATAAATCAAGTCTTTACTTTACCCCAACAAGAAAACTCCGGAGAGAAAATAAATTTATTTGAACGCCACAAAGATGGAGTTAGGATTAGGGTTAGACCTAGACCTATCTGCTTATTTTGAATTGCATACATCGCCATAAAACACTGTTATTTATTTATCTATTTATTTATGTGCGTTATCTCGTGAACTTTCCTTGACGTTTATGTCTAAATAAAAATAACGTTGAGTGGCATTTCATTATCATTGATTTTACTTTTTACAAATTCTGACACGCAATGTTGTCTATTTAACTTTGCATGTTGACGGTCTTTGAGTTTGAAAATAGAAACTTATGGAGTAATAAATACAATCCATAGCACCAACGTTAGATGACAGCAACACCCATTATAAATAGTTCAATAAGTACAGGCATGTTAGAATTAGTAGTCCTTAATACTATCTATAATAGCACCAACGTTAAGATGTCAGCAACACCTATCATAAACAGCACAAATAAGAACAAGCACGACACAATTAGCATTTCTAGTCGTATCCATTACTGGAAATTACTACAATTATCTTAACTTGACTGCCCACATATACCACGAATGGCAACTTTTTGTAAAGACAGAAGTATTACAAAAAACTGGGTAGACATCTCAAATGGGATTTTCCATTACCAGAATAACAACACGTAAAGATGCAAGCACACCAATAGATCGTCGACATTCTGTCCAGAATCTTGTCCAAATAATATCTTAGAATAAATGTAAAACGTGTCCTCTAATGGTTATTTTTGACACTGTTTGAACAAGGTAAGACGTGACGTATGTGATTATTGAAATGGATATGTGCATGTATCATTCCTGTCTATATGTAACAAAGATTTTGACGTTAAAGGTTTCAATTATTAGTTTTTACGTGTTTGTAAAAAAAAAATAAGCTTGACGTTTAAAGTCATATTTCAAGGGAGCATTGTGGAATATTGTGACGCATGAGATATTGCACTGCAGTTTATTTCTGACCAACTATTGGCCCACCTGTGATCGCGGAAACAAATGTTGTTTTTCTGTCTAATCTAAGTATTATGCAATAACAGATAGTTACACAGTTCTCGGCTGTTATCCATTAAATATTACACGGAACTATCATTCCGTCCGTTTTCAATGACACTCGGTATTTTACATGTTTTGTTGAAAGATTGGCGACGGGGCTATGGCGACAATGGCCACAGTGAGCCATACTCTCTTTATTCGCTATATCGGGGGCTTTATACACGTGTCGTAAAGTTAGTAAAGTTTTCAATATTTACCTAAACACCGGACCTGACGCATAATTATGAGAAAAGACTTCAGTCGGAATACGAATAAAGAAAATTTTAAGACGCAACATTGCAAGATCCACTTTCCACATCTGTCAATTACGATGATATCTCTTTAAGAAAATGTGGATACAGTTTTCGATTCTATTCTTCAAACAAAATCATTTTGCGTAAGTGAGATATTTTATGGTATCCAGTGACAGTAGTAAACGCGCAAGATATTATAATAATAATAATAATAATAATAATAATAATAATCTCGTCATTTTACAATGGTAGCAAATTAGGCCTGATTTAGCCCTTGGCACAGATCGTGCGAATGATTTCGATTATTACTGCAGGAAGAAACCGAAGAACTCGATTGAAGCCTGCCTGATCTTGGTACAAAGGTACCTGATGTCAAAGTACAATGGCAGTATTTGAAAAGGTTATTAACTATTTTTAAATACATAACGGAAATAGTTAATTAGGAGAATAATTTCAATAAATTACTGCATTTCCGGAGGATAACTAACTTTAAGTGAACCCCAATTTTCATTGTGATCTCTGACACACAGCGGAAAGGGAACAGTTCCGTGCAAATCAGCGTTTACAAACCGGGTCATCTGTTCCAACCAAATGCTAGACTGGTGGCCAGTCTCCTCCACACACCAAAAATTGGCCAGTCCTCTCCAAAAAAAACCCCGAAAAAAAACGTAATCACTAGAGACTGGGCAAATAGAGCTTCATTCTCATCTAGTAGGCCAACCTGCATTATGTAGGTCGTGTGACGTCGTGCACGTGATCACGACATATCTAACAACAACGTGACGTCAACCCTCCGACGGTCTAAGCATGACTGCTTTGCACTCCAGTCGAGACGCATGATTCATGTCACGTGACTCGGGGCTTGCTTGATAACTGTCAATCATTCCAAATAAGGAACAACGTAAAACATGACAGGAACGCCCATTTTATTGTGAAGCTCGCAAATTGTCCAGTCTCTGGTGCTGGTTACAGGTTTACTCAAAAAAAATTTGTTTATACAAATGGAAACGAAAGTGTTGGTTTACTAAAAATTAATACTTTTATATAAATCGAAATGTAAAATAAATAGAAGAGACTGGGCCAGTCTAACCAAATGCATGCTCGTAACGTTTTATTCCATGACCCTGATAAACGAATAAAACGTTACGAGCATGAAGTATGTGTGGGTGTACAGTTCACGAAATCTTTCACAATCTCCCACAGATGTCAGTAACCGTATTACCTCTAATTTAATCAATCCAATCTAGAAATATGAGACAGCTATCTAAGAAACACCAACCATGTTCTCTGAGCGAATAACTCATCTCTGTCATATAAACAATCAAATCCTCCAATATATACCCATTATGATACACAGGAGTTATTAATAGAACCGGTATACCAATATCTGATAGAATGAATGAATGAAATGGGGTTTAACGTCCTACGCTTAAGCACCTAACCTGGGCTAATTGAAGACGGGCATACGCCATACAGTGTGCTATGAGGGGAATTTTGCCCGGGCAGCCGCGCTACGGCCTACTCTTTTATCGAATTCCAACTGCCAAGGGATCTTTAACGTGCACCCAAATTTGTACACGGGACCTCGGTTTTTCGTCCCACCCGAACGACTAGGCAGCTGTCCTTGTCAGGCCCTCCTTCTGCATCACTGACAAGGGGAAATCACGCCGGAAAATCGAGATGAACTTTCTCGGCCAATGCAGGGATCGATCACTCAACCTTCAGGCTAGCGAACCAGCGCCTTATCCACTCAGCCAACGTGATCCACCAATATTTGATAGAACTGATATCATAATATATATGAGCTATTAATAAAACCGATAGAACAATACACGGGTGTAGGTATAATTAATAGAACCAGTAGAACAATATAATATATAGGGGCTATAAACAGAACTGAAAGTGCAATGTACGGGAGTAATGGATAGAACCGATGGAACAATATATAGCGGCTATATGTAGAACAGATATAACAATATACAGGAGTTATTGATACAACCGATATAATAATATACAGGAGTTATTTATAGAACCGATAGAACAATATACAAGCACATGTACAGGAATATTTAATAGACCCGATATAATAATATATAAGAGTTATTGATAGAACCGATAAAATAACATCCAGGAGTTATTGATAGAACCGATATAACAATATACATGTACATGATTTATTAATAGACCCGATAGAACAATATACAGGAGTTTTTGAAAGAACCGATAGAATAATATTATGAGCTAGTAGTTGAACGAATAGAACAATCTACAGGAGTTACTGATAGAACTGAGGGGACGATATACAGGTTCAGTTCCTGTAATAATAGTATGTCGTATTATGTTTACTATTAATTAAAGTATCATCAAAACTAATTTTCAAAATGGGTTCGTCAACAAGTATCAGTGAATTTTGGGTTGAAAGTTTAATTCCCAGGTACAGAAATCAGATCGTGATTTCAAAGATAGTGTCTAATAATTTCATTATCTTATGCAATGTCTATATACCGGGTGCCCGTCGCCACACATGGAAAATGCTACAGTTCCTGTCTGGTAATAAAGTCCTAAGTGAGTAAGTGTTGTCATTGTCTTAAAGTAAAACAAAATGTTATTATGGAAATAAACAAAATGTAGCATATAGTATTAGCCAGAATGTTGTTCAACAACAGTCTAAACCCACAATTTAACAAAAGGGGTCAAGGAACTTTGTTCAGTGATCAGCTTTTTAAAATTCTATTTCCCATCTTTTCAGTAAGTAATGCCTGATTGCTACAAACCGATGCTTTTTTATTTTAAAAACAAACTAAATTTGTAGGGCTGGGTAAGGGCTTCTCGGGTCTTCGATATATCTATATTATACCATTTACTTTGTCCTTTCTTTTGTTTTATATTTTTATTTATGAGACGCAGATTTGATTTAGATGGATAGTGTCATTGAGTTTAATTAGTACGTTGACAAGCAAGAACCAATTCGTCTGTAGACTATCAATTACAAATATCTATTATAAGTATACGTAGTTCAATTACCAGAAATTGGAATTATAAATTTATTGCGTGCTTTACTGTTCCAATTCGTCCATTGATTTATGGACGTAACTCTACCACCCACTGTCTCCACTTTCTACACAAACAAAAACAATATCAAATCCAATAAATCGTGCTGAAACATACCTAAGTAATTTCTAAGTATAACCATGAAAAAAACCTTAGGAATTGTTAAATAGATGGTATTCTATTTATAATTACATTACTTATAAAATAAACGTACGTGGGTGTTTTATCCTTTCTGCACGAATATGATGAATGCAAAATTAATTACCTATATTAGTGAGAGAGAGGCTATCTCGGTCTCAGTTTTCTTATAAACCTCTTTAAAGAGATAGAGTTGGGGATATAGTAATACAACATTTCGTTAAATTCAATTGATTGCTGTGAAGTTGTGAAAAAATAATTACAGTTATAAAATATCCGCCAATATGCTGTTTTTTTCTGTTCATTGTTGCTTCTGGTATTGTAATGGAATCTGTGAACCACGAAAGTACAGAAATGTAACGACTTTTAATAGAGAATGGGGTCTCGTTGTTCCAAAGATTATTGATTATAATCAAAATACGCCCCCTGTTTATCGAAACGTCTAACATGTCGGCCATATAAATGAAATTTCGTCCTAAATGAGCTACTTGCTTCAAATACTGATAGATCCATACCCCGAGGATTAAAGCTTGTAAATCGATTGATATTAGGATAGCTTGGCTTCCCTAAAAATAGCCCAATCAATGTTAGTGATTTGATAGACAGCTAGATGATTACATTATAGCACATATTGCATGGCCTTTTTACCTCGTATTCCTATTCCACCATACCCATAAACAACTAAGAGGTCTTGCCAATGTCTTCTGGCAAATACTTAATTCATTTAAAGGCGTCTGTCATATAGTATATCTCAATATAGCCACTAATGAATAACTGGGAGATGGAAAAAATCAGATATTATTGTATCAAGAACGAAGAAAATAAATATGTGGAAGAATTCCCAATACTTAAAAAAATGTATTATTTGACCGATGCGGTCGGGTTAAGATCCGTTTAAAGGTGTCTTAACATGAACTGGTGGAATTCACATATTTTGTAATCTATTACATGTATCTTTAAACTCTTACCGTAATAAAGTAAAGATTGGAATTTGTATCTTTCCTTGGGCACAATAATTGAGTAGGCATTTGTTTAATAACCTTGACGTAGCCCAATCCATCCATTTCTAATAAATAACTAAAGTTGCTTCATTTTTTGCATATCACTCCACTTCGAATAAATGATTGTAAATCTATTATGTAATTTATAATGATATATAACAAACATATATTTTATGTGACGTTTTGATTTCTCTTAGACATCTTCAGGCCATATCAATATAATATAAAACAATGAAGTTAAGCAATAGCACAGTGAAATGAAAGAGGAATAAAATTGAATTACATTTCTGGTAATATAATATAACATAATTCTTCAATTATTGAGTTTTCCGATTTAAAGAGGGCTCAATTATAAAATAAAATAAAACCAAGTACGAACAATCCAAGCCATTAGACAACATTCGAAGTCCTAAAAAACGGTATAAGCTAAATAGTGTAATCAGGCGAAATAGTGTAATCAGCAACTGGACTGTTCATCATGTACAAAATACACGACCAAACAGTGTTAACAGGTGTCCAGAATAGTAAGCCTGTAAAGATAAAAAGTCCATTATGGATGATTGCGAGACGGTCGTCCCAGTAATGCTTAGATTTGGTTTTCTTGATACCTTCAACTTGATGTCAAATATTTGATAGACTCAAGGAAGTGCTCTTGTTCAATAGAGACAAGTTTTCACTTCCAAGTTGTAAGACAAGACTGGATTGCGCAACTAAGAATTATCCCTTTAAGCAACGTTTTGATTACAGTGATATATTTCAATCAATATATTCATTAGAGTAGAAACATTATATTTAAAGGTCATCCGTAGGATCTGAGCTTATTCCGAATAATACAACATAATCATGGCATTGTATGAATGAACAGAAGAGGAAAAATTCTATGACGTCAAACAAGAATCAATTTTGTAACTGGGAGTAACAAAACAATATAGTGTTAACACACTTAAATGGACAAAAATTGCTTTAAATAATTATTTGATTACATCTTCTATGAACAATCTGTATAAGGAATGAACGGTGAATTATAAACGTAATTTCGCCCATGACCCATGGAACCCAAGTGATCCTGATATTATAGTGTAAGTGAAAATATTCTTAAAAATTGAGATTTTTATATTATGTACTTGCATTGTTCCAAAATGAAATGTCAGATAATAAATGATATCAATTGGTATTAATTCCAAATCTGAAGAAATGAAATATGTTGTAGCGACAACATAACATGCTGTGCGTAATTTATCACAATCAAAAATAAGTTATCAATAAAAAAAACTATATATTTTTTTAAAAATTACAATACAAGAAACCCGTTTGATCTTTTTGATTCGTCGATATTTTGAAGTGACACTTAAAAATAATTGGCACACGTGTATATCAAGACGCCGATGAAATCATTTATAATTGTAACTTTTCAAGCTTAGTATTAAATGGGTAATCTCAATGATATTTCACAAATAATCGCAAATAAATAATCGGCTACGGTACTTGGTTGTTTATCAAACGCCCGACACCAAATGAAATATTCTCCTAGATTAATTGGACATTTCTTTTTTATATTGGTTTGGCATTTAACTTAAGAAGTGCAATTCTTCTTCAAAGGGATATTTCTCCTTTATCATGGTGAAACGAAGACCCGTCACTTTTAAAGTCCCATGTGTTCTACTAGCTATCTAGTAGAAATGGTTTCCAATAAATATGCGTCTCACATTTTGGAAACAGGGTTAACTAATGCATGCAATTATCTTATAGTCGTAGTTATCTAAACGTTATACTTGTGTATTCGCGAAGAGCTTCCAGACAATCTCTTTAATTAAAAATAGAGAATCTAAGATTTCGGGACAAGACCACAGTTGATTTTTTAAAGTAGATTTGTGTTGTTACTATAATAGCAAGTATAGTAAACTAAACTGGAGTTCAAGGATCTCTATTCATTTCCTACAATATTGCAATAGAACCAGCTGCAAAATGGCTGTACGTTATTTAAACTAGATAGCGTTTGTGGACACTTGTACAACATCCAATATCATTGAATCGATTGACTTTCATAATGCAAACGTTGCTTTTTTTCCTGAAGTCCTTTAGTAAAAAGAAATGGTTCCAAAAATAGCAATCCAATTTCATAAACGACAAAAAAAATACTATTTGGTTTGAGGGCCATCAAACAGTTTTTCTGTGCATTTTTTATGTCTTTATAAGTTGACAGATCGTTCTTGACCATCAGAAATAAAATTAAAACTGGTAAAACAATGTAAAACTTTCGGGAAAATACAACAAAATTTGTTTATTGGGATCATAAAAGTCAGATATTTGCCTGTTTTTAGTACTGGTCCGCGTGGTATATTTAACGTCAGGACAATATCTAAACGGAAACTAACCGTACTTTAATCTTTTCAAAACTAATATCCCAATCTCATTTATTAAAAATGTTTAAATCTGGAAAAGCTTGTAAAATTCAAAATGAATTAAGAGCTTCTGAACAACATAAATGATGACTAAAACGAACTATTCAACGAACTAATTAATTAGGTATAGGGCTTATCACATGGAATTGATTAATTTCTAAATATACATGCATGAGATATATTAAGGAGGGATATTTCTTTGTAAAACCAATGTGCACGTTTTTAGAATATTAATAACGGTATCATTATTCTATTTCAAATATAACATATTATTGATTAAGGACTTATTTACTTGCATCAATTATTTGTCATAAAATTCATGCAGAAATACTAATCAAATAGTGCACAGAATCCACAATGGAGAACATGAATATTTTTTTTTAAATTAGAATTTGGTACCACCGTATTGGATATGGGAAGTAAATATTGTTTGAATAAATTGTTTTTTTCAAACCAAACAAAATTGTCTAGATACCGATGTTTCAGTCTGTTCTGTTCCAACCTGATTATTAATTGGTACATTGGACTTCGAATTTTATTTTCAAGCAAGCGCCTTCGGTGTTATTCTTAAAAACTTATAGTTAATGTACAATCAAAGGCTCTTTTCGGCTCACATGGGCGCCACTAAAGACACAATCTCGCCGCTACGCTTCAATGTTCTTTTATCTATCATATAACTGACTTATAATCAACGTTTCAAAATAATACACCCAAGAAGGTATGGCAACGGATATGTAAAAACATTTTTTATATTTAGTCTACATGTATATCTATAACTCTAAGGGTTCAAGTTGAGGGCCTAATTGAATCAAAGTGTTACAGATGTCTGTCACCTTCTATTGATATTAAACAGAAGCAGATTCCTAATTAGACCACACAGCACCACCATAATAATACCATAATTGGCACTGAAAAGGTTATCAGCTTCTTACATTAAAAGGAATATCGTTTCCGAATTAGGGTTAAACCCCATCTTAACTCCACGGAATAATCCAATTAGCTTCCAAGTCTGTGAAATGTCTAGGATTGCATCATATAGGCAATTCTGGTCAAGATCTTAATGTCCTTAATATTGACTATCGTGGCAAGTGACAGGTCGTTTCTATTTGTGAACGCCATTTGTTAAATATGGTCGTGTATTGTCTCTATCCGGCAGTTGGTTCCACCGTTCACCCATCGTCTTGTAGGTTTTGAGATTTTCTTATACAGCCACTTACCCCTAGTCATAGATATAGGTCAAGGTCGAAGATCGCCAATTTTGCAAAGTTAGTGCCTTGTCACCGAAACCTCGTAAACGTTCTACAAGTCAATTGTTCGATTTTTTTTCTCGAGGCGTTTGAATAGTCATATGGGTGAACCCTATCGAAATTCAGCCATTATCTTTTGGAATTGAAGACCTCCAATTTAGAATCACACAATGCTTTTCGGTTACTTTATTAGTCAAACGCATATTCAAATATAGAGTGCCAAGCATCATCTTTACTGTGCTATAAATACATTATGTGTGTAGGTCAGCATCAAGCAACCTAATCATATGCCTACATGTATAAGTTAATTATTATATATGACATCACTTTCTGATCGTCTAACTCAAGTAGTACATTAACCTAAATTATTAACATTAGTGGTTAGGCAGAGAGCAGTCAACCTCATTTCAGTATTGATAATGTCTTCTATTCCACTTTGACGTAGACAACACATACCCATTTCTATATGTAAGATGTAAACGTTGTTTATCTATATAGACTATGCTAAAATAATGGCAATCTGCCCGTCTACCTCCTGGCACTGTCTTATAAGATTAAAGCAAGAAAAGACAGGAAGTGAGAACAGGGAATGTTGGCCTACTTTTTTCTATTTCTATGTTTTGGTAAACATGGTTCAAATAATAATAATAACAACCTCAAACTGATTTATCTTAATTTGTCAACAGGGATCTAACAAAGAAACAGATCAATGGAAAAGAATTGAACCCTTTTTGGACTGATACTCCCATTAGAGATTCAACAGTTATTATAGTTATCAAGGTATTCTATAGCCCTAATATCACGTTTAGAGTCTTTGAGAAAACGTTCGTTGTATTTAGGCGGACTCCATACTCCTCACAGTGTTCCGTTGATCTCGGGCCATTGCTTCTGGAATATGGGCTGACTCATGTGTAATAATCAACAAACAGTTGGTCTTTCACGTCAGACATAATGATTTAACTTAATAAAACAAAAGTAATGTTGTCAGTCACACGTTTCACCGTGCAAAGAGATTGGGCATATTTATTATTTATTTATCGTCATACACAACAGAGCAACAGGGAAAGATTTAATGCTATACGATACTACTACGCATTTCAAATAGTACGTCACTCCAGAAAAAAAGCAGTCGGGTGAAAAAAAACAGAATTTTTTTCGAACACCTTAAGTAGGTACTATAAATAGAAAGGCAGAAACTGGAAAAATCATTGGTGAGCAAACGATAAGACAACAACTGTTAAAGTAAAATATATATATATTTACTACTAAAATAGTTTTAGCTGTGTGTTTTTGTCTTAATCTGGTACTGTCTAACGTAATCACTAGACTAGTTTCCCCATACAAACTATGAAATCATACATTCTATAAATAATACTTGTAATTTTACAGTCCACAGCACTGACAGGTATATTACTAACATTATTTATTGAAGGACAAGCTAATTATTTTTACTGTTTACCAACGCGTTCTGGTAGTTCTTTTAGCAACTGTAAAAGTTGTAGTAAAATCAATAGTCGCACATTTCATAGTGTATCTGTTGACAAAAGTATATACCTTATAAAATATGAAGAATTAATCAAAATGAAAGTTCCAGTTCAAAATGTGAAGCATCCTAAATTTGTCGCTAGATTTGTTAAAGGCGTTACGTGAAAAAAAAAGAATCCCAACGTTGATAATGCACTTACAAATAGAATTTTCGAAAATCCGAAAATTATTATCCTGGGAATTCCCGAAACGGAATTCGCCTAGAGTTCGTCTCATGATGGTCGTCGCGTATCGTCTGCTGGAAGTGGACTGCGAAGTTATAGATGGGATCACGGTGGCTAAGTGGGTAAGACTCTGGCTCGCTAGTCTGTAGATCGTGTGTTCAATCCAGGAGGCATTGGCCGAGAGAAAGATCATCCATATTTTCAAGCGTGACGAAAAACCGAGGTCCTGTGTATACATTGGCGTGAACGTAAAATATCCATTGACAGTTGGAATTCGGTATAAGAGAAGGTCGCAGTGCCGCTGTCCGAGCAAAATTTCCAAGTTCGGAGCAGAACAGTTGGACGTTAAACCTCATTTCATTTCAATATAGGGGCGAAATGGTGTGTGGATTGAGCCAGGTTGGTTGGTGGGAAGGAGCTTGACGCCCTGGTGCCAGTTGGCGCAAACCTTAATATGAATCAGCTTTCTATAGATCGGGGCAAGGGTGGCAACGCGGGTCAGACTGCACCTGAGTGCCATTAATCTAGCATTCCTAATGTAGCTCTCCCTTGAACCCAGTTGCAATGCATTTGTGGTGGTTTATGAAGGGTCCATAACACCATTGGATACTGTATCTCGAAAGGGGCGATTGCGCCTTTAATTATGTATTAGGAGGCAGTTTATAATCCCTCCTCTTTCTCTAACTGGGATTTAGGCGAGGATATAAAATTTACGACGAGCTAAAGGTTCGCTAGAAAGATAGATAGAAATTCGTTCTACCCAGAGGTCAGTTTTTCTCTCCAAATTAGTTCAGGGTAAAAACGTATCCTTCTACCAGTTATAGCCTAGGGGCCGGTTGCTCAAAGCTTTGTTATCTTCAACGATCCGTTAACTTTAACGGAGAGAAAAAATGTTGCTGGAAATAAAGGCCCCGAACATTCTGTGGTGCAAAATTTTACTACAGATTTATGCTAATACAAAGAATAAAGTATTTTACAGTGTTTTCTGTGGTAAATTGAACGGAAAGTTAACAAACAACAGTCATCAAGATATGTCCGTTAAAGTTAACGGATCGTTAAAAGATAATTGAGCTTTGAGCAACCGGCCCCTCCCTGTTCGTTCATATTGTATAATAGGCGTGTCCGGATTTTGCTTACGTACGTGCAAACATCATCTGTAAGGCTTCAGGGATAACGACTTGCAAGAACGTAGAAAACAAACTAACTACCTGGATACGCGGGCCTACAGAGTTGCCATTTGACATTTTGGATTGCCAATATTGGAGAAAATGAGAAACTGCGATGAGTGACGCGCCTTTATACCAGAAAACTATACGAGTATCAAATCCCGGGACCCCAGCCCCGAAATCCCGAAAAATGAAAAGTGGTCCTATATTCCCAGGAATGAGAATCCCTGGAGAACACTCTAGTTCCGTTGGAATAAATCCACATTTTCCTCTAACAAATTCAAGATAAACCCCTGTTTCAGCAACAGATTTTCTTCAATTATCTCTCTACGTGAGGTAAACAGTCAATGTCTTTACTCTTTAACCGCTTTTCACTCAATACAATATTGAAACTTGGATCCTTAAAAGTTACAAAATTTGAAAGTATCCATAATTAGACGAGAAGTAGAACTTGTAACCAAGTCTAAAGTATTGTGTAATAAATATTTTCATGGAACCGTAATTACTTAATTCGTACTAGTGTGACCTTACACATCATTATTCAAAAGCTAAATCTGCCTAGTGAAGGTCTATTTTTAGCACATAAATGTCACATAAACTATTAATTAGACATATTAACATAACAAACCATTATCAACTCTCGATGTCACCGAATAGCTACGATTTTAAATAGATTAGAACGGTTCGACCATTGAATGGTTACAATCAATGCATACATATTGTCAAACTTTCAAAGGCTAATATATTCATTTTGCATTATCTATTTGTGAACGATTATAGCCAGAATGGCTAACTATTTATCTAAATCTTACATTATGTATATTTAAGTGAGAATCAGTTTACAATTTTTCACATTAAACTTCGGCTTAGAAGTCTCACAAAAAAGGTCAGAATTGGGCAAAAGATCTATAAATCGATTTATGGACATCTCTTTTAAGCCTAATCATTGTAACTGTAGTATGGATCAAGTTCGACAGATAAATCTTTAAAAAAGCTGACCTTACAGGGGCAATAGTTCATTGCTAATCAGACAAAAGACCAAACGTTTTAACATAAAACCAGCATCAATAATAATTGGAATTGTGGTCATGATACGTTTACGGTCTTCTGTCAAATCATTTTTCTGTCTTCTGTCAAAGTCTGAGAAATCCAATAAAAACAGAAAAAATTACTAATTATAAAGTGATATTCCCGAATATGCATCGTGCAAGACAACTACCAGTGCCAGTGGCTGGGCTATGCTTTTTTTTCAAATTAACCCATAAATTATCCGTTATGACGTATTCAGATTTTAACATACAAGACGTAGTTTATGTTAGTGTTAAAGACAAGTGCTTATTTACATATTTAACGGTAAGACGAGCATTATGTTACAATACCAAAGGGCGTCTCAATGACGATAGATGAGTCGTCTGTACTTTATATTGCTGAAGGGAATATACTTTGTAGTATAGAATATCGTGTACAGATGTAGCTCTCACTACTGCTATATTTAATTATCTGTGGTAAATAAGTAAATTACTAATTACTTAAACATCACTCTACACCATATATATATATATATTTATATACGTTGGTATCTGGTTTCCTGATCACATTGTAAACAAGAACCTTCTGTATGTACTTGTACAAACTATCTCTTAATCTCTAGAATATCTAGATATAACGTTCAAATTACCTGTCTTTATATATATAAGTGTGGTGTATATATGGTTACAAATGTTGAGAATCTTGTCGTAAATCTATAAATAATACCTGTAGTTTGACAATAAATGCTAACTTCGAAGTACGTATAACTATAGTAACTAGCTTTAAACAAAAATAGCATATTTGTAATGGAGCATTGCTAAGCTCGGCGGCCCCTGAAACACTACAGTACCTCAACCTCAAGGCAGGGTCTAGCATAAAGATAATATGGTAGCATACTAAAATTAAAGATTTAAAACCTCACAGTATTCAAGGACAATGTCGAAATGTAGAATTGCGTAAAATCAATAGGTTCTAGCATGCTGGTTATGAAATTAACTTCCGCGGACCCGGTAACTCTCCGAAACCATTAACCCCCATTTCATATTCATATTCATCGACGACAAATGACAAAATAAAAACAACAACATAATTATTAACCCAAAACTTACCAGGATGAATTCCAAATAAAGCAGTGTCATATGGAATCTAATGTGATCGTAAATATAAGGCGATAGATACCGTCACCCCACTCTGGTTTATTTATTTTCGATCTCTAATCTAATTGTGTGCTTGTGGTCGTCTTTATATAAGATAAGGGAGATGATGTTTATTTTCTGAGACCGACAATGACACGATGACGTTACTTCCTATTTATAAATTGAGTGACAGTTTTTAGACAAAACGGTGAGGAAATACAACATTAATTAAAAGAGTAGCAGGCGGCCTTTCTTCACTATCGACCAAATGTCTTCGTTCCCATTTTTCACCCTGCGCGATCGCCATTATGTAGAAAACTGGCGTGGTATGAGAGTTTAAGGGGGGAAAGCACAATTGACACGCATGCATAAAAAATATCTTCTCCGCCAATCAATACATCATAAACTGGACGAGAATAGCGAAATGTGGGAAGAATAAATCCCTGAAAACCTTAGGATGTCTTCAGATCAAAAGGCCGAAGGAAATGTGGAAGAATAGGGTAGAATAGTCCCGTGTGTCACATTGATCGATTTACATATAGTAATTTGTGAGAAGATATTTATATCTATCGTAAAACTAGCCCCGATCAATATGGAATTTGAAAATTATTGAGCTTTTATATGTTGGTTGGGTTTATGGCATTGCTAAGATATTCCCGTTGCGTGTGGGTTCCGTCAACCTACATTAGAGACTAATAAAAATGTAGCTGATAAGAATTGATGACGTTAACTTTGTCTTTATTATTATCTAATAAATCGTTTCCTATCATCATGTAAGGTGGCTTTCTTGTTATAGCTTTCTGTAACAAGGTGGAAAACCGGATCGTTTTTAATGGCGTATCACATTTGTATAATATTAAGGAGAATTTGATTTTAGTAGGAGATTTTTAGACGGTTTATGATCACCATGCTTCTTTTAAATGGACAGTAAAATTGTGATGTCAGAATTTGTTGATATAAAATCTTCGCAATTACTCTGTTGATCGATTTTATGATGTAAATATAACGTGGACAAGAAAGAAAAAGAAATGGAGTTTAGCGTCAACTCAACACCGCCATGAGATAGGATTTGGGATAATGTAGGTAACCCGACTCTTTGTCACGTTCAACAGTGGAATCGAACAAATTGGTCAGGAATCTGTCCCCGAAGACAGAAACTTTAACAGACTCAAAAATCCCTCTCAATACATTTTGAAATATAAAAAAGTACGTATATTGGCAATAAATCTATATGAGGTAGGAATTATAAATATGCAACCTAAAATACGCACTCGACCCTCCCACATACCACCTTGCGTTCCTTACGGTTTTGGTGAGTAGTTTTTGATAGTGACTCACCAAATGTCAAGCAAGAATGTGCAGTGTTGTATTATTTAGAAGTCTCTAGAACATGAAAGATTTATGCAATATAATCATATCGTGATTTTTCCAGATATTCGAACTTGGACTTCACCGGTAACTGAAAATGAGTAGTTTCTTTCCCCATTTTATCATTCACGAGAAAAGTATTTGATTGTAAAAAGAATGCCAAACAGAATGATATTACCAAATAATATTCAAAGATTAGCGGTAATCATCTGGCATGGTATATATAACAGATTTATCAGCTAGTCATTTGGTCTCAGACTAATTCAGGTGCTCAAAACTATGTTAAACAAATACTCTGAAGCAATGCGATGATTAATAGCTTTATCTACTCATAGAAAATTGTATAAAAGTACAATATTATATATAAAAAAATATCAAGTTACAAACTCCTAAATTAAGAAGTGGTCTTTTTGAAATGGTAAGCATTATCTGGTTCCTACTCGGCATATGTCAGTATACAAATGTACAATTCAATGAGAATACTGCTTCGATAGTTTAGTCTTGAATATGAGAAACGACGCCACTGAGAGCCTCAAAACAAGGGCCCAATAATACACGTAACAGTGCCATGATCCGTAGATCAGGTACTAGAAGTGGACCTGGTGTACAAGATTGTTTGCATTCTTTTAATGATAGTATATTTACATGTAGTACTAATTAATGGCGTGTGGTTACAAACAACAGCAAATGTTACATAGCGTTTCATTCTGCTAAGCATGTAACAAACCCTTTAAAATGTATTGTTAACATTCATAATTTCCTATTCAATATGCATATAAGATTTGTCAAAGTTTTCAGATTATTCTAATCATATCAAAACGCATCCGTCTCGAAGAATAAATATACTTCAAAATATGTCACTTAATGAAATCCTTTTGTCTTTGATCGTTCCTGCGACTACAGTAAAGTAAGAAATGTCTGCATGAAACTTTTGATTTATTGGTCGACTTCTGAATAAAAGAGTCAAAGACCATCAACTAGAAGAAGCCTGAGAGTGAAGATGCTTAATTTTCTATACGAAATCTCTATAACCAAGGGAATCAATAATAACAAGATGAAGTTCGGCCGGAAAATCACCAGAATTGGTTTCGGTCATGTTGATATTTTAAAACCCGGAACCTACCGGGCCGGTCGTTAATGAAGGTGGAGACGTTTACATGTAAATCTTCTTGCGGTAATTGAATGGCCAATAATCAAACTTGGACGACGCCATCTTTGATATTAGGTTATAGTGATAAGGTTCTTCCTGGGTTTATATTAAATTATGATGTAGGTAAATAGTCTTCAAAGCTCTTTATTGTTAACATTTTTACTTTGGCATGACTGTTTCCAGCACTCTTCCCTTGTTGCTACTGTAAAGTAAATTCAAAAAACCTTTGATGTGTATTTGAAACTCAATAAAATATGTAATTATTCTACAATAACAATTAGCAAAAGAGAATTTAGCACGATGTCGGTGTATTCTTCATTATCAGAGGTAAAAGTCAATACGCGTATCATTCAAACCTATTTATTTTCAAAACTGTCCCCTTTTTGAAGATTTTACATCAAGTGATAATGGAGTGGTCAATGGATTTTATCACTCACATCAAGAAAAAGATGCTTTTAACTTTTGAATATATTCAAAATAATCTTAGACCCTCTTAATTCATGAAATCCCCTAGCACTTCCTTAATTTTAATACTCATTAGATCTAACTTAATTTCTGCATACAGTCCTTTTAAACATGCAATCAAATCGAAAGTTATTTTATATGCACTAAATATCGGGGCTTCCAAAATGATATTACTAAACCATTGCGCATCAAAAACAAAACCATGCACGAAATTACAAATAAATGGAACGCAATGCTACAGAGTCAAGTGGCTGTAGGTTTATATATCCAGTCTCTGCCCGGCGTCGTTCATAACGACATGGTAAATGAAAGGTAACATCTAGATAATAGGGGTAGGAAGTCCCTATAATTGCTCTTCTTATTTAAATTTAACGAAAACAGGGGCTCAAAAGTGTTCTTTTAGACGACTGAAAAACAGAAATGAATTAGCCTTACAGTGATTCTGTTCGATTGAAATTACAGGTTGACCAATATTGTATTCGGTCTGATTATCTATATTTGCCTTTTATTCTGAAATACTGTGCCTTTAATACAGAGTCTAGACTTAATTGCCGAGGGTGCTTTTATATATGCGTTATAATGTTTTATTCAAATACGCTCGTTAACTGAGTTTACAACAGACGATTTGTTCTAACCAACAGGACGTTAAACCCAAATTTCATTTCATTTCTAATCTAACATGTTTTTAAACCTATTATTACTTGAGTACAAACGAGTAACGATCGGGGTCAATTTGACACAAGATTTATCATCTGATTTCAGCCGTCATCAATCAACAACCACAAACAAAATAATTCATCGCATGCAAAATAATCGGCAACTTGGTTACAGTATGACGTTTGGAGCGATTTCTGAATCTGTCCACCACTAACCCAGATGTCAATCTGTGTGGTGGATAGGATCTGTATCTTATTCCTTTGACCGGAACTAGAAAATTTCAAACTGCTTATCAGGGGATCGTGGTATGTTGGGTTCTCAGTGATTGTAAATATTCATCGGAATGTTATAATCGAAGAAATGTCACGGATTTAACATGGAGGTTAATGGGGAATGAATATCTAGTCTTAATTCACCTAACTGTTGTAATTCTTGGCTGTCACCCATTGATAGGCTCGTGAAAAGCAACCAAATTTTCGAGAATATTTTTTTATACAGGTCACCATGCACTGGCCTAGAACGTTTGGAAGAACATCGAGAATATTATTTTATACAGGCCACCATGCAGTGACTTGGAATGTTTGGAAGAATTATATGTGTACGAAATTATAGGGGTTGACACGAAGGATCTCTGGCACCAACTTTCATTCAATCGTTTCCAAAACAGGTTATCCCTACTTAACGATAATATGTGGCTAATTTACATAACAGTAGTCTACAAAGCTGTGATAGTAATAGAAAGCTTCTAATTAAAACGTATTTCTATCGAGCATAGCTCTTTTACTAATTAAAATCTATCGAACGGCAAAACCAAATCTTCAACAAATCTGTGATGTAATAGACAGGAATGTGGATGGAAATAGAAAAATGTCACCAAAAATAGCTATGTCCTTAGTATCACTCAATGATTAAATATTTAAGTAATTAAATCATAGCCTAGAGTCAAATCTCGTATAATCGGCGCCCAAGCTTTGGATTATATTTTTGCAAGATTAATTAATATCATATTTGTGCGGATTCAGTAATGAGATTTGACATGAAGTTGTCATTTCAACTGACGTCAGACCACACATATATATATCAACAACGTTATTAATTAATCTCTAATACTTACAGCCAGGCATTAGTGTCCACTGCTGATCTCTGGCTCAAAACAGCAGTGTTTACAAGAGAAATACAATTACGCCTTATACTTGATTTGATAGGCGTACATTTATTAATGAACTTGATTGATATGTATAATATATCATTCAATATAATATCTTTGATCTATCTAAAACATGAATAATACTTTTTCCCTTTTTCTAAAAATAATTTAGGGCGGCCATTAATAAACCCAACAATGACAAGAGGAAATGGATTTTATTTTTTTTTAAAAATGCACATATGACAAACATATATATCTTTGACCTGGTATATGTTATATATTGCATATTAACTAACATCAATGTCTAATTTCAGCTCCCTTGAAGCAGTATCACATGTAATTTACTCAATACAATAAAAATATAATGATTGATGAGTCGCCTAAAAACATCATTTTAACTAAAAACATGAATATTATATCGGTAATGATGTCTAAATAGATGTTTTGGGGAAAGAGTATACCATAATACCGTCTTCCGAGTTCAAATTATCTCTCCCTCCCACAAATATGAATAATAAACCAATATTTTATAATTTGTTACGTTGGGTAATGAATGGACACCGGGTCAGCAAGGACAAATTTATAGAAGATCCACAATAAACTAATGTGATGATGCGTAACAAGATATAAATCTTATAATGATTCATTTTACTCATTAACAACACCTGTACTTGGTTATGTATAATAATGTTACATCACAAATAATTATATAGTTTAATGAATAGCACCATCCCATAATTAAACAATAACAATTACACAACACAGGGTGTTTTTGGCGTTATGAATTCAACTGGATATTTAAATACACTTTTCTAAGAAACAGAATATTAGTGTATCCCAATCTGATTAAAGCTAAGTAATGTATTTTATATAGGTCTATAGAGGGGACAATATAATCGACTGTTTTTGTGATTTCCAGTCTAATGAAAAGGAAATTTTCTTAATAAGTTCGTCCCATCATGTGTTCAATGTGACACGCACATGGTACAACCATATTTCAAAATAGGACAAATTACGATATATTATGTACATGTATTACTAAAATCGGACTTGCATAATTGTATCTGTTATCAATATTTATTTGGTATTCATCAACAAATATAATTCATAATTTCATTTCACTAACTGGGTTTTGAAAATTTATTTTTTAAATAATATGTTATTCACAACAACTCCAAAATTGTATCCAATAGATAATCTATGTCAGGTATACGGTTACGAACTATTCTCTTCGTGAGACTAATAAACCGTTTTCTCATTAAAACCATTCAAAATTAGAATCATTTAATAATTTCAAGGCCAGTTCAACTGCGTAGTTTCTTTACAAATATTTAGTAAGAACAACTAAGATCAACATATATACATATATGTATATTCTTAGTATACTATTCTAAAGATGTTTTACCAATGTAATATACATGTAAATACCCCTATACGATATATAGAAACATACTCAGAATACACAGGAGACTGTAAAATATATACATATAATAAGATTACTTACGTTTGTGTATTTATCTATTGTAAGTGAGGTGTGTAATTCTAGTACAGGTTGCATTATATGCAGAAGAAACTGTTGGTGCCACTATATCCTGCAAATTTCCTCGAGTCTGGCATGTTGTCTTTGGTATCGAACTACGCTGGTATAGCATTCAAATAATCACTGATTCTACCAACAGTGAACCTTTTGTTGTGATAAGTGACCTTTAGCGTGTAAAGTTTGCCCAATAAGATTGGTTGCCATGTGGAGGTATAGAGCTGACCGCCTTTTCTTGAGATTTTTAGCGCCAGATGCAGGTAGGCTGACTAAGGAACCACGAGTCTGTAAGTATTTTGTGTGTCTGATGCTGGATTACGTTTTGGCGTGCTTCCAGGTTACACCACGTTACATAGCCAGAGATGTACATTTCAGCCCAGCTGTCACAAATCAAACACAAATGTGGCGCGAGGTGTTCCAAAAATAGAATCACTACGTCAAAGTACTCGTAAAGAGAATAATCTTATGCTATCTAGCGTAGTATTTAACCGTGATGGCTTCTAATGCCGGTTAAATCCACATAGTATTGCATTTAGAACAAGGCAAGGAAAATCAATCGTTTATAAAGATAGATGTTTCGACCAAGATGTTTTCAGTTTTCCTAATGATGGCTCTCGGTGAACAAATTGACATAAATCACGGCTGTTTTTGTTTTTCAGGATGGTTTTTTGGAAGGTTGGAGCTCGATAAAATCTAGACTATTGATCAGTATTAGGAACTCCAGACCATGCTGTTTATATTATGGATTTAAAATTTAATACGTAAATGGAATTCCACCATTAATAAAAAAAAAAGACGATTATTAATTTGTTTTAGGCGCTAACGACAACAATGGCGTTATTTTGTGTGATTAAGCAATGTCAAAGCAGGATATATGTTTTAAAGTCAGTCGTCTGCTGATGATAAACAATATGAACGATGTTAGGAATCCACTTATATAGCTGTTTCCTTCTACACATATTGATTTTCACCCATCAAGATTTATATTATTAAGGTTGATCGATGACTGCTTATCCTAAACATTGATACTTTGGCATTTTCGCTTTGGTTCTGTATTTGTGTATCTCGATATCGTCTAGGTCTAGACTTCTTGAATTTTCTTCTAAACGTGAAGATCACAGATAGATCAAAATGTCGTGATGTATGGGGTGGGCAAAAATAGAAAGTATTCAGCAGATCAAATAGTTGCCTAGCAAAATCCAATGATTGTTTTACTATTATTGTGACGAGTTTTATAACACTATAATAAAATGGAAATATTGTATCTATAATCATTAAAACTAGGCACGGTCTAATTACACAACCAATAATAGAAGACGTTATGAAAACTAACAATCTCATCTAATCTATAGCTTCACGTTTTCATCCAATCTTAGCTTGATCAATTGAGTTCTCCCAAAGCAAAACCAGAAGATGATTAGCATGCAATCTTTATCTGACTTATGTATTTCTTAGACCATTAAGGACACTTTGTTAACTAAAAATAGCCCGTCAAGTTGAATTTCATATATAAAGCGAAGTTTTTGTAAAGCGCCATGATGTTAATATTCGTGATAGTCAATTTTCCTTCTTCTTGAACCTATCCATTATATTGAGGGTGTGATCAATCTAATTCATACACTATTTTAGTACATGGACAATGGTCATCATACCCATTAGTTGTCGTGTGTGGGGGTGTTATAGCGCAATTTTTCTGTGAGAGTGTCATATACTCTCACTAACTGAAATTATACTCTCACACACGGAAATCATACTCTCTCTTAATGCAATCATACTCTCACTTTATGAAATTATACTCTCACTCTATAAACTCATACTCTCACTCACTGAACTCACAGAGAACTCATACTCTCACTCACTGAACTCACTGAACTCATACTATACTCGCTGAAATCATACTCTCACTCACTGAACTCACAATGAGCTTAAATCATACTTTCACTCGCTGAAATCATACTCTCACTCACTGAACTCACAATGAGCTTAAATCATACTTTCACTCGCTGAACTCATACTCTCACTCACTGAACTCATACTCTCGCTCACTGAAATCATACCTTCACTCACTGATATCATACTTTAACTAACTGAAATCATACCCTCGCCATTGAACTAGACGGTGTTCCAGAAATGAAATGGGGGTTAAACGACCGATTATACCGCACTACGACGGTTGTATGTCTTAAAGTAAGCTATAGGGTCAGTTTTGCTCGGATGGTGGCATTTCCACCTACTCTTCGTCACACTAATGGCTCTTTTACGGGCACGCAAACGTAAACACGGTTGTGCCTCGCTTTTATGTCCAATCCGAACGACTGGGCGCCTTTTAATTGTACCACTGACAAGTTGAAACCAGACTCGAAAATGACGAGAATGATAAATACATTTTTTTAAAGTAAACGCCCAGTTAAAAAAGAAAAGTCTATCTATCTCCAATCATATGTTTATTGATGTTGAACGTGCACGCTCGAATGTTTAAACATTTACAGTTCCGCACAATACGCAACAATTCATATTGAGAAACAATTTACAACAGCATTAATAATGTAACACAAATTGAATATATATATAGAAACATATACACTGCTGACAACCATCCTTAAATCATTCGGATTGTAAACATAAATCAACAACAATGATTCATGGTTTTGTAAATTGATAGAACCTTGTAGACCAATCCTTACTTTACGATTATTGAGATTATTCTTAGTTCTCATACTGAAATGTAATACCATTGCACTACATGAACATATGTTTGATCAAGATCATATGTATTTCCATTTTAAAACATAACGTTGAAGAGAGAGAGAGGGAGAGAGAGAGAGAGAGAGAGAGAGAGAGAGGGGGGGGGTAACGTTCACTCGACAGAAACTAGTTCATTTCGGGACTAACACATGGTTCGATTTTATTTTAATAATCTGCTTTCCTAAACAAACTTGAAATTGAAACCAATCAGTTGACCCCATGACAGACCTAATACAACCCCCTTTTGAGAAATATAATAGCTTATGGCAGATTAGAAACATGTGCATTCACAGATACTAATAACTCGAAAGTGGCTTCATGGTATAGATTTCCGGATAATAAAACATTTCGTGAATGACTTATTCCTGTAAATAAAAAGCACTATTTTACTGTTTGTATACCCGGTGATGGTGGGGTTTCTAGAATGCTAGTCTACACACAAAATCCAAGCTGTTTTTGGTACTATAAATAATTCCATCTCTAATTAGTTTCTTTATTTCCACACATTTTAATTACTAAAAAGTATTTAGGTCTAGTGTTTGGTAATTAAATTGGAATAATAATAATAGATGTTATTACTTCCTAGAATGGCTGTATACCATGTGTGTAATATGTTTAAAATGTGTTGAATGATAACGGTTTCAGATAGTAACATCTTGACAACTATAGATCTAGTATACATGTATATATATATATAGTTACAGGTAAATCATAATAAGTACCATAAACCTGACACACAAGCACGTGCTTCCTCATACCTAAATGTGTCGATGTTTTGTTCTAGTGACCAGCATTACGTCAGGAACTTAACCTTAAATGTAAGAAACCGAACGCCGAAATTGCAAAACTGTCAACTACACTTTGATAGGTTTTTTTAGATTTGTATGCATTTTCAGGGGCGGGTCAAGGAACTTTTGCAGGAGGTGGATTATCGGGTTCCTGTTAAGGAAATGTGACAGTTGCCAATGCATGATGTCATCATCGTCTCCAAATTACGCACAAACTGAGCTTTTTAAAGAGAGAAATCCAACACCCCACCCCGTTTGACGGCAATTTTCATTGTGAATTAATAGGACGACATTGTGTTTCAATTTCATGTATGAAAATCATTAATTGTGATATCAGATGTGTCTATTCAAGTAGGAGATTATATTTATCACCCAATCCTTTCTTACGTGCATATATAATTCTTTGCACTAAATTTACGGCGTAGTGATACATCATTTTTTGACAGCTATTCAACTTTTGCAAAGTCTTTTATTTTGACCAAGCAAGGGCGGATCTAGGAATTTTGAAAACGGGGGGGGGGCGCCACAAAATTAGGGGACTCCACCCCCCCACCCCCCACCCTCACATTTCCTTGCATACGTAGCTTTTCTTCAGTCTGATGTGTTTCAGTCGATGGTTTAAGTCACTTTAGATCCCTGCAACGGACGTTTTGGGGTCTGAGAAAGGGCACTTTCAGCAGTAAAAAGGGGCACTGTCGAAATTTCGGTGTGGGGGAGGGGGGCTGTAGTTTATCACACGAGCCACATCTACTGTAGAATGTGTTATTGGGTTATAAACCATTAGCTCGCGTTTTGAATGCGCATCCAATCCTTCCATCTGGTGAAAAGGGCTAAAGCAAACGAACATGACACTTTCCTCATTTAAAGCCCCAATACCACTCTTGTTGCAACTGAATATTATGTTCCAATCTTTATTCTGCTCAACAATTTGTGCTATTTTACAATATTTCAATTAAAAAATGATACAAATTTCATCTTAACACACCTAATTTTAAAAATTGGAAAAATTCAACTACATGCCGTAACATGGTTTGAAAAGCCTTACGTAAGCACTTTCAAATGCAACTTGGATTTAAACATATTTTCGAACCCTCTGGACAAGTAAGATAGGTTGTAATGAATAATTTACACAACAGGTACGACACTTAAACATCTTGTAGTTAGAATAATGCTAAATTTTTTTTCTGGACCTGTCAAGCCAGCAAGAGTGTTATTGTCCCTTTAAGGTGTTGTTTTACAAAGAAAGCATTTATGTAGTTTGGCAACGGGAGGGCACAAGTCCCCTCCGGATCCGCCCACGATGCTGTCACTGATACATGTAGTTCTTACCTCGCATTATACATTGTTCGCAAGCTGAATCATTTACCTTCCCACAGATGCATGTCGACCTTTCTATGACGTATATTAAAACAATAACCTACCATGTACATGTACCGTTAATCCGTTATCCTCTAAACAGTCATCAAAAGGGCTAGAGATTACCTTCCATCCACTAAAATTGGCTTCTTATATACAAGTTCAAATTATTGGTCTTTTTAGCTGTAAGTAGTGACAAACGAGACAGGGTATTTATGTTATCTATAGATAAACTAATACATCGGGTTTAAACATACTGAATGGCATGGTATATATATGTAACTCGTATGTATTTGAAAGAGACGGTTTAAACAGAGCAGGAGGAACCCTAAACTAATTAATTACTACCACATACTACCTTATTATAACTAACATCATACTTCAATCATATTAGTCCGGTCGCCAAACCAAATATTACGAGTGAAACTGGGAATTGTCTACAAAACATTTTTTATGATTGATTTTAGTAGCCTATGGTGTCCTCTTTCAGAATCTGGTGGGTGGGCCTCGTTCACCCCTGAGCGTTTTGTGAAATTCAAGATGGCGTCCAAGACTGCCGCCATTTCAACTAATCCCTTATAACTCCCATAGTATTTAGTCTACATGTGTAGGATAATAATTTTGGCAACTAAACGTATGTTCTTGGGGTCAAGGGATACACTGAAATCATTCATTATGTTGTGGGGTGATTAGACTATAGTAAAATCTAAAATGTCAGACAATATGGCACTTTATTACGTTAGCGGCGGTTGGGAGCCATTATATCACCAAACCAAACTATATATAGAGACAAACTATATATTTCTGGCCAAAGGGGCATATTACACGATAACGCCACATACATGCCTATTAGGGGATCCAGTGCCACATAGTCCGGCGAAAGGGGGAGGGGACAAGCTATTTTTTTGGAAATTTAATAAACAAAATTCCACCCAGGTTAGAATTGGGAGACGCTTGAGATACCGGGTACTATAGACCCTTCCAGTCTATCGTAAAAATGCTGCTAATTGTACAAATTAACTCATTTTTTTAAAACATGTAGAAATGGGGATTTATATAAGGGCCTGGGAGGGGGGGATCAAAATTTATTTTTACAAGACCAGCACAATGAATTACTTAATTTAATTAACTTAATTACCTTAAAATAATCCTATACTACACTCGACTACATCGTACTGTCGAAAATCCCCAAAAAGATGCTATTGGGTATAATGTTATAGATACTTATCCATACTTTAAAAACAAAAACTATTTTACTCAACTTCGTCCGAATCAAATAATTTCAGTCATGAACTGTTAATTAACTAAATGCATTACGTAGAGGTAAACCTGCCTAACGAAGGTTTTTCGTTCGTTCAAAGGTTATATAAATTATTTTTTAGACATTTATTCACATAGGCTAATCAGCTCTCTGTGGCATCTCTAAATTTAAATTTGAAAACCCGCGAGATTTAACAAGCGGTTGCATTCAACATATGCCCACATTTTGCAAGAGATTGACAAGCTAAAATCAAAGGTCATAATTCAGGAAGTTACGATCCGATTAAGTGAATGTTGAAAGGAACCAAGACCTTTGGGTTATAAAGATTAATTGCAAGTTTCATCAAAATCGGATTATTTACAATATTTGCGTACGAGGGGCAGCGATTGTGTGCAGCATTTTTGGTCCGATTTGTACGAAATTCTGACTCAACCATTATAAGGGTGTAACAGTGATATATTCAAAAGGTTTTTTTAAATCGGAAAAAATTGTGACCTCTAGAGTGATCACAGGCTAAAAACGCGACTTTTCGTACACTCAGGGGCCATAATTCAGGAAGGTCTTTGTGTTATAAATAAGTATTAGAAGTTTCATCAAATACCATTAGCATATATTTACAACATTTGCGTGCGAGGAGTTGACACAACCTTGATATACCATATTTTTTTACACTGTTTCCATTTGAGGGGCTGCCATTTTACGCGGCAGTTTTGATCCGATTTTCACGAAATTCCAGCTAAACCAACCCTATGGCATGGTGTGTATCGATGATATATTAGAACGGGGTTTTTTCGGAAAAGTTTAACGATAAACTGGATACTCGAGCCTAAACATCGGTTGCAGCGATAATGAATGGTCTACGCTACATATAATCTTATTATCGATTAGAATAAAAATTTGGATGAAATTTTCAAAATATTCATTTTTCATTATCTTTGAACTATTATTATAGCCAGAGCAGCCAGCTTTTTATCTAACCTCTTACATTATGCAGCTTTAATACAGTATATTTATAATTTAGACGAGGAGATACGATCTCTAATTACTTCTATCATTAATGTTGCCATGTTTATCAAAGTTCATTAGAATGTATTAGCGTACATTTAAATAACATGATTTAAATACAGATGTGACGCCATCCTTTGATGTTGGCGTACCATTATCTCAAATAATGTACGGGCAACTTGCCAATAGTACATTATTTTAATATTAGACTGGCATGCCGTTTTTCACTGCAAACGCACGTGCGAAGTGTGACCGAGTGTCTGAATTTTAAGTAGTTTAATCGTCTCTGGCTTAGACATTGCGTAATATATTGTAAAAACACTCGGACCTACGGTCCTCTTGTTGTTACAATATATTACTTAATGTCTCGCCCTCGACCATTAAACCACACTTAATGCATCCAGAATATTCATGTAATATAATAGTATGCTTTGAAGGCGAATTTACCGTTCAGATGCTTTTTTTCAAAACCAGTTCAAATTCGTTGTTTTTTTTTAGACAGGATCGTATTCTTTATTCGGTTCTCGCACAGGAATGTAATTTACTGCGTACTGCGCATGTTCTACGCGACCTGGAGCCGGATTTTAAAGCCAACCCGTTCAGACGGCCGAGATGAACCAGTTTAAAATTAAAAAAAAGCCTTTTCGTAGACTGGTTTATTTGCCCCCTTTTTGCATTCAAACGACAAAGTTAAACTGGTTTAAGGATCCCCGAGTTTTTTTTAAAACCAGTTCAACATAAGTGTCTAAACGAGCTATTAGATACAGATCTTTAATATTTCCAAATAAACAAACAAGTAAATGGGGTGGAAGGGCAGTGGATGGGGGATAGGGTGGTTTCTTACAATCTACGTAATGTTACTATATTCGCCAAAGACATGAGTAAGCTTCTCCAGCTAAAATGATATACCCAAATTTAAGTTTATGATCAATTTATGTTGCAAGAATTTCTATCATAAACTCCGATAGGAGACAAACCGTGTACCGTGTACCCCAGCAAAACAGAGCATTTTCATAATAGTTTTGTGACAGATTCTTAGGTGTTGAAAAGTAGAATTGAAAGCAAAAAAAGAAGACCAAACTTAAAATGAAAGAGGTCAATAAATTAGTTACTGGGCTAACGAAGACGAGCATACGTCAATAAACAGTGTGCTATGAAGGAAATTTTGCCTGGGAAGCAGCACTATTGCCTACTCTTATATCGGATTCCAACTGCAAGGGATCTTTTACGTGCAAGCCAATGTATACACGGGACCTCGACTTTGTCGTCCCATACAAATGACTTAACAGCTGTCCTTTTCGGGCCTTACGTCTTGCACCACTGACAAAGAAACCACGAATGAGAAATTGTTTTAACCATGCCTAGACAAAAAAAAAATTATTGATAAATACTTAATAATCTTTGTAAAGACAGTAATTGATTTTCATATAACTGTGTTCTGTGTATATTGTATGTCATTGAAACCGTATATTATTGTATATTTTTTCCTAATGGCATAATATAGGCATAATGGTGATTTATTGGACATACTTCTATCTGCTTACGCAATACGACGTGGTAACATTCAGACTGAGCATGAACTCATCGTTGGATTGATTTGTATTATTTCTGTTCTACTTGGTGAAATATTTGCATTAAATTCATGGATTGGATGAAAATGAATATTCGAATTTCAATAGAGTGAAACTGAGCTTTACATTACAGTAACTGTAATATAAAGAGCGCTCAGACAATTTAGACCTTTATGATTAATCAAGGACAGCTATCAGAGCTTATATCAGCTTTGTTTAAATAAATATTCCGATTTCATCAGCAGATGTAGAATATTAACAGACTTGGTATTTAACATCACAAAACTTAATCAATAGTTCTTGTGTATGTGTTATGTCGTTAAAACCCGGTGAAAATAAATTAAGATTTATAATAACGGATTTATTCCGCATGAATCGAAGAGAATTAAAAGCAATCTACTGATTACACATCATTCTTTGGTTGAGAATTTGATACGGCAAATACACATTTGGATATTATGTCTGCACTGAGCGAGTATAACAGTAGCATTACACTTACAGAGTATAACAGTAACATTGCAGAGTATGAGTATATTATTAACATTGTCGATAACATTGCAAAATTAAAAGGATGTAAAGCCGGCCGTACACGAGCAAATTTTCTTTGATAAATCACCGTTTGTCAAAGAAATTTGCGCATGAACGAGAGGAAATTTGACACATTTTCATTTGCCATATGAGATTTGACAAAAGCTGGCATGCTAGTTTTTCGTCAAATTAATGTGTTAAAGATTTGGAACTTATGCTCGTGTAGATAGGCCGTCAAATAAATTTGCCACAAATCTGCACACGCATCTAAATCTGGAGTTTAACGTCCACTCGACACAAACTAGGTCATTTCCGCACTAACATATGGTTTAATTTTATTTCAATAATTCGCTTACGCACAGGGGTCTTTAGCAGTGTGAGGAAACCGAAGGACTCGGAGAAAACCCACGAGGCTGGACAGGCCTCCCTACTCCTTGCCACGTACAACTGGGGATTCGAAACCACGCCAGTTGACCCAATGACAGGCTTTATGATACAGCGCGCGTCCGCTAACCATTCAGCAATCCAACTTCTCATCTAAATCTTATGATTTCACTTTCATTTTTCGACGCAGGGGCAAATTTATTTGCTGGCTTCGTACACTGTCAAAGAAAATTTGAAAAGAACGTCAAAGAAATTTGTCAAATTTTCTTTGCTCTTGTACGACCGGCTTAACTCTATGACTGCAAGATTAGAAAGAAATTATATTATGGCAATAGCACGTGATGTATTTCAGTAACACATAACTATAAAGGTAACCATTACAAAGTATGACAAATGACACATTATGAAAATGTAGACCAATCTGTCGATACGTAATCAGTAATCATATTAATTTGAAAGCTCTTAAGTCAATGCATTCAGTTTAAAGGACCTAAGTCCGTAACTCAAAATCCTCCAAAATCTTCGACACGAATTATTGGTCAATTTAAATCAACATTGATTATGTAAACTTACCAGGAAAAGATGAGCTTCTGATATCCGATATTTAAGATAAAATAATTTTTCTAACATTGGTACACGAATCGTGTACCATATTGCGCTCCGGTCCTAGTTTTATTGAGAGACTCGAGGGACGAGGCTAGACACTTTGCACTGTATCACACTGCATATATGGACTGGAATGACCAGGCGCTAAAAAAAAAATGCACTGGGTTGAGACTGAATGGCTTGTTTCGCCGAACATAACTGATTTGAAATTGGAGTAAAACGGAAAGCATTTAATGTGAATCAGTTTATATACATTCATATTACAGTATTATATGAGTTTCGACCCACTTTTGTCAATTTCTGGATCCCAAATGTTAGCGATTTAGCTCCTTTAATCAAACAAATTAAACAACTAATGAGTAGACGGTCGGTCATTAGAGATACCTCGATGTACCAACCTCGAACGACTGTTCAACGACTACTATTCTGATACAAAAGATTCTATATCTGTATTATTATTGTACTTCAGAACAATCTGGTATCTTATAAACACCCTTGAGGGCAGTACAGATTTAATTTACCGTAACAGTATATATAGTCATGTGTTTAATTTAGATTCAAGGACAAGCGCTGATAAACCATCTTACAAAGTGGTTTCAATCTAAATGTTATACGAAACTATATCTGTGATTCGTGTGATGTCGATGTTCTGGTGTTCGTTTAGTTCATAGTTAACTACCCAAGAAAACACAGTACTTGAATGCAGTACATACCAAAGTCACCTGTCGCGGGAGTAGGGTCTTGAAAGAATTTGTGGCGGAAATACAGCGCCCCAACGAATTTAGAATGCTTTTAACACAGGTACATTCGCAAGAGTCATTTCTGATTCACAAGAGTCATTTCTGATTAACAAGAGTCATTTCAAAATAACATGAGTCATTTCTGATTTACAAGATTATTTTGAAACCTGTGGCTAATTGTGATTTGTGTCATAGTCGGCTAAGTCCTTCTTGCCTTAGTAGTATCTGACTATACATTCTGACTACAATATATACAAAATATTTCTAAGGTCATAGACGTATTGTTCCATTAAAGGGGTGATCAATAAACGCAGATACAGCAGGACCATATAAATTCAACCTCTAATTCGTGATCTTGATCTTTGGATACGGATTGGTTTATGGATCGATAAAACGTTCCAAAGTACGATAATCATTGATGAATCCATCAAAATACAGCTGGCCATATTAAAATAGTTTATCCTCTTTGATTTATTTCAAGTTATAGTACGGTTCACATTTTGTATCGAAAGATCAAACGGAAGTTGGTTTGTTTACTAATTTTAGTTTCATTTTGGTTTACTGTGTCGACAAAAAATCAGTAAAATCTCAACGCTGGCTTTATCTTAAGGCCCTGTCCCAGTGGCCGATGAACACAAAACGCATGCAAAAAGGAGACAGCGGACGAGCAAACTTTTGGGGATGGCATGAGTCGTGCAGCGGTGTGTACAGACCTCCTGTTCTACACTTAGGTCTTCAACATCATCAAGGAGGTCTGTACACACCGCTGCTCGACTCATACTGTAGGATCGGTCCCACTGCACTTACGGATGCAAAGAGGATGCAAAACGGGGAACAAAACGTGACCTCTGTTTGAAAACGCAATGCATCCGTTGTGTACTCATTGCATACGTGTTTCATACGCCCTATCCATCGAGCATCCGTTCACTTTGATTTCATCAGCGCAAAAAGTTTTGAGCTGCACAAAACTTTTATAACGGATGAACTTTCTGCCGTGTACGATGTAAATGCGCGAGATATACGAGCAACAAACGTTCAATGTCCGTTATCATCCGTTAAACGTCCACTGTATCCTCTCTGCATCCTCTGGACATCCTCGCAACTAACATCCCCTACAGCTGAAAACGGAAAGTGGTAGGAAAGATAAGGTACATGGAACGTCTATACATCGTTAGTAGTACGGAAGTAGAAAGGATGTAAGCTTATGCATCTCGTATATAACGTTTTCAAAGCGGACGCATAGCTGAAAGAGCGGAGGCATAGCGGGCGAAGCGGATGCATCACGTATTTCTTACGGAAACAAAGGGGGTCCAGGGCGGATGTATATCGGATGTAAACCGTTCACTGCGCATGTGGGGTGTATGAATTGCGTTCGTTAAGCAGATATAAAGGGATGCCATACGCGCGCTGGCAGCATGAAGTGGAAAAATCTTGTATCTATACCATGGTCCGTCAGTCTGGCAAGGAAAATAAACCCGTGCCTACACCTTCAAGTCCTGGCAAGTCCAAGAAGGCTATAACCAGCACCACACCCCTTGCTAAAGGCCCCGATGTTCAAGCCCCTCAATGCCCTGATAATGAAGCCCCTGAAATCCCTCCATCATGCTGCATTTTTTGTATGTGCTTCAAATGGCCAGGTGCCGCAGAGTCAGTGCCACCTTCCGCCCAGGGTCCAGGTTGGGACGGAAGTTAATGCTAGGCTTGGTCATTCTAGGTCTCAGACGCTCTACAAGTTCGTCAAACATGGCTGGTGGCATCCTCATGATGTTGTGGAATCCATGGTGAAGAACAATCGATGATATTGAAGACCTAGAGCAGGAGGTATGTACACCACAGCTAGTCGACTCATACTGATGATTTTCTTTCCCTTATCTGCTGCCCGCTAGGTGCCCTTCTTCATACTCTAGGCAAACTCCAGACATTCTTCAATATAGCAGATACAAACGCTTTGTCCGTTTTGAAAACTTTATATATACGAGATGTATAAGCTTACATCCGTTCTACTTCCGTGCTGCTAACGATGTATAGACGTTCCGTGTACCTTATCTTTCCTCCCTCTTTCCGTTTTCAGCTGGAGCGGATGTGAGTTGCGAGGATGTCCAGAGGATGCAGAGAGGATACATTGGGCGTTTAATGGATGATAACGGACATGGAACGTTTGGTTCTCGTATATGTCGCGCATTTACATCGTACACGGCAGAGAGCTCATCCGTTATAAAAGTTTTGTGCAGCTCAAAACTTTTTGCGCGGATGAAATCTAAGTGAACGGATGCTCGATGGATAGGGCGTATGAAACACGTATGCGATGAGTACACAACGGATGCAGGGCGTTTTCAAACGGAGGGCACGTTTTTTTCCCGTTTTATATCCTCTTTGCATCCGTAAATGCAGTGGGACAGGGCCTTAAAGATGTAAATGTTTGAACGGAGACAGATTGTCAACTAACAACAAATCAAAGAGTTGTAGTCATAAAAATTCATACTGCAGGTATTGGTGAAATCCCCCGGGCCAACAAAACAGCTATTCTGTCACTCCCCTTCGCTCTTTTCACTCGAAATTCAAGACCTGCTCGGAAATGTATCTTTTAAAAAAATGTATCAGAACCTTTGAGCTTTAAACAACACCCATTCTTCATATCTGTTTCTGACGATTGATTGTTGGTTGTAATGCAAGATTACATGTACATTGCACACACAGAGTTACATCACTTAAAGGGCCAATCCCGATAATTTTTTTGAGAATGAAACTGCTTGATTTTGTGTTAAAGTCCGTTAAAATCCCCTACCTTAGGGCCGAGCAACTAACTCAATATATGTAATACGTTTTCAAACAACTTAAACCCACCAGTCCTCAACTTGAAATGGAGTCCGGTCTCCCAAACTGTATTATGCGGTGATTTGATTAAACCAGACTTTTATTTTATAAAAATCGTGTGTCGGTGAAATTTATCTTTTTTTAATCATGTACATCACATGGACCATTCACTGTGTAGATCTCTATAGGAACGGGAATCGATTATCGGGTCCCGAACGAAAAATTAACCGAAATCTTAAAAGGGTTACGTGTCCGGATAAGCTGTTTCGATGCTCACGCCTTAACAACTTAATATTGTGAGCTAAAATTTTGAGTCAGGGTATATACACCGTTCTTCAATATTTTGAAGTTTAAATTTCATGCGTACTCGGACTTTTATTTTTGAGGCTCTGTTAAATTCGGGACAGTCCCTTTAATGTATAAGCAACACTTTAAGCAAATTCTTAATATAGAAAAAGTTTTAAAAAATAAAATTCTAACTAAGGAAAATGTTATCGCATCAACTCTGTAATAATTTCATGGAAAAATAATAAATGACAATATGTGCAATGGTTTGTGTCATTTACAAATTTGTCTTCAACATCCCAAGGGTTTTTATAATTCATTGTGGGCGAAATGTATCGATCGAACACTTCACTTTAAATTTATTAATGGTAACTCCGTTTATATTTAAACTGAAACTCTATTTATAACTCAATGGTTTGAATGTGAGGTTAATGAAGACGTTTTATACCTTAGTGGTGGTTAAATTTTGTTTTTTATTATTATAAAAGCAAAGTAAAATGCTATGTATTGAAAGCGATCCACCAACGAACCAGTGATATTCTATTCCTGGCAAGCCTTCCAGGAATAACAAAGCGGAGTTGTCGTAAATTCAATACCGTTCTGTTGTTTCAGACCGGATAAATATAGCGGAAATCTAATTTCGGTTGAGAGGTGCTCTATAAATATCAAACTGATATTTACAATATTCCAGTTCCAAAACATCGTATAATTGAACTGCAGAAAATTGGGTGAGAAATTTCCTTCTGACAATGGACATAATTTTAACCGACTTTGTGTTTCATTTTAATCTGTTCAAACTTACGCCACGTCAAATTTAAAAGATCTGATGCCAGAGAAAGGTAAATCCACCCAGAAAGACTAAGTCGCCTGAAAGTCCATAAAGGTGATTGCTATGTGAATCTTTCAAGAATAACTAGAGTATTTATATGATTACATCACACATGAAGTGGCAACACATAAAAACATGTTAATCAGGTGATAACTTTGACACAGAACGTAATTAGCGGCAATGACACAGAAAGTAATTATGGGAAATGTATGAAAATAAACAAGATCATTCATCTCTTGGACATTAATACTGCATATAACTTTATCCTCTAGAGCATTTAGAATACTTTTCAAAAAAATTAAGAACGAGAAAATTTATCAGAAACCATGGCCAGCCAGTGAGATTCTTGAAATCGACGATCATTACCTATACAACTTGTATAAAAGACTAAATAGTAACTTTAGCTTCTTACGTAACGTACACGTAAATTTAATAGTAGAGAATTTTTCTCATCCGTATCGTCAGGTGCTGAGTTGTGTAAATGTAGTTTTAGAGTTTTGGCAGATTTTCGCGCCGCGTATGGGTAGCTGAGCTGAGCTTAGTTACATTACAGTATTGTGGCAGTTATCTACTAAGATCAACATCAGTAATAGCTAAGTCCCTTGCCTGCAAATTCCTTAAGGGAGTAAAATCGCTCGAGAGTCGCTGAGCTATTAAAATTTTTTAAAAACTTTAGTGTCGAATCTTCGACATCAACTCAACCGCAATTTTTTCTTTCACTCCTGTATCATTTCAGAAAGTATATTCCCCTATTACAGATCTGCAAGGTCCCGCCTCCCTAAATTTAGCACGTAGATCGACCCGCATGTAAGACAGACAGGAAAATATGAAAATGCCGAGAAAAACTCATGAAAAGTAATGATTAAATCCCAGTCGTTATCATGGTTAAAATCACATCAAATATAAACGTGATGACTTTGACTTTCCGATTGTTAACTTTCCATATATTAGTAGTAAGTATAGGATATTAACCTACCCGAGGTTGTTATGTTATTTAACCCGCGGGCGGAGCCCAAGGGCTCTATAAAATATCAACTGAGGCACAATAGGTTTATATCTGACATTTACAACGCCCACCCTTAAATTAAATGGACTCTTCCATTAAAGGCCAACAACGATTGGCTACCTACTCGGTAGTTTCCGTCAAATAACGAACATTACCGAATTAATCACGTGCAATTACGTGGTTGTTGTTGTTGTTTACACGCCGCCATTTTAAAGAATTGAATAGCAAAAGCAAAAACAAAATGGATAGGAATACGAAGTCAGACGAATAACCAACCCCTTTAGCCAACATCTTGACGACTGAATTGATGTGGATGCAACTATCGATAATGATCTATTCAAACCTAAAGAAAGGTTGGATCAAAAAACGTTCTTTTCCGATAATTTTGACAGTCAGTGAACAATGATTGAAGGTTTTCACTAAGTTTAGAGAAGGATTTGACCGACTGTTTCAAGTGGACTGTACCCAAAAATACTTTATAAAGGAACTCTTGGGCGATAAATACTTTCAAGTCTTGGAGTGTGTGGATGAAAACACTTCATAAGTCCGCCGTCTATTTCAGCCCCGAATGTTTCAAACTGTCCATAACACTATTTAATTGTCAAAAGAATAAACAAATATTTCTGTGATTTTTGTATTATTTCTATCATCTACTTCATCCGCGGTTCATAATATGAACCGAATACATCGACCTGAGGTGACGTATTAAGCGGTTGATAATCAACCTGTCCTGACGTCATCAGCGGTTGATATGAACGAATATATCAACCTATAATGATGTCATGACAAGTTGTTATGAGATATAACTGATATGGACATCAAAGTAAAAAACTACCGCCAGTTGTATATCATTCCAATATCACCAACCTATGGAGTGTTTGTGTCTCCGCTAATTCGTTACTCGAGAGTTTGTTCATTTTATTCTAATTGTTTAAGTAGATCGAGGCATTTGTCACCTAAGCTTCAACTACAGGGATACTTGCGAACTAAACTTATTAAAACCTTTAAAAAGATTTATGGCCGTCATATTGACTTGATTGGTAAATATAACATGTCTCTCTTGGCTATTATTCTAGACATATTTAATTGACGGGTATACTATCTCCCTGTTAAACCATAGCTATGATGTCATCCTTTGTTCTTTTAATCCATTATAATGAAGAATGGATTGTTATCTAAAAAAAACAGTCCAATATTAATGAAAAGAGTCCATTATTAACAGAAAAAGTCCAATATTTTTGAAACTGTCCATTATTAACGAAAAAATACATTAAACAGAAAACGAAAAGAAGCCACAGCTATGGCTTTTAATTTCCGAAAAAATGTAACAGAAATTTGACATGAATGGATAGGTCTTTGGCTTCAATTGTAATTCCCCTATTGGATGATATACTAAATTCCGAGTTTTGTTGCCTTGAGGGTACTTCTAATATACGGTAGATTTATGTATTGGGTATCTTTTTAGACATTGTTTGTTTTCGTAGGCTCTTGTAACCTTTGGTTCTACTCGACGATGGTTTAATCCTCCACGATTTGTTTTAGACACATCTTCAGTATACTATCAGTACCAAGCGATAGCTGGGAAAATCTCCAAACACGCAAATTTCGATGTTCTTTAACAGCTCTCAATGCAAAATGAAGACCAAAAAGTAACCCCTTATTTATTCCATAAGATATCTTCTTCTTGTTCAGTTATAATGTCTGCTTGTTTGTTTTTCTAATTCAATACATTTCCTCGAGAGATCTTTCTTTTTGGCATCTAGCACATTCCTCGGTTCCTGAAATTCGATGTCTTACAAATAGTCCATTTTGGCACATGAAATGTTGTATAGACACAATTATTCATATAGGGTATTTGGTCTGTACTCATTGCCAGATACGTTCCTAATCTCAGCAATAAAATAACTCAGATATTCGTTCATTTTTTTGAGGGTCATCTGAAGTAAATCTTTACACGGTAAATTCTGTCGTTGGTTTGACCATTTCACAAATAAATTTACTGCCCATTTCGCCTTCGGTTCAGTTTGCTGGCATAATCCCGTGCTTACAAGTTTTTTTAGGTCCAATTGATGAAGAGGTTCAGCAAACCTACTTGTACTGGGTTTTTCATCCGGTTTTGCATCCCCATCAGAAATATAGGTTCAAATATAGGTTATGCTCCAAGTCAAACTAAGGAAAACTCATTACTTGATTTTCATATATGTCTAAAACGTCACTCAACACATTGTCTGTATCTATATCAGTGTTATCATTACATATGGTTTTAGATTGAGTAATAAAAATATCCACTCATTAAAAGACATAATTAAACTGAACTGCTTCTAGGAAGTGTATAATTTACAAATGGATGCTGTTTTATGAAACTATCCATTATTTTGTGTGTTTTTAACATAGTGGGTGGTTTTAGGGGTGGGAGTGATGGTGACATTATTTGACCACTGCGTTTGTTTAACAGCAAGCTATGTATTAAGTAAAATGTCTATTATTTTAGACAAAGGGTGGCCATGGTTTAAGTTAGATAATAGCCTCAGACTGTCCATTATGTAAATATTAAGAAAAACTTCGGGGCTAACGCCCCTCAGTTGTTCTTTCTATTTACATAATGGACAGTCTTCGGCCATTATCCATTACATAATATATGTCTACTATTTCGTTAACACTGTTCATAACGTGCATTTTGCATACCGATATAGTTCATTAGCCAATCACGCTATTTTACCGAGATTTTGTCTTATAGTTTGGATGCAGCTATGGCGGGTGTAGCGCGCCAAGCAGGGTAAGCTTACTTTTCCGGACACCTGTTACCACTGTTTGTCGTGTATTTTGTACACGGTGAACAGTCTATATGCTGATTACACTATTCTACCGGATTACACTATTTTGCCTATACCGTTTGATTTTGGAACACAACCGGTGTAGGCTGTCATTGATAGTTCATTGGCCAATCACGCTATTTTGCCAAGATTTCGTCTTATAGCTTGGATGCAGCTATGGCGGGTGAGGCGCGCCAGCAGGGTAAGCTTACTCTTCCGGACACCTGTTGCCACTGTTTGTCGTATATTTTGTACACGGTGAACAGTCAATATGCTGATTACACTATTTATCCTGATTACACTATTTTGCCTATACCGTTTTAAAGGACTTCGAATTTTGTCTAATGGTTTGGATTGTTCGTACTTGGTTTTATTTTAGTTTTTATATATACACTTTCGTGTTCTAGTGTTCTAGTATGCACACAAAGATTCACAAAAACGCTAAAGCACAACATTTTAGCTTCTAAAATTAGAAAAGAAATGCGGTAAAGAGACGACAATGTTATACGGAACATTTCCGTATGAAAGTTGTTTGGTACGTTCTGCCGCGTCCGTGTGCCATACTACGTATGAGAAATACACACACGCATTGTTGACGTCACACGCAAAATCGATACGGATACGCGATACGGACTAGGAATTTACGCTTGCCAAAAGTCTCTAGAATTTGTTACCTACCTGATCTGAGTCACCGAGTGGTTTTATCTCGGTTTAGCCATACACATTTTAGCACAGCAATTGAGCGTGTTTCTTAGGGATTAGCCTATAGCTTATGTCATCATCTGACCAAATGCGTTTTTTTCTAGTTGCGCCTGGCATATTCTTTACTGTTACACCTCAACAGTTGACTCATCATAAATTCGACATTTGATGTATTTCCGTTGAAATACAATGTTCTAAAGGGGCATCGCAATTATGCTTGACCTATTTACCTATATCAGAATGGTTTTAAACACAGTATATGTTGACCCCCATCCCATCATTTAGGATTTATCGCATCTGTAGCCTACTTTTCTAGGGGAAAGGGGCGAGTTATCAAGTATTCTATCAGTTATTAGTATCGTCATTTGTTGTATTGTCTTTCCGTGTAGTTTATCAGGTATATACTTACTTACTGGTCTCAGAATAAGTATTGGGGGAGGGGGAACATGAATTACCCACGATGTTTAAAAATGTCGGTTTGGATAATGTGGAAAATAGAGAAAACTGTAATGTACCTTGACTAACTGGCCACACAATATTAAGTGACCCAAAAGCATATTACTATTAAACCCAAATTACATTACGCGTCAGCACCAAACCAATCTGACCATTACACGAGAGCTCTTAAAGTCCTACTTTACGACTGCTGTAGTAGACACAAATAACAATAGATCAGATTCTTGATAACTGGCTCACATGATGCACGTTAAGAAGAACTCTCAGATTTATTTTTGGCAACAATCATCGTTCACAAAGCTAATAAACAAGGTCTCGCGGGAGCAACAATAGCAGAAGACGATGGTTCCAAACGTCTGCCACTATAAACGCATCTTACTTCCCAGTCCAGAAATTCAACAGTGCCTTAAAGAAAGTTTTGATTTTGTTATTTTTTTTTTCGTTTAAATAACAAAGTAGAACTCTATATTTCTTATTCAAACATTATTGTATGTCCCTGGGCTTTATTTTATGTGTGTGTTTGTAACGCTGTGATATTGATCAAGTTTGTGCTGCCTCCCTGTATGTGTAATAATTATTTCGATACGGAGGTGTTGATGTCCCAAAAGACTGAATTAATTACCACAGCCATATTATAATCAAGAGAACTCACTCAAATGATTAACATCACATTTTCCGGTAGCTTTTGATGATGATAAGAATTTCCGCATGAATCTCGGACAAAGGAGAAATACATGAATGGCAACATAAATCCAAAAGATAAAACAAATAGAACGGTAAAAATACATTCGACGCGTTCATAACTCAAGATCAAATTTGTTTTTAAAAAACAATTCCATAGAAAACATTTAAAGTTTTTGATCAAAGGGTTTTCATATTCGATAGAGTTCCTTCTTTCATCCTAATGAACAACCCCGCCGAATCATTTTTTTTAATTCTACCAAGAACTATGTTCTGTATCGCGTTCGCAAAATATTTTGAATTTTATTTGGCGGTGGGGTCTCCCCCATTGTAATAATAATAATCCTCTAGAAGTTAATGGTTGATGCAGCAATTTTGTATCAGTAAAGGTTCTTATGGGTTTTTAGGGGGTGATCAGAACTTTGACCTTATTTGGTGATTTATCCTGTAACGCTTAGGATGCTAAGAGTAATATCTGACGTGAACTTACGTCAACTCTTGTAAAACAGGCGGAATTGACAGGGGCAGATCTTGAGATTCTGTCCCATTGACTCATATTTCTGGTCCTCTCGTCCACAAGAATTTCTCCCAGCAATGCACCCAAATGTCAGAATATTGACTTAATTTTTCAAAATTTTCTCAGGATGAACGGTGTTATATAGGCACAATCATCCTTATATGACATAAACTTTATGCCAACCTGAAGGAGCTAAATCGCTAATATTTATTACCTAGAAATTGGCACAAATTGGTCGAAACACATATAATAATGTAATATGAATTAATATAAACTGTTTTACATTCAATCGTTTCCGTTTTACTGTGAATTGTCATCAGTTATGTTCGGCGAAATACGCCAGCGGTCATAGACGCAAGTCGGTTTCTAGCGTCTGGTTATTCCAGTTAACATCGATAGTATTCATTGCGCATGCTCTCCAAACAAGAATACGGCATCAACGTTTGACATGACTTGTGGAATATGTCTAGCCTCATTCTTTGCAAACCTCGTTACAAATTGCAGTGAAACGAATTATGGTACGCGATTCGGTTACCAATGGTAAAATGTGCATTCTGGTAAAATGTCGAAGATTTTGGATGATATTGAGTTACGCATTTAGCTACTTTAAATAAAACTGCTTTCGGGCGAGACAACGATCGGCGAACAACTACATAATTATACAAATCAATACTATCTATCCTGGACGCTTAATGTTATAGCCAGTATGTTGTTGACGTTCATTGTGGGTGGGATTTGGAACCGCCCTCACCCCAATATTCCCAACTTCAAGATCCGCTACTGCACATGGTCCCTAGAAAACTCTCACCTGTGTTGATTGCGTCACACGTACTGGGGGGATGTGCATCAGTCAGTCGCATTTTTGCTAAACACCCCCCTAAACAAAATCGTTATGTACGCCCCTGAGTTGACGTAAATATACATAGCCGCCATCTGTACACTGTAAGCAATAATTGCCTCATCAGAAATCTTTAAGATCATAAACCGTGTGTTAACTCCCGATGAAAATCAAGTTATCAAGTAGTTTTATTTCATCTTGCTCTGCCAATATAAATGTTAATAATATTATTGTTTCCTTGTGAGTCATATCATTTTATTCTATGTCTGAGGTGATGATAAGTATTATATATTTTCAGTAATTTACGAGTATATAATGTTTAAAAACAAAGCCGAATGTGCTAAAATTAACAGTTTTGACGTGCTGTTGTTGGCACGCGCATTTAAGATGACTAAGCGCAGAAACCATAGATACAAAATAAAGTTGAATACTAATATGTGAGCGAACAAGAATCTACGAAGGCAAACAAGGAATATGGCATCGAAATAATTACCCCCCACCCCTACAAATCAACAGGGTTTTTAATGCAACATCGGCATCACTGGGTTTAAATCCTACACAGACATTCAGTTTAGTAAATTAAAAGTTAGAAGGACGGTGGTTGGTTAAAAAAAGTCACTGGGATTTTAATGGTCTTTTAATAGTATGTGCTGCTTTTAAAAGTTAGGGCCAAATTTGAATTACAACCTTGCAATCTAATTCAAGCAAATTACTAGTGTTCGGCACGAATATTCGAATATTCCTTCGTCAAATATAATATTCGAATATTCGAATAGCAATTACCATATTCGAATATTTTCGAATATCTACATGTTTGTTTCTATTTGCCCTCAAATATTATTAAAGGCGTCTGTCCTTGTCACATTTACATTCAAAGCTTACTTAGACTTCCTAGCTGCAACTTGTAAGGGTACTACCCCTACATAGCTCTAATTTGAATGTCTTCGGAGAACTTATTCGGTAAGTAGCTTGATACCTGCTTTGGTTAGCCAGTTAGTGCCGAGTTGGAGTTGGGTGTCTTGGCGAATATCGCACAAAGGCCCTTAGTTATCTGGACCAAGTCTGGTCACCGTACCCCTTTAGTTACCATGTTATTATCACGGCGTCAGTCCTTTTCATACCGGTTTTTCAAATACGCACAATGTCATGAACTAAATGCCTATCATGTGGGACCTAGAAATTGACAGAAATGGGTCGCAACGCATATAATACTTTAATATGAATGTATATAAACCGGTACATTCAATGGTTTCCGTTTTTACTCTAATTTCAAATCAGTTATGTTCCACGAAACAAGCCGGCACTCTCTATCGAATTGAAATTTCTAGCCTCTGGTTATTCCAGTCTACATACGCCGTTTGATTTGGTGCAATATGTCTAGCCTCGTTCCCCGAGTCTATTGCTAGAACTGGGGCCGAACCGCATTATGGTACACGATTTTAATATTACATTATTATGTGCTTTTAGACCCACTTTCTTCTATTTTTAGTTTCCACAAAATGGGAATTATTGAAAGAAAATTACACCATATTATTTATGTTAGTCCCGAAATGACCTAGTTGTGTTGAGTGGACGTTTAACCCTATATCTTTCTCTTTCTCTCTTTCTCTATATCTCTCTCCCGTGTCTACTTGTTGCGATGTCGTGGAAGGCCGGGATCTCGTGTACAAATTGGCAGTTTACGGAAACGATCTACCGGCAATTGCTAACATATAATATTGTGCATTGTTCACATGTCAATAGACATTTCACGCACTTCACAACTGATTATAAATAATAATAAATTGAAGATATACCACTTTAAATATATTCATATTAAAAACTGAAAATATCCGAATACTATTCGAATACAAATTTCAAGGCCCATCGAATATTCGAATAGTATTTTTATTCGAATATCCGAACACTACAAATTACTGTTGAGTGTTCATACAATACACAGCTATGAGGTACTACATTAACGCAGGTTTCGGGTCAAAATAGTTGGGATTGCCAGGTCCCTGTTTAAGGAAGTTTGACAGTTGACAATGCATGATGCCATTATCGCATACGATACACATTTAGCTTTTTAAAAAGAGAAACCTAAAACCCCGTTTGACGTCAGTATTTATAATAAATTAATAGGATCACATCATAATGGAATTTCATTGATGCAAAGCATTAACTGTGATATCACACATGACTATATCATTATCTCGGGCTTTGAATGGCTATCCTATCCCGGTATGGGAGCGTATCGTTGTGTCGCCGTGCACCTACGCCGCCGTCCCGCGGCTCCCTATTGTATAAGGTTAGGGTACCCTAACCCTAACCCAACCCTAATGGCGGCATAACGAGTCGGCGGCATAACGGGTACCTCCCCCACTAGCTGATGATACAGGATAAAGCACACGACCGATTCACTTTTCTCGTCAGAGACAGAGAGAGTGAGCGAGAGAAGTAGAGATATGGGGTTTAATGTCTACTCGCGACAAACTAGGTCAATTCGTGATTAACACATGGTTCCATTTTACTTCAATAATTCGCTTGCGCGTTGGGGTCTATAGCAGTGGGTGAAAACGGAAGGGCCCTTAGACTACCGACGAAGTTGGACAGGCGACCCTACTCCTTGTCATGTGCAAGCGGGGAATCGAAATAACGCCACTCGCCTCAATGACAGACCTTATTTAGCCCCCCCCCCCATGCAATATCAGGGCAGCAATATTGACCTAATTAAGAGTCGCTACTACTCAAATGGTTATTCACACCATCTGATGGAGCAAATTTAATTTATGTCGAATATTCTAATATCACACACCAGACTAGTATATCCGAGCCGAATACCCGATTTTTCGCCCCAATTGAACGATTAAGCACTGGAGACACTACCTTCAGCCCCCTGGCAACATAAATATTGGGAATTCTATCATTAGCTTCTGAAAAAAAACGCGATATATCTAGAAAAAAAAGAATCGAATTCACATTTTTTTTCATCTGAATTGTTTTAAAAATTTGTCAAAAGTTGCAGAACAACATTATTATCAATAACCAAAACCTTATTGGAAGACATGCGAAAGTCATACATACTTTGTTATTTGTTTTGGTGAAATAATAATCAATGTCAGATTAAGGGGAATGACACCCAGGTGCACAGAGACCCCTCCCCAAATCGAATGGAAAATTACAAAGAATTCTTCAAAATGTGTACTTAAAATTTGAAGGATCATATTTTACTCTGCATTTCGAAGTGCATAGCAGAAACGTGTGAAATGATTTATTAATAATCGTGATTTGTGGGAGGTAACTCTCTTAAAAGGTAATCAGAATAAACACCGGTCTTGGGAGAAGAAATTATGGGATTTAAATACTCTTAAGCTAGACTGGGCTAATGAAGAGGGCATATGCCATGCATTGAGCTATGAGAGAAATTTTTCCCGGACATCGGCGATACCGCCTACTCTTATATTGAATTCAAACTGCCGATGGATCTTTTACGGGCACCCAAATATTTGTATCATCTGAACGACTAGACAGCTGTCATTGTCAGGTCCTCCGTCCTGCACCTTGAAGGTATAAAGGAATGAAATCAACATGTTAACTATGTGAACTTGAGGGGGGTCACGTGGCTAAGTGGGTAAAGCGCTGGCTCGCGTTTACAAGATAAAAAAAGGCACTGGCTCGCTATAGCCTGGAGGTCGGGTGTTCGATCCCTGCATTGGCCGAGAAAGTTTATCTCGATTTTCCGGCGTGGTTTGCCCTTGTCAGTGACCCAGACCGGCCCATAGCCAGATTATAAAATGGGGGTGGGGGCCAGGGCCGGATTACCCATGGGGCACCATGGGGCACAGGCCGCAGGGCCCCCACATTAGGGGGGCCCCCACAAAAAATCTCCAGCCCCATCCAGCGTCCAGCCCCATCTTTTAGAAATACTATCATTTTATATAACTCGCTTTTATCACCAGGGCCGGATTAACCATGGGGCACAGGCCCCCCACATTAGGGGCCCCCACAAATAATCTCAGTTGCATCCAGCCCCCTCCTCTAGAAATGCCGTCATTTCATAGCACTCGCATGGATTGGTCCACTTAATAACGCCAGAATTCGCTAATTTTGTGGCTGAATTTTTTTTTCTGTGTGAGGTACTTCTAAATGGCTCCACACAAGTGCCTGAAATGCCAGGAAATCGTGATTCCGGCCTCCAATTTCTGAAAATTTTCAGAAAAATAAGATGCTCCCTCCAAAATAATTGCCAACCTTTTAATTATAAAATAATACACTTGATTATGATCACATGTGATGCTCCTAAGGCACTGATGAGTCGGTTGGTTTTAATGGCGCCTACACCTGATCCAAACTTTCTTATATCTCTTATGTGGAGGCTATCGGGCATGGCCCCCCTGCATCAGAAAAAAATCGCTGGTTAGCTATGTTCGCATTTTCGCCGGGAGAGAGTTTTAGTACGACATTTCCTTTCAAATTCGGCCGAGAGATAGTTAATGTCATTTCTTGGAAAAAAAGAAACTCACTATTCAACCTAGGCTATATAGAGGCCAAAATTCACTCTCACAGCTTCTAATTTTCGTGCTCTCCCCCTCCTCCTGCTTACGGCAGTCGGCGATGACCTTCGTTCATTGATTTTTTGTTGTCGGAAATTTATCTTCCTCGCCCCCCTATGTCTGCTAAATTTTGGTTTCTGGCTTCGGGCCTGTATCACCCCAATGGCAGAAAAACGTGTTTCCTGCATCGTTAATTTCAAAATTTTCTGAGGGAGGACCTCAGAAAAGGGCGTCGCCCCCATAGGCGAAGGGCCTCTCCTATCACCTCTTTCTAGGTCGGCGCCTGCCCCACCACATGAAATTAAAGGGTTCGTTTTGGTCGCCCTTATTCACATTTGACTGGACCTCGTTAGAGATTTTCGTTATGTCACCCTATCCACGTCGCCTTATGGTGTTTCGGACTAGTTCTAGTTTAGAGGATAAGTAGTTTCTCATTTTGGTATGCTTGATATCAAAATGAGAAATAGCGCTGCCGAAATTGACACACGGGAGCGACGTTGATTGCAGCTCTAAGTGGGTGGAAAACGCGTTTGTGACAGTCTAATTTTCAAATTTCTTTAGGGGGACAGACTTCCAGACCCCCACGTACACACACGCACCGTTCCGCGCTCAGTAACTCGGGCATTATATTGGCGTCCCCAACACTCTGCTACATCCCCACTTTTACAATCCTACACATGGCCCTGCACCAGACCCCCCTTGCGAGGCTTCGAGCCTCCGGCGCTTGCGGTCGGTGATCAGGGGCCCCCCACATGTTCCAGGCCCCAGGGCCCCCACCATGGTTAATCTGGCGTTGGTGGGGGCTACATAATTTTTTGGAGGGGCTGGGCTTAGAACACTCCTAAGAAATAATTATTGTTGGCAAAATATTGGGTGGGGGGGTGCTGTGGCTATTAGACCACCGCAAACGCATTTTCCTGCCATTCATGACCGTGAGAACAGCAACTAGAAAGTGTAAGCCACAAAGTTTACTGTCATTCTAGGCCGTGAGACCAGAAAGTTTAAGCTACATAGGCTACATGCAGGCCCGGATTAACCCTTTCGTAGGCCCTAGGCACAAAAGAAATTGTAGGCCCTATTAATACATTTTAAAACCTATGTTTGAGCGCCGCAGGCGCGAATAAACGAGCGCCGCAGGCGCGAATAATTGAGCGCCGCAGGTGCGAATAATTGAGCGCCGCAGGCGCGAATATGCTAGGGGGGTTTGGGGGCATGCCCCCCCCCCCCAAAAAGTTTATTTCTAGAAGCTGGGAGATGCATTTTAAAGCCATTTTGTGACACTAAAAATATATGTTAATGCCGTGCGTCATATCGATATTTCACGTTGGCGGACGAATTACATGTATAACGTTAAAAGGGCTCTTTCAAATACTAGTAATCGTCGGTAACTAAAAATCAGTCTGTGGTCGCCGCATAAACAAACTATTGCAAGGACTTTAGAGGGACCCTAAAAATTTGCTAACATACAGAACCTAGCCTCAAACCTGTTCGTAGGCCCCCATTTTCGTCGTAGGCCCTAGGCACAGTGCCTCGCGTGCCTTATGGATAATCCGGGCCTGGCTACATGCAATGAAATGAGATTTAACGATGATTACATTTCCCGTATGTGAGAGATGTCGTGTGATAGGTTCAAATTTTTAACAGTTTTATAATGAACTTGACATTCGGCGGTTTTGCTTTTTAGGGCTAGTTTTATGTATCTGGATTATAAAAAAGGATAAACTGGCTAGATCTGTATTTTAATTATTGTCGTGGCTTCTACTAGCTAGGGATCGCCATGGGCAACAGTGGTAATTTTCTCAATCTATGGAATTTTCAGAAAACATTTAGCAGAGGGGAGGTAACTCTTATTATTTTACCTTTGAAAATATCAGACGGTATCCTGCACGTGCGCGTTTAGTAGCCTATACTGTCAAGAAGAGCAAGAAGAGCCAGTCAGTCACGTTTTTCTAGACGTGTCTCGAAATCGAAAAAACAAAATGTACGACTCGAAAGTCGCAACGTAACCAGCTCTAATTAGTTAAAACTGGTCATAAACAACCGGCGCACCATTTTGACCTCCAAAAGTGTTAAAGGTCACATGTCAGCTAGGTTACCTCTAGAAATGGTTCCACTACTGCTGTCTTCCGTGTTACTCCAGTCGCAGTAGTGGTTTTTCCTACAGAGTTCCTTTGCGCAAGTTTTTTAGTCAAATGACCAGTGCCGTAACTAGGGATAAATTTCTGGGGGGGTATCCAAATGCCGATTTTACCGACGGGTCGATCAATAGAAAAATGTGCTATTTTACATAGCTTTTAAACAGCGGTTAGATATAATGACTACACTTTCCATGGGCGGATCCGGGAAATTACGAAAGTGGGCGTACTTTGAGGGCGAAGCTCCCACCCTATTTTCAGTGTTTTTTGTCTGCAAAATCATCAGGAACAGATCGGTAGCTTACTGCCTGAAGAATTTCTGAAAAAAAGTCCGAATGAAGGAAAGGCACTTGGTTTGAAGGAGGTGGTGATTTATGAAACAAGGTTGAAAAGATGTTTTGTTTTTTTTTAGAATCTGGTCATGGTGATTCAGAAATCATGCTGCTCACAGAACTTTACCTGTCCCTTAAGTGAGCCCTTAGAATGCATTATATTCTTAGGGCTCGCTTACCTTACCAAGGGACAGCTAGATGACAGGTAAAATTCTGTGAGGTAATGTATATCCATGATCAGTCAAATTTGGTTAGGTACCATTTAGCCTATGTATATAAGTAACTGCGGAGGGTCTGGGGGTCCTCCCCCAGAATTTTTTTAAAGATAAGACTCCATATATGCGATTTCCTGGCATCTGATCTTCAAATATTAAACACAACTCCCACCCTATTTTCAGTGATTTTTGTCGATACAATTTTTTTTTACAGCTTGTCCCCCCCCCCCCCCCAGTGGATCCGCGCCTGCTTTCAAGGATCCTATTTCATATAAGATTTATTTAGAATTTTAGAGCAGTTCCATACAGGGGTGTTTTGGTGAATTTAGACATTCGAAAGTTCGGTAATGAAAGAAACAGTGTGATACCGAAGAATCTGGTCGGTAAATCATGATTCAAATATTTGCTATATAACTCTTGAAATTTACCGACTGACGGTTTCGAAATTCCTGTAACGAAACAGTGTAATACCGAAGAATCTGGTCGGTAAATCATGATACAAATATTTGCTATATAACTCTTGAAATTTACCGACTGACGGTTTCGAAATTTCTGTAACGAAACAGTGTAATACCGAAGAATCTGGTCAGTAAATCATGATAAAACATTTGCTATATAACTTTTTAAATTTACCGACTGACAGTTTCAATTTACCGACAAAAACGAGAATTTACCGACTGAATGCAAAATAGTGGTTTCGAAATTCCTGTAACGAAACAGTGTAATACCGAAGAATCTGGTCGGTAAATCATGATTCAAATATTTGCTATATAACTCTTGAAATTTACCGACTGACGGTTTCGAAATTCCTGTAACGAAACAGTGTAATACCGAAGAATCTGGTCGGTAAATCATGATACAAATATTTGCTATGTAACCCTTGAAATTTACCGACTGACGGTTTCGAAATTTCTGTAACGAAACAGTATAATACCGAAGACTCTGGTCGGTAAATCATGATAAAAACATTTGCTATATAACTTTTTAAATTTACCGACTAACAGTTTCAATTTACCGACAACAACGAGAATTTACCGACTGAATGCAAAATAGTGGGGGGGTACATACCCCCCCATACCCCCCCGGTAGTTACGCCTCTGCAAATGACTACAAAAAGTTTACTAGCCTATAGCTCGCTTAATTCACAAATAAACTGACCTAAAGCACTACTGCACGCAGCTTAAAATATAATAAATCAATTCTTCTTGAAATAAAGGTGAGGCCTTACCGCATAATTATATGATTTTATGAAACCCATCTCCTACGCGAAATTTCAACTGGCCGACCGTCATGGCCGAAAGTTGCGTAATACGTCATAGGCCTACACCCTAAACAGCGCTATGCAGAGAAAAACTGTTCGGTAACTCTTTTAATGGTGCAGTCTTCACTATTTGTGATGGAATTACTTATTTTAATACAAACTGTAATGATATGTGTTGACAATTGTGCGTTTGAACCTATTTCAACTTGCGTAAGGGGTCTTAGACTGTACCAATTGTTACCTTAAACACAGTTTAAGGTAACAAGTATAGTTACTAGGTTACCTCATCTTGTACGTGGTCTTCTAACTAGTAACTTCTACCGAATGGACGATGAAAGTTTACAACGTAAGTGGGGGTAATTGCCATTGACCAACCTATGTTGCCATAATATTCTGTGGTAGGGAATATCGGTTTGCAATGTGAAACTACATTTCTTCCGTAACTAATTTTTTTTTTTTTAAAATTACTCTTTGCAAAGCCGAATTTTGATAGGAAAGTGAAAATATCAACCTTGACCAGAAGTAGGCCTTGTCCAAATTCCTAGCCCACAAAAAATGCCATACAATTAAGCTATACATATTATCAACGCCGGATTAACCATGGTGGGGGCCCTGGGGGGCCCCTGATTTCCGACCGCGATCGCCGATGGCGCGAAACCCACAAGGGGGTCTGGGACAGGGCCGTATGTAGGATTGTAAAAGTGGGGGTGCAGCAGAGTGTTTGTGACGCCAATATAATGCTCAAGCTACTGAGTGCGCAACGGTGCGTGTGTGTACATGGGGGTGGGGGTTTGGAAGCCCCTCTCCCCAAAAAAATTAGAAAATTAGAGTGTCACAAACGCGTTTTCCACCCACTTGGAGCTGCAATCAACGCCGCTCCCGTGTGTCAATTTCGGCAGCGCTTTTTCTCATTTTGATGTTAAGCACACCAAAATGAGAAAGTCCTTATCCTCTAAACTAGAATTAGTCCGAAACACCATAAGGCGACGCTGATAGGGCGACCAGAACGAAAATCTCTAATCATGTATTTTGGTGGCGGCGCCCCCAAAGACCAACAAGGTCCTACATCACAGCCTGTGAAGTGAATAAGGGCGACCAAAACGAACGACACTTGGAGCTGCAATCAACGCCGCTCCCGTGTGTCAATTTCGGCAGCGCTTTTTCTCATTTTGATGTTAAGCACACCAAAATGAGAAAGTCCTTATCCTCTAAACTAGAATTAGTCCGAAACACCATAAGGCGACGCTGATAGGGCGACCAGAACGAAAATCTCTAATCATGTATTTTGGTGGCGGCGCCCCCAAAGACCAACAAGGTCCTACATCACAGCCTGTGAAGTGAATAAGGGCGACCAAAACGAACGACCCAGAAAGAGGTGATAGGTGAGGCCCTTCGTCTATGAGGGCGGCACCCTGTCAGGGGTCTACCCTAAGAAAATTATGAAAAATAACGATGCAGGAAACACGTTTTTCTGCCATTGAGGTGATATCTGAGTGTAAATTTCTGGAGCGCTTTTTCTCATTTTGATGTTAAGCACACTAAAATGAGAAACTGCTTATCCTTTAACTAGAACTAGTCCGAAACACCATTAGGCGACGTGGATAGGGCGGCCAGAACGAAAATCTCTAATCTTGTAATTTGGTGGCGGCGCCCCCAAAGACCAACAAGGTCCTGTCAAGTGAATAAGGGCTAATAAAACGAACCCTTTAATGTCATGTGGTGGGTCAGACGCCGACCCAGAAAGAGGTGATAGGAGAGGCCCTTCGCCTATGGGGGCGGCAGGCTTGTCAGGGATCCACCCTCAGAAAGTTTTGAAAAATAACGATGCAGGAAACATGTTCTTCTGCCATTGGGGTGATATCTTAGTGGCAATTTTATATTTTATATGGCGGCAGATTTTTAAGCAGAGGCGTTTGCTTCTGGTGTCCGCAACTTGGGTCCGCGACTGTGGTGGCGCCCGATAGCCTCCACATAAGAGATATAAGAAAGTTTGGATCAGGTGTAGGCGCAATTAAAACCGACCGACTCATTAGTGCCTTGGAGCACCCCTTTATGTGATCATAATCGAGTGTATTATTTTATAATTGAAAGGTTGTCAATTTTTTTGGTTGGGAGCGCCTTTTTTTTCGGGAAATTTTCAGAAATTGGAGGCCGGAAACATGATTTCCTGGAATTTAAGGCATTTGTGTGGAGCCATTTAGAAGTACCTCCCCAAGAAAAAAATTCTGCTACAAAATTAGCGCATTCTGGCGTTATTTCAGTGGACCTATCCATGCGAGTGCTATGAAATGATGGCATTTCTAGAGGAGGGGCTAGACGCAACTGAAATTTTTTTGTAGGGGACCCCTAATGCGGGGGGCCCTGGGGCCTGTATCCAATGGTTAATCCGGCCCTGGTGATAAATGCGAGTGCTATGAAATGATGAGTGGCTGGACGCAACTGAAATTTTATGAGGGGGGCCCCCTACTGTGGGGGGCCCTGGGGCCCCTGCCCCAAGGTGCCCCATGGTTAATCCGGCCCTGCATATTATTGCTGAACAATTGTAGTCATTTGCATTATTCTTTTTGCTAAGCCTTGAAAAAAAACATTAAACAGTTTCTCTGGGTTTAATCAGCCTGTCCCCTACCCCACGCCGTTGCTAGTGGGTCAGAGAGAAGGCTTGGAAGAAAAAAAAATGTGTTTGCCGTCCAGCCCAGTGATTCTTAGCTAAGTTCATATATAGCTGTGTTTTTCTTTAATTTAGTGTGTGTGTGTTCAAAAGTGTGCCATTGGCATAAAAATGTTGAGAACCACTGGTCTAGCCTATTGTTGCAGAAAGGTAAGACAGAGAGAGAAATGGGGTATAACGTCCACTTGCACAAACTTGGTAATTTTTTAACTATATGGATCATTTTTTTCAATAATTTGCTTGCATGTAGGGGTGTTTTATTAGCTATGGGAGAAAACCAGAGGACAAGGAGAAAACCAACAAGGGAATTGAAACCATGCCATGCCACTTCACCAAATGAAAGATCTTACGATCTAACATGCACATGTCAAACCATTGAGCCACCCAACCTCCATTTCAATTGCTATTCATAATTCTTGTATCAGTACTTGATTGTACTACCGGTAAAAATACTGGAATATTGGAAACTAATACTCCCTCCCCACCCTTATTGGAATCTAATAATCCCTTCCCACCCCAATCTTGTCATTAAAATCAATGTATACAGTGTGGTATGAGGGAAATTTTTGCCCGGGCAGTAACTGAATTTCAACTGCCAAGGGATCTTTTACGGGCACGCACATGTGTACATGGGACCACGGTTTTTCATACCATCCGAACGACTAGGCAGCTGTCCTTGTCAAGCCCTCCGTCTGACCAGTGAGTAAGTAAGTAAATTCATTTGTTGCAAAGAAACACCCACGGTAAGCAGCATACAATTACAAAAATAACATTAATACAATTCAACAAATATACAATACATGTAACAAATAAACGAATGTAAGCCGCCACAAATTGTGGTGGTGAAGTGGTTTAGGTACAGTAACAAGAAAGTCAAATGTTTGAAAGTCTGAAGTGGAACATAACCCCAGTTTAACCTTTCCTCTTACTTATGTTTACACTGGGCTAAGTTAAGTGAATTGTTGGTTTTTGTACTCCATAAATATCTGAAATTCTGTCTTTTTATAGGTTTACAAGCTAAAGATTGGTCTTGCAGACAACCATCTGAAAGTAATACAGACCCTCCTGGTTTATATAGTTTCTATCAAAGTCTATACCTTCCAGTAAATCAATTATACTTTCAATATATTCCTCATTATAATGTGGGGGTCTGGTGTTCAAAGTTTACACAGAATAGAAACTAGAATAATCATGTGATGGAAGGATTTGGGAGTGGGGGGGGGGGTAGGGTAGTATCTTCTTTTGGGTTTTATGATGCCAAATTTCAATTTAATCTTTCTCAAAAGCAAGTTTTTCTCAAATTAAAAACAGTATCTGTCTGCATTACTAACAGTGCTGTTCATTGACATTTGGCATGATCTAAAAACTGTAAGTCTGTGAGATGTCTAGATAAAATCCAAATTTCAGTAATTTGATTGGATAATATTAAATTGATTTTAGTGCTTAGCGAATCTAAATTGAAGTACCGGTATCTACTAAAATTTGGATTTTATCTTTAGTTAAGATTTCGTTAAAATAGGGCCAAGGACTTTAAATTTATTCAACATGTTTATGTTGATCTGATGAAAAGACTATTGATTTGGAATTATTTCAGATAATTACTTTCAGAGTTGTTGTCCTTGATCAATTTACAATAAATTGTAAATTATTCTCTTTAGGCTAAACCGCTAAAGTGATTGTCCGATTGTCTTCTAATTTATACACAGTGTTAATGTTCATGTGCTGACGTTGATTTTCAATTATTTACCATAACTAGAACAGCTAAAGTTATCGTCTGATTATTGCTACATGTTTTGTATTGTATTAATACATGTACTTAAAAGTACAAGAAACTGATCAAGATAAATGTTAATTATTTCTGATAATTTTTTGATGAATTGTAACACTTGATTAATGATTAATCTTGTAAATGCACAAAAGAATAAATATGCAACTAATTTTCTGGACTACTCAGAGGACTTAGCTGCCTGGGTGTATGTTTTGTAGCCTGGCAACCTATCCTATCAGAGTAGCTAGTATTGAGGTAAAGATAATCAATAGTGATTTTTATACGCCCACATGTCTGAATGGTTAGCACTTGCGTGTTGTATCATTAAGTCGGTCAAGGTGTAGGAACGCTTGTCAAACTTCTGAGTTTTCTCAGGGTCCTCTGGTTTCCTCCCACTTCTAAAGACCAATACGAGCAAGCAAATTATTGAAATAACATGAAACCATATGTTAGTCCCGGAATGACCTAATTTGTGTCGAGTGGACCTTAACCCCATTTTTCTCTCTCTCTCCGGATGTCAAGATGTCTGTCAACAATTGGCATGTATCGAACAGAAATTTCATGGATTATGAGCCCCTGATTTTACAAAAAATCACGTTTTTAGCTTGTGGACCCTATAGAGGTCACAATTTTAAACCGATTGTGATTAAATTTAACATGCATGTTTATAACCCAAAGATCTTTGTTCCTGTCAATATTTCTGCATATCGAATAATGCCCCTTGATTGTAGAAAAAATCACTTTTTATACGCTCCCATTTTCACGTCCGATCTGTTTGTGGACTCTCTACAGGTCACAATTATTACCCGATTTTGAGGAAACTTGAAATATAGGTTTATCCCCAAAAGATTTTTGCTGCTTTCGATATTGGTATGTATGGGATCGAAACTTTGTGGATTATAGCCCCTGATTTAGAGGTCACAATTTTGAACCGATTTTGATGAATCTTGACATGAATGTTTATAACCCAAAGTTTTTGGTTCTTTTCAATAGAATTGCACCCATTGGAACGTAACCTCCTGAATTTTGGCACCTGATTGTCTGAGAAATCGCCTTTTTTCGGATCAGATTTGTAGTTTTTGATTTGCAGGTGGCATTAATCAGACAATGTAAATGTATATTCATATATATTGTTAATACATAATAAATAAAAAAAGATTAAGTTCTACCTTGAAAAGTCTTTTAGTATGGGCATATATATAGGAGTATAAGAGTGCCAAATAGTAAATGAAAAAATTACATTTTTTATTTGAGAATGAAGAGAATGTTTAAAAATATTAGCCTTTATAATGACAACCTGTATGCCAAACTTCAAGCTGAAGGAATGATTGCATATTTGCTAAATATTGCTGATAGAGATTTTGGATCAAAATTGTGCAGAGAAAAATGGTAAAAGAATCTGAATTCAATTAGGTAAGTTCAAACAAATTTCTTTATGAGAGAAACTATAAAGCCTGTCTAGATTAATTAGGCCAGTGGAGTATACTGTGATTTGCACTCAATTATATCTCGTAAGGGGATGATAGAGATCTTAGTGTTAAAAAGAAAACTGAATTTTGTTTCAGAAAGTAAACCATGCAGACCTCTCATGAGTGATTAAAGCAGTTCTAATTAGAGCTGGTATAAAGTCATTAGCATTTACAAGGTGATTGGGTTTGATATGGTAAACCCTTTATGCTATATATTAGGTACATTCTTACAGAGTACAAACCCTTGAGTGCTATTATTACCTCAGAAAATGTATATTTGGAGTACCGGTATTTGTTCTATGAACGATAATATTGTCTAAAAAAATTATAAAGCAAATTGAATAATCAATCAGATTCGTGGTTCTGAATTATATTGAAAAATTTGTTTTAGGATGTCCTAAAACTTTTTTTTATATGCCTACATTTTCATGTGGACGTATATTGTCGTCGCCCCTGTCCGTCCAAACGTCCACAATTGTTTATGGTCTCTCTACAGGTCACAAATCTTATCCGATTTTGACAAAATTTGAAATATAGGTTTATCTCCAAAAGACCTTGGCTGCTTTTGATATTGGCATGTAGTATCGGATCTAAGCCTCATGGATTATGGCTCCTGGTACTAAAAATCTTGTTTTTAGCATGTGGACACCATAGAGGTCACACTGTTAAACTGATTTTGATAAAACTTGGCATGGCATGCATGTTTATTACCCAAAGATCTTGGTTCCTGTCGTTATTTGCCCATATCGGATCGTACTTTCCTGAATTATAGCCAACGATTGTGATAAAACGCCTTTTTTAGCTTGTGGTCCCTCTGGAGCTCACAATTATTATCCGATTTAAAAAAAAATTCGATTAAAACACCGTAATGAAGGTTGAGTTTGAATTTCGTAAAAAGTCAAACCAAAACTGTTGGACAAAATGGCAGCTTGTACGCAAATAGTGTAAGAATATGGAATATCAGTTTACATATCAATTGCAAAGTCCAATTATTGTTTTTGTAAAGATTTGTAAATTTCTTGTTTTCATCTGAAAACCTTAAGCTTTCTCTCGATTTTTCTTTTTGATTTAATATGTATGCAGTGGTAGTTAACCAACCATACACAAGAACAGTATCCTTTATATTATTAAAGAACCATATTTAAAAGTGGACAAAATCTACTGCTGATGTGGATTGTTTTCTCAAACATTCTAGATCAATAATTGACAATTTTTAAAGGCAATAATGTCTGTATTTATGTAGACGCACTCAATGCGGTCTTGTCCCACTATATTGGAGTTCTGAAATCTCAATAATAATCACTGATAGATACCGGTAACTTGTTTAATGCATATCACATTTGACCTTTGAAAATGTTAATGGAGGAAGCCAATCTTGTGTGATTACCAATTTCCGTTGAAATAAGCTGAATTTTGAGAGATGTCTCACCTGAGCTAATAATAAGTATATTTTGATAAATGAGTGATAGACAGACTTGCTATTCTTTTCTATAACATGGTATCCAGATTTTCATCAGTAATTCTTCTCACACATAATCGCGAAGAGGCCAAAACAAACATGGGTGTACGGTGGACTTTTCTACAAGACTATGGTAATGACTGTGAATAAATGCTGGTTTTAGCTATACCATCTTTAAGTATTCTTTATATCTCCATTCAATACATTGTAGGTAAGGTTAAAAACCTGACTTTTACACATCCTGTATCTATCTATAGCCACTTGATTTACCTGATATCACAAATATACCAATTGTATTATTTTCTATCTTGCCCTATTATCACACTTCCTAAAGCGGTGGACACACTAGCCGAATCAATCGGCGTCGAAATTCGCCTAGTGTGTCCACTGTCATTCGGCCGAATTTCTAATCGGCCGAATGATTCGCCCGAATCAAACATGTTTGATATATTCGGCCGAATATTTATTCGCCCGAATTATATTCGCCTGGTGTGTCCACTTCGCCGAAGCATTCGGCCGAATGTAGAATTCATTAGCCAATCAGCACTCCTATCGAGAAATCACGTGATTGTTTGTAGACATACACGCCGCCGTTTTTAATCATGTGACGTGAAAAGTGATGCAATCGACTGGTGATTCGGCCGAAACATTCGGCTGGTGTGTCCACCCATTCGGCCGAATAAAATTCGACGCCGATTGATTCGCCCGAACGATTCGGCCGAATCATTCGGCTAGTGTGTCCACCGCTTTATGTGTAAATGAAGAACCAATTTATAATTTGGTACTTGATCTGCTCATACAGAAATATTTTGATACTGCAGTAATTTAAACCATATGAATTGTGGTATTGTGTTCCCTTTAACTCCAGGATTCTGCCACATTCCAACCCATAACAAATTATACCGGGTTTACCCCACTTCTCCCCCCATCGTTCTACCAAATCCATCAATTGGGCCCCCCCCCGGCATCAGAGAAGAAAAATGAACAGTTGTAGGAGGTTGATTTACCTAATGTCTAATGAAATATTAGTTATGGAATATATTTGTCACAAATGGCAAGAGCTAATTGGTTGTGCGTTTCTCTTTTATCATTCTACTATATCGCAGTTTAATGTACAAATCTGATCAGTTTCATAGTCAATATTTATTCTTTTTCTCATTTATATTACAAAAAGAAAAACGTATTGAGAGACAGAATCTGAACATACTATATAAAGTGCCTTCATTACAATAAATCAAATAGAGGACACTTGATAGTTGATTGTGAAGCTATTTTGTTTTGTGGACATTGTTACCAGATATCAAAGATAAAGTTCTGTTGATTTATGGATTCAGTCTCATCATGTTATTCCTTGAAACATATCTAATAAACAATGTACCCTTTACTGTGCAGAGAAATCTTGCTCATATAATAAAGTGCTGACTCTTATTTAGTGAAAAATGATCAATGGGAAACTAATCTTATTTCTTTGCCAAATCTGTAAATCGATTGCTATTGTAAGTTCTACTGTAATAAAACAAGAACTTTGTGCTGGTCTTGGCCTATCATTGTATGTGCCTATTTTACGTTCATAATAGCTCACTGTTTACAAATTTATAAAATCTCCCATGTTTTTTAAGTTCTTATATGTTAATGTCTTCTAAATTTAATATTATTATTGCCGTCAAGTGTAGTCCTCACAAAAACAGTAGAAAGTAGAAATCAAAGAAACTCATAGTATTATTATATTCTCTCAAAAAATCGTCCCTGTTTTTTTTATGTTTTTTGATTTGGGTAAACAAAGAATATGTTTTAGTGATTTTTATGCATTGATTTGTTTTCGACAGAATGAAATTAACTGGGATTTACATCCTTTTTTACTGCTTAATGTGGGCTGATGGAGATGGGCATACACCATGCAGTTTGCCATAAGGAGAAATTTGCTCAGGTCGTATAATGCCCATGTCAATGTGTACACAGGACCTAGGTTTTTTATCCCATTTGAATGACTAGACACTGTTCCTTACCAGGTGCTCTCGTTCTGCACCACTGACAAGGGGAAACAAACTGAGATTAAACAAAGGCACTGAGAAACTCTGGTTCCCTTTTTGAAGTCAGGTAAGATCTGAAGCTAGAGTCAAAAAATACAATCAGTTCAACCCTATTCAACCCCTGTAAGAAGATTCAAAGAAGTCTAAGCCCTTTGTACTTAACAAATTCTTTAAAATTCTTTCATTCATCATAAGTGGCCTCTATGATATATTTTTGGACTGTCAAGCAGGTCTTGTTTTTTTAAAGACCGAACTGCCAGCCACACAGAGCAAATTGAGCAAACATGTCTTCAAAAGGTTCAACAATTGATTATTGATCTCTATGTGCTAGATCTTCCATCCAGTGCCACATAAATCTACACCAACAAATAGAACTGGCACTTCCTCATGCTAGGAATCATATCCTAACTCAAGAGCTTGTTTTTTTATTATTGGTCAATAAGCCACTTTATACTCATACATTTATTTTGCATGGACATTATTAGCCTGAGTATAGGACATATTTTTATTTTAAAACAATTTTCTTTGGGTTGACAAAAGGTTGAGGGTTCACAACAGTATGCTTAGAGTTTATGTGGTTGGAGCTGATACCTATAATTAATTTTGTAGAATTATTTATCGTTAGAACAAGTTTTTATTTTCTAAGTGAATTTTGTAGTACTGGTATAAAATTTTCCCAGGAGGTGTCTGGTAGTGTGATGACCACTATATTTATGTAAGTCTTATACTGTTCTATTCTGTGTACCTATAGGTGTGTATTTACTGGTACATTATACTAACACACTATTAACACTTTATGAGCCATGGTAAACTGATGGATAATGGACTAACCCTCTAAGCCTGTTAACAACATTCTGTTGCTTCACTTCTATGTATGCATGAGTGGGACACACTAGTCTCAGTTATATATAAAAGAGACATTTATCTATGTAGTGGATATTAATGACTGTTAATTAATTACAGATTTAATCACACTAATAGTAGAAGACTGTTATTTAAAATTTATGAATCATTTATATTTTTATAATTCATTTACTGTATTTTAATAGGATTATTTACCATTTGTGGCTTGAATTAATTGTGTCTTAATGAGGTAAGTTCCATTTAATCTTACACAGCCAAATGATCAGAGCGACTCTTGGTAAAGCAGATGCTCTACTGTATTGAATGATTGCAAAAAAACCCAACTTTGTCCAAATGTACACTTTGGAAACTATATTCACTGCAATGTATGTAACAAAGTAAGGAAACTACAGGTCAACAGCAATTTACTATCTGTTATAACCAGAAATACAATTATGTTATGAATTTGGAAGAAATTCAATTTATTTATCGGTTACTGATAAATGTTAACTTCCACATGTAATTGAATTAGATAAGTTTACAATAATTAAAGCTATTATCAGTGCTTTTAACAGTCTAGCTGATAAACCAACAAAACGAGTACAAATATACTGATGAGAATATGGTACCATCCTAAGGGGTATCCAGATTTAAAGTCCATAAATACAAAGTGACAAAGTGGAGTAAAAATAATACATGGATTTTATCAGGAAACTTACCAAAATAGCTGACATTTCTCTAACAAAGTAGTATCATGTCTTTTGAAAAAAGTAAGCATACACTGTCTAGCATACGACAGTGGCCAGTACTAGAATAACACATGCATTGGGTGAATAGTGTTTGTGAAATAAATCTGCAATTATAGATTTAATATTTTGAAAAATGTTTTTGCTATGGAAAATATAACCATTTAGTATATGAAAAATGCTGTCTTAATAGAGCTAAATTGACCATATTTGGGACCTAGAAATTGACACAAATGGGTCACCATGATAATAATGTAATTTGAATGTATATAAACTGATAACATGCAATCATTTCTGTTTTTACTCTAATTTCTAATTAGTTGTGTTCCGCAAAATATGCCAAAAGGCTTAATTGAATAGCAACCTCTAGCATCTGGTTTTTCCTGTCAACACCAATAGTATTTATTGCGCATGCCCTCAAGATAAGAATATGAGGTCACCATTTGACATGACTTGTGGAATCTTAAAGCCCATCATTTTCCGGTGAGATCAGAACATCACTGTTGATTTAAATTGACAGATAATTCATATTTTCAATGTCATAGACTGGTATGTGGAAAAACTTTTGCTAAGAAATATTAACAAAATTGATTATTCAAATATTTTTTCCTCATTTCAAAATTTTACAAAACGATTTGTTTTAATAATAATTTGATCAAATGTTCAAGAGTGTATTGTTAAGGTAGTTAAATATTTTTTTCAAAATGGAAATAAAAATGTCTATTCAAGATTTCAGATAGTTTTGTTGCTCTTGCTACATATACAGCAGAGGGACATGTTCACTAAATACCAATGTACAATTTGACTTTCCTACAATGTATTTATTACTTCATGGAAATATATTTATATATGAGATGTTGTTCATAATTGGGAGAGGAGCGATGGGGACCCCTTTTTTGCAAACTGATTTCCATGTAGTTGCTTAAACTGTCCAAAATTCACCAGCAACTGGAATGTGAAGGTATTTAATCCTGTCAATTGCCCAATGGGTATATTTTGTTTTTAACCTAATATTGATGCCTGATGGGTCCATTTATCTTTATCTTAACAGTTTGTTCCTACAGTTTCAGTCAAGATACTTATTTTATTAATTAAAATTCTGTCTTGCAAATGTTAGAGTAGCAAATTACTGAAATGGAGAAGCTTAACATATGTCAACAGATGTTAACGACCTCTCTTCAAAATTATTGCTACATATAGATGCTATCATGATGTAAGTAAAAGCAAGTGGCTGCCGATACGCGTCTTTTGATGTACATGTTCATTGTTGATATGGTATAATATAACCATGGAATTGATTGCTCTAAGAGAACAATATTGTGCATTCAAGGATCATACCATCCTTGATTTCTCAGTTTCCACCAGAATTCTTTGGGTAATTATTAATGTCATATATAACTTTTGTAAGTTACACGTACACAAAGTTATTTGGCATTACAATAGTTGTAAGTTTAACAATAAAATGTATCTGTTTATTGGAATCCTGAAATTGTAGATGTGTTGTTATAACTGTTATAAATATCACAGATCTTTGAAGTGTGTCTGCTGATTCAACAGAATTAAGGAGATTGACTTTTTCAGACATGATTTCCCTTTCTTTGCCAAACTATTGCTTAGATACCAGTGCAGTAGTCTTGTTAGATGAGATAATAAATTTCTGATTTATAAAAAGATAAATGAAATTCCTTTCAAACAGCTGACATTGTTACATCATAAGAGAGGTTTACGTATAGTAAACATGCAAAAGTAATTTTCAAAATGGTTCTATTGCTGTGGAGATTTCATTCTTAATTTGTTGAGGAAGTGATTTAAGTTAAGATTCACTATCATAAAGACAGTTGCCCAAAGGTGTCTGGAAATATAGATTTATAGGAAATGTTACTTAAAGCTGTAGTTCTTCATTGATATATATGTGATATGGGAATAATCAATTTTTTTATCGACAGATCGGTTGAGTCTCCTGTTGCTCACGGAAATGCAATTGTATGCAACCTTGGAGAGAGTATTGACCACAAATTTTACTTCTATTTAAAAGAGCATTCATTTACTGGAATACAGTGCTCAGATTTGTGACAAATCAATTATAATGCTAGGGAAAGCCACTATATTGTGTTAACCTCTTGATGCTTCAAAGTGACAGTTAACATGAATTTACTTTTTTTTTATCTTGCTCTGTTAAGTTTTTGGTTAGCTGACAATTTTTAGACTAGAGCTTGTGATTGAAAAGTGGTTTTTCCAAGTGTAACAAGTATAGGTAAACTGTCAAACAAGACCTTGAATAATACGTATAATTAAAGGCCTCTATTTTAATTAACTATCTACTATAAGAGGATGTGTGACTGTCAGTTACTATTGTCTTAACTACAATGTTAAAATGTATCAAGCTTCATCTTCAGTATACAAGTTTTGGTGGAAATATTATTTATAAGTGTAATTACAAGTCCATTTGAGATACTTGTATATAATCGTAAAGTACAGGTAATAATAAGGGCATTTAATGTGATTAATTTCGACACTGTTGAGAAGAGACATGTTAGATTTGGTTTTTAAACCAGAATATCCACAGTTGAAATAGACTCATACATCATGCTGTATGGCCTGTATTAGACAAGTTATGTAAGGGATGTAGTAATAGCTTAATTGTAATGATTTGGGTTTGTTTAAATGTCAAAAGTCTCAGTGTCTGAGATTATTCATTAACCTTTCAGATTAAACATAAGACTACATAAAAAGGGTCTTATTTAAACATCACACCCTGATATTATTTACAACAAACACATTGTAAAATTATTGTTCAACTACTATCAGTCAATATTTCTAGACATTTTGTGGGTTTCATCAGCATATTATGGATATTTACACTTCTGTTATTACACCAATTGGGAACATAATAAATATACAGTAACTGATTAAGAAATCAAGTCATAATTTATGTTATCAGGAGAGAAACTGATAATTTAGCGTCCTTTATCAAACGTTTATATAGCAGAGGGAAAGAAAAGCTGAGGATTCTTGTATATTATTACACAATACATAAAACCATGATCCAGTTTCCCAGAATATTGTGTTAACCATAATTGTTCTTTTATTATTGAACTTAATTTCAAAATCATTTTTTGAACATTGAATGTGAATGTTCCAAACAAGTTTCAATTATACTCATAAATGATGTTTTTCTGACAAAAAATATATTAGCTTTTCAGCCACGTGAACCAAAAACATGTAAGGAGAAGTGTTGGTCTAAATAATATTGCTTACCATCAAAAATTTGTTAATTTTATCTTTGGGCCTTACTCTACTATTGTTTAGAGAGTTTGTCTTCTGTGAAGCTAACTTTATTGGCATCGGTTGTTAATAATTGGAATTTATGTTATGTATGATGGCATAAATAGCAAACAAAAATATATTTAAGAGAGTGTTTAGGCCAACATGTAATTAATTTATGAGAATAGTAAATTGGTGAATAATTACCTAAACCCACAGGATCATTACAGCCTTGCCAGGCATGATATATCTAGCACACTGACCGTTTCTACAGTGACTTACTGCCTTTTTAGAAATATAATTTGCTTATTAGTAATTCAAAAATTAAGTTCGACTAAGCTCTTTTATTCTTAACTGAATGAAAACATTTTCTATGAATACAGAAGTACAACAAACATTAATTGTTAGATATGTGAATTTCTCAATAAAAAGTTGTAACAATCTTAAACATTAGATTCATGCTGCAATTACTCCCTTGTCAGCATATTTGATAAAAGATATTATTTGTAATAGCCAATGTATTGGTATATATTTTTGCGACAAGTGAACATTTCTTGTAAGTGTTTCAGAGTTGAGAGTTCAGTACAAATTTTCGAATTTGTAGTTAGTTTATATTGGAGTTCTGGAGGGCTTTATATGCTGGTTGTGGCATTTGTTTTTTGTCAAATTGACAGTACCAAGTATTTACACATTACTCCCCTATGTCTTTAGCTCTGATCTTTTTTAGATAAAGTTCCTTGAAGAAAAACACCAAATGGACAAAAGAAGCTGAGTGATAATTGGATACTTAGATATCCGCCAAATCTTAGCTCATTAACCTAATAATTTACGACCAAATTTACAAGAAAGAAATCTTAAAGGAATAGATACAAATTACCCGACTGTGGGGAGTTAACTGATTTTATCATACATATTGTGATTTTGTAAAGCAAAACAACATAATGATATTTCTGTACTATAACTATGTGTAGTTTCTAATCTACAGGTGAAATGTCTGTAACCCTTTTGCATTCTTTAACAGATATAGTTCTTATTTGTTATAGATGGTATTTAAAAAGCCAGAAATTAAATTAATTTGGTTTGTGATGTTGGTGCTGGTAAACTGAAAAAACTATGCAAATTTGCTACATGTACATGTAATTTCAAGTGGAATTAGAAAACTTTTTTATTCAAGTTTTTAACTATAGTTATATTTAAATGTACATTATGGCATTGTGCAGCCATATTAAAATATCTTTAAACATATATCTCACACCATTGCTACAGGAATATGCCTTTTGATATAGTATGGGTAAACCACATGTTTTTGTTGAGAAATTATCAAACTAGGTTTATTTAAAATGAGTTAGAGTGTTATATTTTTAAAGAAATGATGGAAATGATGCAGCCATTAATACTGATAAACACTTGAAACGAAGTTAAGAATTGATTTTATAAGATAAATATTGAAATTTATTTTTAGCTTTTTGTTGCTCAAAAGAATAATGTTTGCCAACATGGAACTACCTTAGAAATTCTAGTTTGAGGGCAAACGTCGATTATATTTTGGTGAATAAAATTGCTTAATTTTGTGTTAAAACCTTTACAATCCTCTACCTTTTGGCTGAGCAACCCACCAGTCTTCATCTGGAAATGTTGACTGGTGTCTGAAGCTGTATTATACCGTGTCTGGATAAAAACCAGACTTTATTTTATAAAAATAAGTGTAGGTGAAATTTACATTTCATTTCAGTAAGGGAACAGAAATCGATTATCAGGTCATCACCCATCGAAAAAATTGACCCTAAATCTTTAAACGAGTCACATGTCCGAATAAACAGTTTTGATTTTCATGTCAAAAAGACTCAATATTTTGAACTAAAATTTGGAGACAAGGTAAATACACCATTCCTCTATATTTTGGCGCTTGAAATTTATATGTACTTTTTAACTTTTCTTTTTGAGACTCTGTTCAAATCAGGTTAGTCCCTTTTAACCATACATTCTGTAAAATTAAACCAAAATAATTGGTTCTAATAAACAAAGTGTTACCAATTTCTGAAATGGAAACATTGCTAGATAATAGATTTGTTTAACTGAAACACTTTTTATATGGTTTTAAGAGCCATTCCTCGAGAAAACCATGCAATATCATGCAGAAGGTGAGAAGGTGGGGGTCGGCCGATTGAGTTCATATAGACAGGGTTTGGTCAACCCATTGAGCCTACTCCTCAGCCAAAAAGCACATGCAAAATAGGAAATTTCAATCCAAAACTTTAAAATAGAGATGAGTTAAAGCAGATAAAAGTGGAAAATTATGCCCCCCCCCCACACACATACACTAATTTCCATGAATATTCCCTATATGTGACATTCAATAGCATAGTCATACGGTGTACAATTTGCAGTTTGCACGTTGTCCCATTGTAGAAACCATATCACGTTTGAAAATATTGAAAACCAAATGAGTAAGAGGAGATAAGAAGTTGCAAAACAATGCAAAAACCGGGGGGAGGGGGGGCGAATATTTCGGTAATTTTTTGAAATCTTTATGCTGTTGCAAGTTAGCTGACAAAGATTTTATTTTTTATGTTGTAAGAACTGGTTCAGCTGCAAATGAAATGATTTTCATTTTTATCCCAAACCCTGCTCCAGTAGAGTTATCGCAATTTGAATAAAGGGTACAATTCAGGTACCCCCAGATACGTATTTTGTGCAGTCACGTGACACCTATGGAAAGAAAGGTTGAACTAGGTGACCATAATAATATGGTAGGGTGATACCCAGACTATAATCACTAACTAATACTGTGTTCACCAATGGCCGATTAACAGCTGTAGCAATGCGACAAAAATGGTCAATATTTCACCTGAAAAAGACGAAAATCAAAACGTAATCGGGCTGTATCTCAGAAACGGTTGGTTTCTAAAATCAGCGTTTTTGGCTGAGGAGTAGGCTCGATGGGATGACAGAACCCTGTGAATATGAACTCAATCGGCCAACCCCCACTTTCTCACCTGCTGCATGGTTTTCGCGTGGAATGGCTCTTAATACCATTCATCATGGAGCATTTATCCAAACCTTCCTGTGTAACAATTACATATAGTTAAAGTGAATGGGCTGCGGGCTAATGCCATTTAAATTGTCTGGTAACACTGTGATGCACTGTTATTTTGTTCTTATCTATCGCATGAATACATATTAAATTTATCAATATATGTAAAATTAATTTCTTGATACAGGGGTTTGGATCCATATTGAGGGTTTCATTTCATTGCATTTTAAGAGTAACCATATTGATTACAGATGGGGATGTTTATCCCAAATTGACTTCAGTGTGGTATTGACAAGATATTAGAATTCATTCCTTTCATTTCACAAGGTAAAAGAAGTCTTTTCAAAATTGTTGAGAAGTGTGAAGCAAACAGATGAAAATTGAGTGTTAACTGTTTAAAGGTGAAAATGTTTTGTTGGGTAAATTAGAGGTAAATATCTCACATAATACACAGGTTAAAGGGATTGAGGTTAATAAACAAGCCAGTGTTGAATTGGTTGTTGGTGGGAAACAGTGACATTACTAACACACCAAGTATAACCAACACATAGTAAATTAACAATTTTACTCATAAAATGAACTTTTGAATGGTGTTCATGACGAAAATTAGACATGACATGAAAAGGGATGTTTCACATTTACTTGTGGGGGGATGTTAGTACAAATTACACCTTAATCCTCACTTGTCATATTTATGTTCAGGAAACTAGCCATTAAAATGTTTACTCCATTTACAAATTTACACAGCATGTAGCAAAGAATAATGTTGTTAATAGGACTGTATTAACATTTATTTGTAGCCAATATTAGAAAAATGTATAAAAGTTTATATTGCTGTGAATTATAACCTAACCATTGATTTATGAACAAAGGTTTTTTTTAAAAAAAATTCACAAAATACTACTTGAGAATCTGGAAGTGCAGTCATTTACTTCTGTTTGCTTCAAAAACTTGTATGATTTTACAACACTTTATACTTTATGCTATAATTCCTCAAGAATGAAGTTTGGGAGGGATATTGAAATGGACTGCTCCGTCCATCAGTCTGTTCCTGAGCATATCTCATAAACCATTCAAGAAATCGTTTTGAGACTTTGTACGGGCTATTACAGTAGTTGTGCCTTTTGCTATTTAGGAATTTCTTAGAAACAAATTTGGTGTACAATACCCCCTGCAAGTATGTTCGAATTCCTAATAGACTATATCTGCCGGACCTGTGTTTTGTATTCCTATGAGTACAAACTGTGTTGTTTTACTTTCTGATCTTTTTTATATATGCTAGAGCATGCACATTTTTTATGGACTTTCTAGCTATTGGATTATTCCTGACAACAAAAATTTTCAGACTAAAAACTTGAAGGACCAAGCATAAATGCTGCAGCCATACCATTCTATGGTTTTACTTAAAAGAATGTCAATAAATTTAAAATATCTGTGGCTTCTATCGTCAACAGATTTATATTAGTGGCAGGCCTCAATGTGAGGTAGGTACCAGTATGCTACACTGGCTGAGTGAGGCGCTCCAGCTCACTAATTAGGGGGTTTTGGGTGTAAATCTTTGGATGGCACAGCAGAGAAAGTACTTATCCAGCATGGTTACGCAATGACAGTGGTGCATAAAAGAGGACCTTACAAGGAACAATGTCATGGAGTAGACCACAGTCAAAAATCTCCCTCCCCGTAGCTTACAGCATGGCGCATGGCCATCCTCATTCAACAGATTGGTGCAGACAATTTCATTTCCTTTTAAAACATCTGACCCTACTTTGCCAAGGCTATGCCATTTATTTTGGTATGTTTCCCTGGGAAAGCTCACAAAATATAATATATATATACAATCTAGCATAAACAAAGAAGTACTTGTCCTTTATCTATTTTAATATATATTTATATATTACACTATTTATATCTTAATTGCATTGACAGACTTTAGGTTTGGTTACTATCTAGGATCTATGGTACTATATTTTATTGCTTAATAAACTATTTTATTAAATATATCAAACCAGATATGTAATGGATAAATGATAATAGAATTGAGATGCATACGTTTGTATGTTTAATGATTATATAATCAGCAAATTGTTCCTGCGACAATAGTTGATATTTTATTGGCTATGATTTATCATCAGATTATTATTGGTTTTACTCTTTATTAACCGTCCATCAAGTTGCTGATAGCTGTCCAACATTATTAAACTAATGTATCATTTTGCTATAAAAAAAACCCAGATAATAATGGCTTATTGTGCATGACTTCATGTTATAAGTCTGTTTCTAATTTTACTGCTTTTACCAAATTATCTGAGTTGGTCTGACAGAAAACTTCTAGTAGTAAAATACTTAATCTTTGGTTGTTAAAGTAGAAGAACATTGATTTCAAGACTACGTTATGATATCTATTCTTGTGTGTTCACATAAATATGCTATTAAAATGGCCTCATCTGAGTATGGTAACAACAGATGTTAATAATGCAAAATATCTGGAAGTACTCGATCCTCCTACGGTCCTACCCCATCACCATCTCAATGAAATGTGAGCAATCGAATGTCCTCCCTTTATAAATTTTCCAGCTGGACACTTTTTAACAGATTTTATTCACCACGAATATTTTGATAAAATGATTTTTTAAAGTGTTTTTATGCTGAAGAACTTAAGTTTCAATGGGGTTTCATATTACTCACTTAATTGGTTTTATTCAAAGTTAGTCTGAAATAGAAATAAATGACTAAAATTATAGCTTCCAATCTTTAAAACATGCTACATTAACTAAATGTTAGTTGATGTCAGTCTAGAAAAATATAAGTATATTAATATATTTCTTTTAAAATTAGATCATCATCAATAATGATGTATATATAGAAGTTTGCTGTGTCTGAATATCCCCAATGATGTATAGTGTTTTTTGTCTGTAGTACAGATTTAAATTGTAAGACTGAAGATATTTTTATTTATAGTTTGGTCTTTAACTCTTTGTTTTTCTGGCCAAGATCATAATGTCTGTACGACGCATTTATAATTGATTCCACTCTGAACGAAGGCTTTCCCCACTTCTCTTGGTGACACTGTGGTAAGACTCACTTGGAATTCCATCAGGTCTAGACCAATCCATGAGGGCTATCCTCTCTTCACTCGCAGACACAACACAAATATTCATGAATATATCTTTTTACAGTCATGATTATGAATGGCAACCAGACGTGCAACAATCGACCAGGTACTGGCTAGAATACTTGAGAGTGGGGACGATGACAATAAAGTTGATTATGGCATATTGTTGAGAAAAAATGTTTGTGTACATCGAAATTTGGACCTTTTCCGGTTTAATGACAAATGTTGCCCTGATTTCCTAATACATGATCCATACTTGCAGAATATAACTCTTGTTGGCACTTTGAGTGATTAGCAGTTTTATATTTTGTCACTAAAAATTGTCAAATTTTGGCTCACGGACCACGGGCCAGGAGGAGGGTCATTTACGGTATATATGCCAGGTTCAAAGGGTTGATGATTTCAATATACTTCATAAACTATGATTTAAAAAATTATTTTAACTAACCATTTCAATACCTCAAATACAACATTTACTTTATGTTGATGGGGCAAAACAGGATATAGATATGTTGACTGCATGAATGGATGAATAAAATTAAGTACATTACCAGTTGATCCTAAAGGGCAATCAAACTTGAAGTCTATAAAGACAAAAGAGACGAATTAGGGTAATAGTACATTTATGTATTTTCATTTTAGATAGTTAGTCGGTTAGTCCGTTTTGGTCCATTGTACACAGAAAGTATGACCACCTTCAGGATTACATGGTGATGTTTATTGAAGCATTCACCTATATATAAAGTGTTATTTCGATTTCCTAAATTTATTAATCTAATGAAGCTATAATATATGGATATTCTAATCAAAATTTTTGTGGAAAAAATATTCATTATTATACTATAAAGACAGGAATAAATTTATATATCTCAAGTCTTAAATGTATATCTTTCTGGTAAATAATTATGCATTTATAGGTTGAATTTGTTCTAAATACATAACTATATCTATTACTTTGCGGCAATGCAAGAAAGAATAATAATCTAGTTGTAAAAAATGCAACCCTTCATATTACATTGACAGAGACAGACTAGAAAGATTGCTTTACTATTTACCTAATTGCATATTCAGATAGTGAACCCAGTATATTCTATTCCTATTATAATTGCTTCTGACAAAATTTGCTATAAATATTCAAGAATGTAGATATACATATCGTCGTTGGGCGTCAAAAATCTCGTAACTCAATTTTCCCGGTTTTTCTTTTATTTGACGACTTGGAAAAGAATTCAGTGATACATCGTCTGCGAAAATACCGAACCTGATAACCAATCAGAAATCATAGTTATGATCATGTGAAAAAATCTCGTATTTTCATTGGACCGTAGTTATGTCCTCAAAAATCTCGTAACTCAAGAACACGTGCCTAGATGTCGACGTCGAGCCTATAACTAACGAATAACGTCTACAAATTGTAAGTTTAAATAGTTTAATTATAATAAATTACATTTTAAGCATTAGCAGCATAATAACTCTACGTAATGGTCATAGTTTTAGCACAAAATATTATCTAATATCATAAATTCACTTTTTAAGCTCATTGGATTGAATTTATCCAAATTTATAATTCAAAGTTTGGGTAACTAATAAGCTTATTACAATAGCTATCAGTTTTATTAAATTTTTATGCAAAAATGTAAACTTTTCCTTGGTTATTAACAAAGTAAAATATTATACAAGAATTTTGATCTTGATTTTGTCAACAAATTCTTTGAGATACGTGATTTTTGAATAACTGTTTGATTAAAATCTATCCCATATTTTAGGTTTTGGTTATAATTTTGTGTCTTTTTATCTCTTTTACAGTTGCAGAATTATATGATATTACAATCTTACAATTAATACAGTTATTATGTCGTCCAGAGGGAAACAATTACTACAATTGGCGCTCGAAAAGATTAAAAATTCCGAAAAGAAAAAAGAGTGTGTTGACAATCGGATAGGGTGTGAGGAGCGTGACAATTTCACTGATAGTGATAGTGAATCTGATTTAGATAGTAATGATCCAGACTGGAAACCTGAAAAGAAGAAATTAAAATACGACTACAACAATAGTGATACTGATAGCGATGGGCCTATAGTAGGCGAGGAGTTTGGCCCAGGGTCTAGAGTAGGAGGGCAGGTTAGGACACGGCCTAGACTAGGCGAACAGGTTGGGACAGGTCATACATTAGGTAAACTGATTGGGACAGGGCCTAGTGTTGTTAAACTGGTTGGGACATGGCCTATTGTAAGTGGAAATATTGGAGCAGGGCTGACTATGGGTGGACCGGTCAGAATAGGGCCGACTAAGCGTGGACAGGTTAGAACAGGGCCTAATGTAAGTGGACAGGATGACATAGGGCCGACTATGGGTGGACCGGTCAGAACAGGGCCGACTAAGCGTGGACAGGTTAGAACAGGGCCTAATGTAAGTGGACAGGATGACATAGGGCCGACTATGGGTGGACAGGTTGGGACATTGCCTAATGTAGGTGGGCAGGTTGGGAAAGGGCCAAGTACAGGTGACCAGTTTGGGACAGGATCAAGAGTGGGTAGACTTGTAGGGATAGGGCCGACTACAGGTGGACAAGTAAGGACAGGACCTAGTATAGGTGGGCAGGTTGGGACAGGGTCTAGAATATCTGGAATAGGTACAGGGCCATATGCATATGACCAGTTTGGGACAGGGCATAGAGTGGGTGGACTAGTCGGGATAGAGTCGGCTAAGGGTGGACAGATTGGGACAGGGCCTAGTATAGGTGAGCAGGGGACAGAGTCTGGAGTATTAGGAAGTGATAGGACAGGACCAAGTGTAGTTGGGCAGTTAGAGACAGGGCCTACAGTGTGTGAACTGGTTGCGGAAGGGCCTGGAGTAGATGAACAGGTTGGGACTAGTGATGGGGAGTTTAGTAATGCTGAAATTGGATTCGTGGAGCTAGATGAAGGTACAGAAGATGCAATTCTTGAATACCATGGTCATGCTGGAATGATTCAAGTCAATCACGAAGAAATTGTTGACGATAATAAATCAAAACGGTCAAAGAAGGGGATGGCGGATCCTAAAAAATGGCAAAGAAACGAAAATAAGAGACTACGCATGAACGGAAAAGCTTACAAAGGTGTAGGAAAGATAGACGGAAAGAAAAAATACTGTTTAGAAAGAGATGGAAGAATTTTAGGAGATAGAGGCTGCAGCAATAGATGTGATAAAAGTAGGAAATGTCGACAAATAAATGATAACAACAGGGAAGAAATATTTAGATCTTTTTGGAACAACATGGATTGGAACGCGAAGAAAATATATGTCTGAAATTTGGTTGAAAAATGTTACACAACTGCATCTATTGGTGAAAATAGTAGACGAAAATTTACGTTCAAGTATTTCTTAAAAATCGGCCAACAGAAAATTCAAGTCTGTAAAAATATGTTTTTATCGACGCTAGGAATCGGCGAATACACAGTTTATGAATGGATGAAAGCATTAAATGATCATGGTCTACCCGAAACAGTTAAAGAAACTCAAGTAAGGCCGAAAAAAGCTACTCTCCAGAATTTCTACGCTCGCCAGTTCCTAACAAATTTGGTTAAAATACCATCGCATTATTGCAGAGCTTCAACAACAAAGGAATACCTTGAGCCATTATTCACTTCATTTTCTGAACTTTATAGGGTGTATAATGATGATTGCCAAACCAATGATAAATTAGCTGTCAGCTCAAAAGTCCTTCGCAAAATATTTGTTGAAATGAACTTGTCCTTATATCAACCGAAGAAGGACCAATGCGACATTTTTGTTGGTCATGAAACAGGGAATGTGACAGATGACGATTATGCAGTTCATGTTAAACGTAAAGATAGTGCAAGAAATGAGAAGTTTCTTGATAAGGAGCGAGCTTTAGTTGACAACAAAATAAAAGTCTCAACCATGGATCTGCAGTCGGTACTCCTATGTCCATCTATTCAGGCCAGTGCTGTTTATTACAAAACTAAACTCGCCTGTCATAACTTTACTACACATAACTTGGCAACTAAGGACATTCACTGTTATTTCTGGCATGAGGGGGAGGGTAGTCTTTCCTCACACAATTTTGCATCATGTATTCAAAACTATGTGCATACCTTAATAGAGCCTGGGGTTAAGGAAATTATTCTCTTTAGTGACGGCTGTGGATACCAATATCGAAACGCATCTTTATCGAATGCTTTATTGCACACTGCCATCCAAAGGAATGTTGTCATTATCCAAAAGTATCTTGAGAAAGGTCACACCCAAATGGAGGTGGATTCAGTCCACAGCACTTTAGAGAGGAAATTCCGTAAAGTACCCATCTATTCTCCATCAAACTACGTAGAATTGATGAAACATGCTAGACCAAATCAACCATATCTAGTGAACTACGTTAACCATGGCTTCTTTAAGGATTTCAGCTCATTGAAGTATTTTGATACAATCAGACCAGGAAATAAAGTTGGGGACCCTTGCGTCCACGATTTAAGGGTTTTGAAATATTTACCATCAGGTGTTATTGAATTCAAATTAAATTTTGATGATCAGTATCAGCCATTACCAAGACGTCGAAATTCTAATGCACCAGCAAATTTGGATACGGTATCCCCGGCATACCACGTACAACTACCAATAAAGAAATCTAAGTATGATCATCTACAACAACTTAAATCTGTGATTCCAGTTGACTACCATGCGTTTTATGATCAACTTTCTCATGATTAAAAACAGTTAAAATACAGATGTGACGTCATCCTTTGATGTTGGCATACCATTATTTCCAATAATGTGAAATATTGGACTCGCGTGACGTATTGTTTCATTGAAAAACGGATGCGGGATAGTGTCTTATTTTAAGTTGTTTAATGGTCTAGAGCTAAATACATTGCGTAATTTATTGAAACAACACTCGGCTAACGCCTTGTGCAGTATCAATATATTACTTGATGTCTCGCGCTCGACCATTAAACCATACATAAACTCTCTTAGATCGTTAGTGTTGATTATTGTTTCCATATGTTCGCATGTAAAATGTAGAAATTTAATTAAATGATATGACACAAAATACCAATAGTTGTTAATTCCCCAGTGTATTATCTCGGGCCCGTCGGAAGCGGGGGGGGGGTGTGTGTGGCTGGGGGGTTCTGTTCGTATATATCCCGTTTACGGGAACTACCCCGTTCACATGCAATCCCCTGGATTTCGCTACCTTTGCTCGCACCCCCCCCCCCCCAATATCAATATCGTTCCGACGAGCTGCCAGGGCACATGATTCTCTACTACAATGTTACAGGTTGGAACCCTGAAATAAGAAGCGAAGTATCTTAGGGATTTTCGAAAACCCGGACTTCGCCTGACAGGTGTGGTGCATTTGAGACTGTGGAAATGGTATCTAGATACAAAAAAACCTTAACGGTGTGGTGCCTTTGGGGCTGAGGAAATTGTATCTAGCTATTCGGATGGAGCACGATACCTTTGAAAAGAACCCCTTGACAGTTGAAGTCGAAAGATGGTAGTCCAGACAACATTCGCCTATCGCATTTCTCATGTAATCGTAGTATACAAAAAAATAATGGTTGTCTCAAAATCACCAAAGTATTGTGTTGATGAGACATTAAACCCCATCCATTCCAATCTTCCAGTCTTAATCGTCATAACTAAAGAGTTTACAAGCTGATGATGGACATTGGCTATAGTCTCAAACCCCAGACTACAGAACAGACATTATTAGCCGCTCCAGTCATCAAAATATTAGCAAATATACGTTCGTTTTATAAACGAAATCCTTGTATCTTCATAAGTTTGACAGTTTCAACCGAAATGTTAGACACGGAAGTCTCGTACAACTCAAAATTTGGAAGAAAAAAAAGTCGTAATACAACAAAACCTACATGATTTTAATATCTGTACTCCAATACATGATAAGTCGTTTCATTTGGTTCTGCCATGTACACTTTAGCGATTAGAAAATGTATTAGGCATAGATTTAGAAAGTTTTTTCTTCATCCTGAAAACTTGATAAAATCGATTTACGCGATTTTTGACGCCCAGCGACGATATAATAGTAGTATTCAATTACCAGTATATATCTAAAATAAACATACAACTGGCTCTTATAGTCCGGCATTTGTTCACCAATATTCAAATTGACTGAAGAATGCAATACGTAACTCATCTCATGGATTTAAATATAGCAGCATTGAACATTAATAAAAGTCATTGAATGCTTTATGTTTGATTCCTATTGTACTGGTTTAATATGTTGGCTGTATATACAATGTATCACAACAAGTAACTCTGAAACCCTAGTTAGCTTTTCTAATTTGGCCTCAATTGAAGTTGTCAATTCAGAGAAATTATGATGTCCCAGGCTTGTAGCCTTTGACTTACGCTTATATTTACAGTGATATATTAAGGTTTTAGCAGACGACTTATTATTTTGGATGTTAGTATTACTGTTTAGAGAGACTAGTGGAACATTTCTAATAGGGAGAGGCAGTAAGGAGAATTCATAAAAGCCAACTCCAATCAGGTTATAATGTTTGTAGTTTGGTCACTGTTTGAGAACTTGGTAAGTGGAAGTTGAGACTGACACACTCTTATGGACTGCTGGTGTATTGTACTCAAGAACTTTTTTCTTATTTAATCTGTTGACATGAGGAAGAAATCAGTAAACCTTAAGACAATTATCTCTATCACTGTTTATTATTGTAACATCATGTTTGGAAGGTTCTTCATTCCGCTGTTTATTTGTCTAGAATTTTTTTTGTCTGGCATTCTTAGGCCTTTGTTAATTGAATTGTTTCTGTTGTACAAGTCATGATGGCACTGGTATAATGCAGAAATATATGACAGCAATTGAATCGTAACCTATTTATAGGTGCAAGGTATGTTTTATTGGCTCCAGAAATATTTCTACTTCTTCTAGTACCATTTTGTTTTTTAATCTGACGTCTTTGAATGGTCGTTAACAGTACCAATGAGCATTTTTATGATTATATACATGAAGTGTCATCATCTGCAAGTAATTTATCGTCTTATAAAAACTGTCAGCTGACAATAAATAACAATATTTCAGACTTGTTTCTAATCTGGTAGCTGGTTAAATATAATGCATTATGTAGCATGTACTTTTAATGTATCTTTAGAGATGGAAACCTACATCGTTTTAATTTGTAAAAGTCCATAACAATTAGCTGTGGATTTATTCAGTTGAATTGCCAGTACAAAAAAAGCCCTCAGAAAACGGTAGTGAATCACAGTGGTTTAGTGAGATTCCATTTTCCAAGCCATGGACACTGCAATTGTCCACATCTTATCACATTTGGACATCACAGCCAGAAAGTAATAACATAATCTTTCTTAAAAGCTTAATTAATGTCACATTCACATAAAATTGTACAAATTTTAATAGATTTTAAAGAATACCAGTGCGTGTTCTTATATCAATATGCAGGTCTGCTCAATCGAGAGGCTGCAGTGGATGAAGTAGGTTACAGGATAACCAAGATCAAAGCTAATCAACCCATGAATACTGTAGTATTTGCAGGTCTTTCTATACAGTACAAGATTAGTAGGGGTACATTAGGAAATAGTTATAATGATTTAAACACAAGTAAAGCTCAAACATCATCACTGATATTAATTTATAGATTATACCTCACCTCTTAAAAATATACCACTTCAAAGAAAATTTGATGTAGAAGTAGATACACATCTTTCAGATAGAGTATATGATATATGCTTCTAGAAATGCTTTTATGTTCAACCTGCATAACATTTTATGTGTCTATACTATATATATAAATATATCGCTATAACCCTTTTGGTTCTAAAATGAAGCCAGATGTTAGAAACTTCTGGTTCATTGCCCCCCGCCTTTCGAAGAAAGCAGGGGACTATTAAAATGGGTTCGTCCGTCCGTCTGTCACACTTTTTGGGACACAATAACTCTCGTTCTAATGAGGTAGAATGTTCAAACTTTGTGTAGGTGTTTATTATGGCAATACCTTGATGGAGTTCGAAGATGAGCATTTTCCGCTTAGGGTAAGCATAGATAAGCAATTTGATTGGTTGATGCTTTGGGACACGATAACTTTAGTTCTAATTAAGTGAAATAAAGAAACTTGGTGTGTAGTTTCATTACATCAATACCTTGACTGAGTTTGATAATGAGCATGTTCTGCTCTTGGTAAGATGGCTGATAAGCAATTTGATTGGTCGAGATTTTGGAACACATTAACTCTCATTCTAATTGAGTTAGAATGTTCACACTTGGCATAGGTGTCTATTAGGTGAATACCTTGATGGGGTTTGAAGGTGAGCATTTTCTGCTTAGGGTAAGCAGAGATAAGCAATTTGATTGGTTGATCCTTATTAAGTTCTGATTAAGTGAGAGTGAGTACACTTGGCGTATAGCTTTAGCTTTATTACACCGATATATTGACCAAGTTCGATAATCAACTTTTTCTGCTGAGGGTAAGCAGAACGATAAGCAATCTGATTGGTTGATGCTTTGGGGCACGATAACTTTAGTTGTAATAAAGTGATAGCAATGTAACTCAGAGTATAGATTCATTTTATCATTACCTTGACTAAGTTCAATGGTGCAAATTTTCTGCTTAGACTAAGGAACGATAAGCACTTTTATTGGTAAAGACTATGGAACATAACTCTGCTTTTAAATGAGGTAGAATTTTCAACTTGATGTAGATGATCATTAGGCGAATGTCTTGACTAAGTCAATAATTAATATTTTGAGATAAAGCTAATATTTTGAAAAAAATAAATGTTCGATTAATTAATATGTGTCATCTTATTATTTGGGGATTTCGGCGGGGGACATCAGCCTCACTGTTGGCTTGTTTTAATGAAAGATGTGATGATTTCAAACTAAGGATCTCATTTGTTTAAATATTGGTTATAGACTCTATGATCCAAGATCAGAATATTAAGGACTTCATAGTATGGTGCACAAACTATGAAGAATATTTTTTAATAGTTGAAAATAGAGATATACGTAAGTACAGGACTTATTCCCATTGTCAGTGGCGCAGGATGAAGGGTCTGGCAAAGAACAGTCATTTTGATGGTACATGTATGCAAAACCAAGGTAGTGCCTCGCACGTGAAAGTTTGAATCACAATTTTCCTCATAGAACAATGCATGGCATATGCCCTTATTCATTAGCCAGTTTGGTGCAAAAATGTAGCGTGTTAAACCCCATTCCATTTTATTTCTATTGTTTTGATTACGTCGGAAGCATGAAAACTTGTAGTTTTCAGTAATAGATGTTACTACTTGCAGTCCAAAGTATATATTTGTTCTGTAATTTTTTAAACATTATTTTTTCACAGAGTCGGTGCTTGTTGTTTTTTCACTTGTTTCACATACTTTGAGTTGTTGAACAAGCTGTTAGCTTTGGAGAAGTTTATGATGTGATTTCCATCTACCATAGGGATGATGTCTGTTAAAATATAATTTGGCAAACAGTTCACACCCTTATAACATCTTCAACACAGGTTACATCATCAAATAATCATCTTCTTAGTACTTTGCAGGATTGTTAACTTGTCAGTGGTTTACAATTCATTCTATTTCCCATGTTAGTTTTGTTTTTTGTTTTATTACTTTCAATCTTGAAGTGTTTTTATATCAAATCTTTCTAAGAGCATCTGTAAGAGGTTGGTGTTCAGTTGGCCTGACATAATATCTACAGCTAGGTGATTAAAATCATCTACTGTTTTAACAATTTACAATGGATATAGCACAAGATTATCTCAAAACAGAATATTCCGCTTATAAAATTTGTAAATAGGTTGTTGTATATCTGTAACAGTGTATGTAGGCCAACAGAATATTTAAGTCTGAAAAATATCAGGATCTAATTTTAATCAAGTTCATGAATTTAAATAGAAATATTAGAATGTTATACACTATTTGGGTTTATTGGTACTTTGACAAATCTACATGACATCAGTTTAAAAGCCAGAAAGAGAATTACAATATGGATATTCTAACGAAAAAATTTGTGGAAAAACTATTTATTATGGTATTATAATATGATAATTACTTACACCTCTCCCTGTATATATAGATGGTTAAACTGGCACGTTTTGGAACTGCCTTTTCTTTTACAGCTTAGTATTTTTTCCCCAAGAATAAAATCGAGCAAATGTTTTTCTGGAACATTTGGTAACCACTTTTGTCGTGCTTTGAATTTTGTTTAGAAAATATGAAGAAAAACTATACGTTAATAATTTCATGATTAAATACAGTGGTGGATCAAGAGGGTGATGCCAACTGGACAGAAAATAATAAACAAGAATTCTGCCTTGTGAGAGGAAATCTATACCTCAATAGATCAATTACTGAATCCATTTGGAGATAAACCTAAACCACATGCTGAAACTAAACAGATGACCATGTTATCTGAACCAGTCGCCACACGATTTGCTAAATGACATCTTTATTGACCTAAACCAAATACCAATTTCTCTATAGTTCCTGCTACTGAATTTCAGGTATCAAGTACAAGGAATCGACTTTTAGATACTGTCAAAACAATGTTTGTTTAAAGCATCAGTTTTGTGTGTAATTCCATAAGATCTGGCATAATATTGATTGAGGAACAGTAGTTGAATCTTAATCTTACTGATTGCCGTGATTGGCTTACCAAAGTTCTTACAATGTGAGCTAGGTAGCAGGTGTAGATCTATGAATTAATATACTTAATAATGAAATCCAAGACTGTGTTGAATTAACTCCTTACTGAAAATACAGCAGATAGGTGGAATAATTATCTCTGCACAGTGTCGACAAGATCAGATCTCAACGATACTGTTCAAGATAAAGGAAAAAAATAATAAAGATATGCAAGCCCCAAAATCATCCCTGTTATTAGGTATATGTAGACTAAAGAAATTTTAGGCTTGCACATTATATGTATTAATAATCCCTATGGAAATGTGTTAAATAAATCTATACAAAAATGGTTGATATTAGTTATTTAAATAATTATAAACACTGACCTTATAGGTGTCATCAATGAGGGTATTGGTAGAAGCATCTGGTGAATCAGTTTTGGGTTTGCTGGAATTGTTCTCAGTTTGCTTGGATTGCTGATTTAAAAACTTGATAGAGTTGTTTAGTAAAGTTGAAAATAGAAGTCAACTTTATATGAATGCATGTAGATTCTGTTGTTTAAAGGGTCAATCCCGATAATGTTTTTTTAGAATAAAACTGCTTAATTGTGTTAAAATCCCTTAAAATCCCCTACCTTGGGGCCGAGCAACTAACACAATATATGTGATACGTTTTCAAACAATTTTAACCTGCCAGTCTTTTTCTGGAAATAGAGTCCGGTGTCCCAAGCTGTATTATGCGGTGATTGGATAAAACCAGACTTTTTAAAAAAAAAATAACGTGTCGGTGAAATTTCCTTTTTGTTTTCAAGTACAGCACATGGACCATTCACCGTGTAGACCTCTAAAGGTACGGGAATCGATTATCGGGTCACCCAACGAAAGAATTGAAAGGGCTACGTGTCCGGATAAGCTGTTTTAACGCTCACATCCAAACGACTCAATATTTTAAGCTGAAATTTTGAGTCAGGGTATATACACCATTCTTCTACATTTTGGCGTTTAAATTTCATATGTACTCAGACTTTTATTTTTGAGACTCTGTTCAATTCGGGACTGTCCCTTTAAAGGGTGACATGGAAACAATATTGATGCATTGATAACACAGTTCTTTCAATCTTTGAAAAAGTTTCTTTGAAATCTAAAATATTATTGGGAGATTCAGTTTCCCCAAGTTAATCATGTTATTTAGTAGATTTGAATTGTGAGAATTCTTTTTATATTACACTTGAGCACTTGAGCTTTATAGACTGCTCAATGATGTATAGCTGGACGGATAGCCGTGGCGATAGAGAGGCGGCTTATCACCAATGCAACGAGGGTTCAAAACCAGCTCGGGGCAAGAACTTTATTGTTGTAAGTGAGAGGGATATTCGGTCTCCCGTCCGATCAGGCAGGTTTCCCCCGAGTTCTTCGGTTTCTTCCTGCATTCATGATCGAAATCATTCGCACGATCTGTGCCAAGGGCCAAATTAGAAAAAGGCCTCAGGCCTAATTTGCTACCCTTGTAAAATGACGCGATTATTATTATTATGCTTATTCTGAAAACATATTAAAGACAATCAAGTTACAAACACAAAAAACATCTGTTAGATTTAATTAAATGGTTCCAAACAGAAGGCTGCAAAAGTAGGTTGATTTCCCAAGGGGTGGTATATTTATTGAATTTAATTCATGCCATATTCATTATTCCTATTAATAAACAATGGGGTTTTGACAAATTTACATTAAGAGATTTAAACAGGGTAATTGTTTGATTCAACTGTACTGCCGTCACAATTATTAAAGTTCTTAAGAGAGATTTACTTTTTAAATATATGATGTGTATGAAAGAAATAATTTTGTTGTCCCCCGCCTTTCGCAGAAAGCATGTGACTATTAAAATGGGTTTGTCCGTCTGTCACACTTTTTGGGACACAATAACTCTCTTTCTAATTGACCTAGAATATTCAAACTTGGTGTAGGTGTTTATTAGGTCATTACCTTGAATGAGTTTGAAGACGAGCATTTTCCGCTTAGGGTAAGCGGAGATAAGCAATTTGATTGGTTGATGCTTTGGGACACGATTACTTAAGTTGTAATTAAGTGAGAGTGATGAAACTTGGTATATAGTTTTATTTTATCAATACCTTGACTTAGTTCGATAATGAGCGTTTTCTGCTCAGGGTAAGCAGAGCGATAAGCAATTTGATTGGCCGAGACTTTGTAACATAATAACTCTCCTTCTAATTGAGCTAGGATATTCAAACTTGGTGTAGGTGTTTATTAGGTCAATACCGTGATGAAATTCGAAGATGAGCATTTACCGCTTAGGGTAAGCAGAGATAAGCAATTTGATTGGTTGATGCTTTGGGACGCGATAACTTAAGTTGTAATTAAGTGAGAGTGATGAAACTTGGTATATAGTTTCATTTCATTAATACCTTGACTGAGTTCAATATCTGGTAGAGAGTGATGAAACTTAGTGTTTAGTTTGATTGCTCAATACTTTTGAAAAAATTAAATGTGTGATTAATTAATATGTGTCATCTATTTATTTTGGGATTTCGGCGGGGGACATCAGCCTCACTGTTGGCTTGTTTTACTTTCAGTAGGCTGGGTTTTTTTTTTGACCTTTTCCTTTTCATTGTTTATCAGCCAGTGATGCATTGAATTTGCTTGATTCCTTGTCGACCGTTACTATTTGGGTATAATTGCTTGGTATTCAAGATGGCCCCCTGGTATATATCGTCGCTGCCCTTCCAAAACCTTGTATCTCTGATTTAGTCAAAAACCTTTCTTGGGCTTATTACATTCACATTTCATTGATAAATGTTCTTTCAAAACCTCATACCTCTAAACCAATTAGAAATGCTTTTTTTTACCTTGTGACTAATTGTCATATTTCGATTGGGCATAAATATTTTCATCAAACCAAAAATGTTCGTCAAAACCTTATAATAATAATAATAATCGCGGCATTTTACAAGGGTAGCAAATTAGGCCTGAGGCCTTTTTCCAATTTGGCCCTTGGCACAGATCGTGCGAATGATTTCGATCATTACTGCATTGTATCTCAAGACTGCATTGTTTAATTTGAGATACGACATTTTGGAATAAAACATTTGGAAATTTTTTTTTTTCGAAAACACAAAATTTTAACAGCTGTCAGAAACATGGGCGTGGATTTAGGTGGGGGGGGGACAGGTCCCCCCCTGAGAATTGGAAGGGGGGGACGAATATGTCTCTGTCCCCCCCCCATAATTTTGATCGCCAGGAACAATTTTTATTTAATCTACTTGGCAAAATAAAGTTCCCGAAATCTAATAAAACACCAATTTTACGGGCTGGAATAGCAGTAACACACATTTGCGGCCGTCACATATTCCCAAATTTTCTTGCGGGTTCCATACAAGGTCAACTCCCCTTCTTTGCCTCTCAAAGAAAAACGACTCCGCTGTCTGTAAACCTGATTTTTGGGGGGGCATTTCTAGTTATACTTCCCTAACTGTCATCGGACTCTAATAAAACACTAATTTCACTTTACTTTTAATTGAATACCACGATTTTGTACTGAGTTGACTAAGGATTTAAACATTTTGTATGGAGCCACTCTTTTTTGTGCGACATTTTTCGTGCATCCGTTATTATTTGTGAATGCATAGTGAGATTTCGGTTACAAAACCATTGGATACTTTTGGAGTTCCTTACACAGGCTAGAATAGAAGAAAACGTATTTGCGGTGGTAAATTGATGGATATTGTAGGTGCTCAGTAGGGTAAGTTATGGGGGGGGGGGTGCCCACAGTAGGTCTAAATACCTAGTGGAGTAAGTCACTTGAGAGATATTACCCAGAAGTAGTAAGTTACTTGATGGTTATTATCCACAGGTAGGTCTAAATAATCAGGTCTAGGTATTCAGTAGGGCAACTTACTTGAGGTATTCTGCCAACAGATAGGTCAACATATATACTCAGTGGGGAAACGTACGTGGGAGTTATTGACAACGATATGAGTATTTTAGACTGATTCCGCAAGACCTCTTTGCTCGAAAATTTGACCAAGAGATTATTGTGGGCCGTTATTATTGCAGTGGCTTTTGTATTTTCTTTATAGAAGCGTAAAACTGACAAACATGGGGACTAGATAAGATTTTTTTGACGTGCCCGGCAGTAATGACTTAGCATTGCCTTTACCACTTTTTGTTTCTAAAAATAGATAATCTACACCTAAAAAAAAATAATAAAAGCAATGCTTTTATTTAATGCCTATAAATCATGTCTACTATGACACATCTTATTATGACAATTATCCTGCGACATTTTGTCATATATATACACTTTAAGGCCTTTGACATCGTCATTGGTAAAACTTTGCCGAGATACGAGCATTTAGAAAAGACGAAATCAGGCCAATCGTGATGCGATGTTTGGTCATACGCTCATAAAATGAAAACTATTTATCGCAGAAATCTGATTTTTTGATATATCATGTATTGTATGTTAATTTATCAAGTTATGCAAAAAGGTGATTTTCGAAAAAATGCCGACTTACGAGGTTTTGGAATGACACCGACGATATATATTATTTTTACGGTACTAAAAATTATATTAATAATAGCTATATATTATATAATAACTAAAAAGAAAAACAGGTAGATATAATAATACAGATATTTGTGTAATAGATGTAAAAGGATGGTTAATATTCAGTTTGGGCAGAGTATAACCTCTTACAAATCTACTTGTAATATTTTGTTATTCACATTTGTTCATATGGGAGTGAACTGTTTTTTTCTTCTTGTCTCACCTTTACCCCCAGACTAGATAAATTATATAATATATCCCCTTAGACTAGATAAATTAATAAAAGACCTACAGACATTGAAAAGGCCATTTATTCATTAAATGACATATATATATTTGAATTATTTATTGGATATAATATTTACATTGATATACGTAACAATCATTCTAACAAAATATCTATCTTACATAAATGAGCAAAAATTGGTGCTTGTATAAAAATATATAATTGTGATAATAAAATTTGTGCTATGCCCGTTAGTTTGTTATTGTCTACATACGGGTAGCTAGCCTGTACTATTTCCGGTGGCGCGTTGATCGTTTCCCGCCACTTGGACTAGTGCGCGTTTTCTATCCAGCTGGATAGGTGTCAGTGATATTTCGTCATAAAGAACAACTGTTTGGAACTGCTCTCAGAACCTGTGTTTCAGTCGTCATGTAAAAAATTGACATTTTCACACCAACAATATTATGGTTGTTATTTGTTTTTAAGATTGTATGCAAGGGCAGAAAGCACAAATGAAGTTTTCATCTTAAATTTGAAAAAAGATTAGTTTTTTTAGTTAAGATGGGATATGTAATTTTTACTGATTCATTCTGTGATAATTCTGGCTGTTACTTTGATCCTTAAGCAAAATCTCAATTATAATGTCATGAGTTAATATGACCCCAGCTATTATTAGGTCTAAGTTAATATAATCAAATCATTAGTAGAATAGTTGAAATAGCAGACAATTTCTTCTCTTTGATCCGCAGAAGGCTTAAAGTCTTATTACATTGCTCAGTCAGTCAGGGTAAAGTCAATTGCTCCTTATGGCTGCCATTATTTGATGTATATTAAACTATCCTTGGCTTCTTGGATCATGTGCTTCATTTGAAATTGGCCAATTGATACAGGTCAACCAAGCTTATGCTTAACTTAGTCAAGGTCTACAGAAATTCCCCAGGGAAATTTTATCTGATAACATTGATCTATGAGCTGCAAAACTAAACAGTTTGGTTTGGCATAATATTATTGTTCAAGAATGGCAACAATTCGCTCAAAAACTACTGATTTCTTCTAATTTTATTCGTAATTATATATTCTTATTAAAAAAATTGTAGAAATAAATTGATTGTTTGCCATATTTGTTTTTATCCAGGTAACATGCATGGGAAACTGAAATGAATTTTTCTACAAAGACTTTAACATTAAACGTACCAGAAACGGTTCTGAGAACAGTTATTATAAAGCAGTGTAAACAGAGCAAATTTTGTGAATTTTATCACAGTCTGGAACAGTTCCGAGAATGAGCTTTTATAAAGCCAAGTGTAAACTTTTGTAGGTTTTGGTCTAGAATGATTAACTACACACTCTACCAGGCTTATTTCGCAGACATTCATGCATTTAAAGTAGGTCTAATCTTGAAGAATTAAGAATAAAACAAAACAATCCAAACCATTAGACAAAATTTGAAGTCCTAAAAAAAAATGTATAGGCAAAATAGTGTAATAAGGCAAAATAGTGTAATCAGCATATGGACTGTTCACCGTGTATATACACGACAAACAGTGGTAACAGATTGTCAGATCTGTCAGTATTCAAGACAAAAATATTGCAACATATAAATTATTTATATGGTAGATTTGTTCTAGAGGATGAAACAAATTTTGTCTTTTGAGCTGGATAACTTTGATTCTAATTGTGTGAGAGTGGTGAAACTTTGTGTATAATTTCATTACATCAATATCTTGACTAAGTTCAATGCTGAGCATTTTCTGTTTAGGTCGAATAGAGACTTCAATCTGATTGGTCGATATTTAAGAATACAATAACTCTGCTCATTGAGGTAGAATGTTTAAACACAATGTAGCTGTTTATAGGTGAATACCTTGAAAGTGTTCGACCATGTGCATTTTCCACTAAGGCTAACCAGAGATAAACAATTTGATTGGTTGAGACTTTGGAACATGATAACTTTGGTTCTAATTTGAGTGAGAGTATATATTATATCAATACCTTGACTAAGTTTGATGATGAGCATTTTCTGCTTAGGCCAAGAAGCGATAAGCAATTCCATTAGTCAAGACTTTGGAACATTATAACTCTGCTTTTAATTGAGGTAGAATGATTAAACTTAGTGTAGAAGTGAATATCTTGACTGAGTTCAATGATTAACATTTCCCGCTTAAGGTAAGCAGAACCAGGCAATTTTATTGGTCGATGCTTTGCCACATGATAACTTTGATTCCAAATAATTCTAACTTGTAGTGTAAAGTTAAACTACATGTACCAGATAATTCAAAACCTTGACTGAGTTCAATTTTAAACATTTTGCGCTTAGAATAAGTATAGATAATCAGTTTGGTTGCTCAATACTTTTCAAAAAGATGAATGTACAATATTTGTCATCTATTTATTTTGGGATTGCAGTGGGGGACATCTGCCTCACTGTTGGCTTATTTAAATTATAATTGAACAAACAGGTGTAGAAGAAATCAAATGAGATATTTTATCCTCCATCTTAATTGCTAGAGTATTATGTATAAATGACAAAACACATGATGTTCATGTAACTATAATTGTAAAAAGAAAAAAATATTCTTTGTTCTATCACAAATACACATTCCTGCCTTTAATCAAAGGTAATTATTCCATTCTAATTATTAACAAGAGAAAAAAAACCCACAAAAAACATTTTAAACAGGTGTAACAGTTTTATATAAGTACTTCTTGTGCATGCATATTCATTATTGCACATCAAGTCAGAGTTGATAATTAAGTATTCAAAAGTCAAGCAAGGATTTGTCATAAATTTTGGGGGGAACAGACGGACCCTAGAACCTTTGAATACCAAACCATCGGGCCTAACTATTGACAACCGGCTAAGGGTTGCATAAAATTTTGGATTATGAACCGAACCGAATTGATTAAATAAATAGTCTAGGCCTTCCAGACTTATTAAACTATTAAACACTCTATAAATAGGGAGCCTGGTTGATCTAAAATAAAAACGGAAGTGTTGGTTACATTAAAATTTTGGATTTTCTCAAACATTTCTGGAACGAAAAATGGTTAAATTAAAATTTAGGAATTCGGAAAAATAACCGAAACGCACGATTATTTTTGGTTTTATCGGTTCGGTTTTCGGTTTATATGTAAATACCGCGGTTATTCGGTTAAACCGAAAAACCGCACATCACTAGTGTGAAACCCTAATTACGAATAGTTTACCCGTGTTATTTTGATGAAAGCTGTAACTAGGGGTAATATGATGACGATATGGAAAAATTGACTACCAACAATTAAGGAGGAAGATATCGTGAAGATCAATTACTGTTGCGAGACCCAAGTCAATGGTTAGATAGCCTTCAGAACGGGACATTCATGTGGATATAATTTATATATTATAAACCTGAAAATCTGTCCTAGCAATCAAAATCATGGGGGGAACAGAGACTTATTCGTCACCCCTCCCCCCCCCCCAAAAAAAAAGGTTGTTTTTTTCGCCTGTTTATACTAAACCTATTTTAGAATTCAATAGAAATAAGGAGAAAGAGGATTAAATTGAATATGGACTGTATTATATCCATTTATAATTAATGAGAAATGTGTTAAGATGCTAATTAGTGCTAATCACTTTTTGAAATAATGTTTGTATTCTACAAGGATATTTAGGTTTGGAGTGAGTGTAATTTTATATTCACAGAGAAGAAAATCCAGAATTAAATCATTTGAAACCTGCAATTGCTAAATGATTTTGAAAAAATAGAATATACAAAAATAATACAATGATGACATTTAAAAAAAAAAAACATGATTTAAAATGTTCCTAATTAATAACCCCCATCCCACCCACATAAACTTGTTGGCCTGTTTGTTGTTTAGATAAGCATGGTTATACAGCTTCATAGATAAAAATGACTTTCAATGCATAGGTCAAATAACAAGAAACCAGTGGAATGCTTATATCACCAGATGTTATGAGTGCATTCATTGCAATAATGCTACTTGAACATACCTTCCACGAACACACAAACATAATGATATCTGATAGAATTTTCTTAACTGTACTTCTCTTGGTATAAGTTCCATGTTATTTAGATTGTGTTAACATTATTTCACAATATCTAAATCCACTTCCAAGAGTTGAATTGTGAAACCTCTGGTAACATTATTAAATTCAGTATACTGTAAGGTATATGAGATTCGGTGCATGTCAAGTGACTCTTTCTGAAAGTTAAACATAGGAGCCAGATGATTAAAGCTTTGCTGCAGGGATAAATTTCTCAAAAAGAATGCCAATTAATAACTTCCTGCTAAAGGAGAATTTTTTCTCTTGAATAGGTACTTTAAAACAGGAAAACTCAAAAAGTTTAAAACAGTGATGTAAAGTCAGTCACCCATTGTCTTCAAATCAGGGGTATCACAATCTAATCAATAGTCTAATAATGTCTCTTGAATGATTTAAATTGCAATTACATTTATGGTATAATTTTTCATCTCATGATTTATTCTTCATTTGTGTTTTTGTATTTTTATACACCCACCTTTAAATGTGGTTGAATATTGCTATTGCACCCGTCCATCTGTCCGCCTGATGGTAAGGCATTTATTGCTTGTGGACACTCTAGATGATTAAATTAATGTCTGATTGACTTTATACAGTGTTTAAACGAAAAATCCTATTGATTTCTGATAATTACTGTCAAAGTTATGGCCCTTGATCTCTTGTTGATGCACTAAAGGCTAAATTTACTATAAATACACAGTGTTTGAGGTCATCTTGTCTTTGATATCACCTTATATTAGGTGAAAGTGAACGTTAAACCCAGATTCGATTTTGAGGTCATCATGAGACAAACAATTGAAACAAATTCTTATGATTGCTGATAATTACTTAATGGGTTGTTACTGGTAATCAGGTTTTAGTGTTTTCATTACTGACAAAGAAACATTAATAAGCAACAAACCCTGGTTGACTGTGGACATCTGTATTGTTGCCTGGTGAACCGTCTTTACTTCTTTTTTTATCGTTTATAAATCTATGTTCTGTATATTTATGCTGCCTCTTGCAGGCATCTTACTATATTGTACCTCAGAAATAATCATTACAGTAATACTTTTCTATGTTCGTCAATATATATATAAGACATAAAATTTCAGTGACAAAAATATCGAGGTTAGACTAGAATTCTAAACATATTCATCTGTTGAACATGTTTAAGTGTATTTATAATTCTGGACTGTGGCAGCAATGATATTCTGTGCAAAGAGATAACAATAAATTCTTGAAGCCCGCATAAAATTTTGTCAATGCATTTTAAAGCTTGTTCTGCAGTGTGGTTACTTTAAAGTTTCTATTGTAGAACATAAAAATGTCGAATTGTATTACATTTATCCCATTTGCAAGTGTTTCATAAGTAGTAATGATTTTTAGGAAGTAGTATAGGTAACATGTTCTGTTCATTTTATACTAGACAATATTTATAACATTGATCAGGCCCCGAGTTCACGAAACATTCTCAGACTTAAGTTGAGAATTTACTCAAAATTGTTCCCCTTCTTTTAACAAAAATATAGCCCTTTATTAATCGTTTATTGTTTTAATATAGTAAATACACAAATAAGATGCTATGTGCAAAGTTTTGTGTTTCTGGAGCAAAGATATTTCTCATAAAGAGTGATTGAAAGTTGAGTAAATTCTCAACTAAAGTCTGAGAATGCTTTGTGAGCTTGGGGCCTGATCTTATTGAAATTAAACTCATTCCTTCAGGGGGATTTCATAGACATCATTCCTGGTTACAACATCTTGGTTGTAATTTTAAAGTCCTCTGCATTGGGTTTCTATTTCAACTATTTCTTTGTCCACCGCCGCAGATTAATGAATGAAATCAGATATTAAATGTATTTTACCATTATTTCTTGCATTAAATATTTCCACCATGATTTCATGTAGATTGCAGAAATCTCTTGGCAGCAATCTTGAATGTTACTAAAAAAATTATAAGTACAAAAATACAAGAATTTCATACTGTATGTGTTTAAATCTTGGATGAATATGGAAATAAGTTAGGTGATTTACATGTAGTTGGCATAAGATTATAGGAGTAATGTATGCACAGTTACTCAGTGTTAGCATCAATATATATGTATGTATATTATTGGTCCTGTGTTCATTGGTCAGTTAAGGGTTATAGTTTTCATGATTTACATTAAATTAAATTTATTCTTGACTTTAATTTTTGATTTTGTTTTGGTTGGTTCCCATTAGTTATAGCAATTACCAATGACATTAAGGTAGTTATAAATTATAATATCACTATCTCTATGTATTTATCGAATGACGCAATATGATGAGTCGAGTGTATAAAAATCTACATGTGTAAATGGTAAGAGCCATGATTTAAAGGGCATAATAGTGCATTGACCAGCTTAGTTGGGTAATATTGTTAATCAACCTATAATTAATATTACATGTATATAATTAAAGGAGAAGACCTGATGATTGATATCTTTCACTCCTGGTCAACATCTGACCTCAACAGACCCCATATTGAAATGGGTTCATTTCATTTTCATTATTATCTAATTGATAAACTGTTGAAATTAAACATTAGTTTGAAGGCTTATGGATAAGTGAACAGGAATTTTAGATCGAAGCAATCCTCTTGAATTCTCTATTTTATTTGACAAGTAAGTTCACAACCAAGTTATGGATTTCAGTTATGATTACCAGTAGATATTTGTATGTAATAGCATGATTTTTTCTGACTTTAAAAACAAAATTCCGGTTCAGATTCAAACTACTTGTTTCAAATGTGCAATGAAAAGCATACGATGATGTCATCAAAAATCATTAATTATTTTATGATGAATTTGTAACTCATTCTACTAAGCGTATGTCGACGATGTAGACATTAACAGTATTGTAATTTAAACTAGATTGAGTGAGATCGCCATGCCACTTATCGTCTCAAGTATTTTTCTTTTGTAAATATTGTAGTAGGATGTTGTATGAAGCATACACTATTATTATTTTAATTTTTTCTCCATTTAACAAATTACTTTGTGGCTAAAATGGCACTTTCCCATGAGCTTGTTAACTGAAATGGTTCATTTTGGCGAGCAAAAAACAATAATCTGGTGACTCGTACTTGCAATTCTGACCAATGGTTGTATAATTTGAAGTAAAAAAATAATAATTAGGCATGCTTCTATATTTTACATGCCGTATGAAGCCACAGTAAACAGAATTGAACTGTCAAAATATTTAAATTTCATCGAAAAGAACTGTCAGCCATTTTTTTTATTAAAACATAACGAAACGTCAAATAATCACTTCTTGGATAAACATTAGGTGTATATAATCAGCTAATCAATAATCCGAGGGATAATTGGTAAGTATAACTCCTTGACAAGATCCAGACTATCAGCGACCGACAGCTTGAGCCCTGACATTGTTTCTCACAATAATAATATCTAAGTTTGGCACTGATTTTGTTGTTTATTAATTTATTATATCAGTGTCGGCACACTTCAGTTTTTCCTAAGGTTATCAAAGTAGATTATGATGCAATGTTTTATGTAATGGGTGAGTGTAATGCCAGGCAGCATTTCAATCTTATCACATTTAATGCCCATTAACAGCTCAACTGGTATCATGTGTGCACAACATATGTATACACAACATATGTATACATGCATTCATGAAAGTGCATAAAAACACTGGCACTTATTGTTACATGATTAATGCATAAATAAAACATAAAGTATATGTATACAACTAGTATTTGCTGTACACTACCATCTTTTTTAAATCTTTGATGTAAATGTGATCAAATAATGATTACTAACATTTCTAATTTGTGAATGTGCCAAAATTTAATGTTTTATATATTTATATCAGCACAAATTAAGTCTGAGATTAGTAAATGGAATGATCACTCAAAGGCCAGAAAAAATGTCATATTTTACTCATTTGTCTAACGTCAAGGGCAAAAATTATGTTATATTGAAGTTATCCTTATTTCTGTCTTGAATTGTTTAAAGTTTGAATATACATGTAGGATATTTTAAACCATGTATTTGGTGCAATCGACAATTTTGGGTATTCGAGAACTGATTTTGGTTTACTAAATGCATGCAAATGAACGATTTATAGACCTGCAGGTTTATCATAAAGTAAAGTTCCAGATGGATATGATTAAATGCTATGAATAAAGAACATTGACAATAATATAACTCAGTAAAGTGTTTTCTAATTTGATACATTTCTAAACCTTGAAGAAAGTTGTAGTAATATGTTTTGTATGCTTAGATATAAGATCTCATAACATATGAGGTATGTGTTTTGTATATCCCCTAGTATAAAGAGCTTTTTTGTACGTTATGTAGATTTTTTTTACCATTCCTTTTCTGTGTCTAAGATAATAATAGCATAGTTGATTTCTGTCTGTGTTTGGAAGACTGGAGGACACCGTCATTAAGTTCATTGTGAAGACAGCAAAAGTCTGTTGAGATAGTTTGGTGAATCTTTAATAAATAATTGTTTGATAAGAAAGTTTTTTGGGTATCTGAATAATATTTTCGACATGCTAGTTGTGTATGCATAAATCCTTTTTTATATACACGCATTTCAGGTTGGAATATTTTGTTACCGTGTCTTTCCGTTAACAATTAGATTGTGAAACTAATAACGGCTACAGTTTCTGACAGATTATTTTCAAATTGGTGTGAATCATAGTGGTCATGAGAGGATGAAATCTATTGATATTCAGTACTTTGTAACCTTTTCGCACCAGAGTTATGCCCCCAACAATAGAAGCTGTAGTTTTTAATGTTAGCTTTTTCAAAATTGGTGGGAAGCATAAGGGGTCATAAGAGAATCAACCCTTCTGATTTTCAGCGCTTTGCATCAAGAGTTATTCCCCCTTTGCCAAAAACCCGGTTCCTTATTTATCCGATTTTGTCTAAACTTGAAATATAGGTTTAAATCATCATCTATCGAACCATTACTGATTGTATGAAAAATAATGTTGTAAACTTATAAACATTTTAGAGTCACAATTTTATTTTATTTGATGAAAACATACAATCTGTTTTTATAACCCAAAGATTTTAGCTCCTTTGGATATTCACGCATTTCGGACCGTAACTTTCTGGACTACGGCCCCTTGTTGTAGAAGAAATCTTGTTTTTAGCTGGAGGCCACAATTTTTTATCCGATTAAAAAAATAAATTTAGATATATAACCGTTACACCGTCCGAAACTGGCCGACAAATAGTGGTAAAAGTGTGTAATAACTTACTAGATTATGGCCTCTGATTGTCCGGAAAAATCTTTTTGTATTTTTTTTACTTTTTTCTATCCCTTGCATGGCAACCTCTTTTTTTTTTAAGCTTTTTCAATGTTCACCTTTTCCAAAATGTGGGTGTATCTTGTATGGCAACCACTTGGTTTTCACTTATTCTCTGTCCATCTCTTGCAAATTAACGGAAATTGCTGTATGTCTATATACAGGGGTTTTGATGGTCAAAGGGTTAGCATATGCCTGATGTATCATAAAGCCTGTCATTGAGTCAACTAGCATGGTTTTGATACCCTGGTTGTTCGAGACAAGGAGCAGGGACGCATGGCCAACTTTGGGGGTTTTCTCTGGGTCTTCCAGTTACCTCCAACTGTTAAAGACCTCCACGTTCAAGGAATGTATTGAAATGGAGTTGAACCATGTGTTAGTCCCAAAATTAACTAGTTTGTGTGAAGTGGACGTTATAACCCACCTCTCTCTCTCTTTCTCTGTCTTTACAATAATATGTTGTAAATAATTAATTAAAATGCTAGTCCAATTTTATCTCTGTTATAGTCTGTTATAATATTTTGATTATTAACAGCAAGTTGAAGATCTGAATGTTTATGGTTTGATTTCGATTATCTTTCTGAACCTTCCTCAAAAAGTTTAGAGAGTTCACACACATTCTATCCATTATATACATTCAATTATATATTAATTATTGAATGCACATTCTCTATGATTTATTTATATTGGTAATTATAAATATTTCACCAGCATGTGTCATTGTCTACCTACCATTAAGGAGGAAGATATCGTGAAGATGAATTACTGTGGCGAGAGTCTCAGGGGTTCCATTTCGGCCGTATATGCCGGTCGGGACCTACAGCTCTGGAAAATGACCTACACCCGATCAGACCCGTAGTCATTTCGCATGCCGGAAAAGTATTTTGTGCTAAATCATAAAATCCTGGACACCACGAAACTCTGTGTGTGTCGTGGTGTAAACTGTCGGGTGTAATAAAATTAACAGGGATCAGTAGTCCACGAACTGAAACCACTGCCAATCAATTATCCTTGTGTATATTGCTGTACTCACAATCAACGGGGGATCAACATCAAACAAATTAACTCTCAACATTTAATCAATTTACTAAGGTGTGTTTTTTTTATAATTAGTAATATTGTGATCATTCTTTAACTTGAGTTGTTGCAACATATTTGCCGACTTTCATCAGCCGTGCGTCCATATTTACCGTATCAACATCAAACAAATTACAAACCTTTCTTTAATGTCTTCAATAATCACTTGATTACAAGAGTTAATCATGTTAACGTCGCGAATGATATATATATCAGAAATGTAAGCATAAAAGAAAGCAGATGATGATATTGCCGTCAATGAATCCCACGAGGATGACAGTTCCGCTTCGAAAAAAAAAGTCAGCCGTAAATTCTCTACGCATTGGTCACAAATATTCCCGTGGATAAGAAATGATATTTCCACACAAAAGATGTATTTTCGGGTGTGTTTTTAATCCATATTTTTCTTTTATATAACAATTGATAGACGTCATTTTGTTTGTAACAATGAGCTTTCACGGTAGCCGCCATTTTGAAATACGTCCTAATGTTTTTACACGTTATGGGTTTAAAATACTAGCTCGATATTATTTGAGCTCACAAAATACCAATACGAATTAAAATATTGATAAGTTTAAGAATTATGTTAATTATTGTACATTTTTATGACTTTATAATATTTACATGAGCTAATCATTCAGAACTACTTTTCCCCCGTGTATGGAGAAATGGTCAACAGTCGAATTAGTCACGTACACCAAAATGTGATAAAAAACCAAGTTACGAGGTTCCTTGAGCATGAAAACCCTTGACTAACTAATTAGGATTTCTATGGAGGGGCCCCCACGTGCCCAATTTCAATCAGCACGTGCTTTATAAAAATGGAAATCGTGTAAAAACCGCAGAGTACATACGGGTGATGTTGTAAATAAACTACGAAAATAGTGTCCTATCGATGAATACATTGTTATATTTTATGAATGTATAAATAAATGATAATAATTGATTACATGTGTTCTTTTATTTATTATGAAGATGGGTGGGTGGATATAAATGTCGATGTGAGATTGAATTTTTGTGTGACTGTCCTTGACCCAATTAAATCCGATCGACATTCCGATAGCATGAAGTTTTTAGCTTCTTGTTATGTGCTTAAAAAAAAGCACCACTTTCTCTGTAAGCAAAATGACCGTCTGGGAAAATTTTGAAGTGGAAGCCCTGGGCGAGACCCAATGAACTGGTAAGATAGCCTTCAGAATGGGAGATTCATGTGGATATAAACCTGAAAATCTGTCCTAGCGATCAAAATCATGGGGGAGACAGAGACCTATTCGTCCTCCTTCCGATTCTAATTACCCCCCCCCCCTAAATCCACGTCCATGAATTGGAAAGGGAGGAACTCTATGTGGTAATCAGGCTAGGGAAATACAGGCCTTAATTACAATTGGGTTTCTATGAGAGAAAAATCCATTGTAGTGATTAATGTAATCAATGGTAATGTGCTATAGAAAGATGTTAAATGGTATTAAATGTTTGACGTGGCACATGTCAGAATGACTGTATGATAGCTTTATTGACAAAAGACGCCATCAATATATCCAAATTAAGGCATGTTTAATCAAGGTTGAAAGAAGCATCAACCCATTATCAGTTCAATGGCCATTTTTTACTGGTCGATTTCCAATTTATTACTTTTCCCAAAAGAATTATACGGAATCGGAATTAATTTTTGATTGGTTCCTTTATTCAGATTTGTTGAGAATTGAATTTGTAGGGATGATTGTTAACAGTCCTATGAGAAGAATAGCCTCATACTTGTTCATTGCTGATCAAAATCCATAAGAAGCTGTTTTAACTTTTAAAAAATCCACCTTACTCTGCTTTACCTACCCTCCAAAATTATCTATTTTGCCAGTATCAAGTAATGTAGAAAAAACATTCTAGACTTTGTGTATAACCATTATACTGGTGTATCTGATCTCTGCTTTATCTTAACATACAAATAAATTTAAACTTTTAGATTTACTGATAGAACAAAAATTCAGCTTCTAAATTGGTAAAAGCAAGCGCTGAATCCTTGGTAAGATTTCCACACAATTTTATTCTAAGAAAAAAAGACAGAAATGAACAAAGAAAAAGAGATTAATAAATTTTAATGTTCCTTTGATTTAATCATGTATTAAGTAATAAGTATGAATACTGGTTCAGTGACAGAAAAAATATAAAAATTTAATGATATAAGCCAAAGTGATTTTGATTGCACATTTGGTTTAATTAGGTTATCAACATTTTAACTGTAAATGAAGTGAAATAAAATGGTGTTTACTGTCCAACTTTATTTGGGTTATCAACATTTACCTGTAAATGAAGTGAAATAAAATGGTGGTTAATGAGGTATGGGACCGTGGTTAATTTTCTGTCCCGTTCAAATGTCTACACATTTTTCTTTGCCAAGCTGTCAGTCCTAATATACCACTAACAAGGGAAACCTAACTTGCAAATCACGAGAAACTTTCTTGGTCAACACCTGGATTGATTACGAGATGTCCTGGTTTGTGAGTAGTACGGCGGCAATTCTGTTTTAATCAAAAACTATATGAGAAAATGGGCACAAAAGGCCCAATTAGGCTTGATCTGATGAATATTATTTGGAATATCTTTATGGGCCAGAATAAATGTACATAAAGAGATATTTGCCAGTGATTATAGATGCCATATCGGTATGCACTGAGTTTCTCTCTTATACATATCTGACTTAATGAGTCTGTACCAAATTGTTAATGACCTAAAATTACTGCAGATTCTTTAATATAATGTACATGTAATAGAATTAAGGGTAATAAGTATAAGAAAAAATCCTGTCCCAATCATAGTACTTCAAACTATCAGTATTAAATTCCACTTCAACATGATATAAATAGAAGTATCCAGTGAAGTTACAACATGAGATGTCTTTTATTCTGTGTTACAAGTAATATTATAATTATTGCATAGATATTGATAGATTTATCAAAGAATATCAGAACTGTTATAACAAACTTTTTACAGCTGATCATGATGATGATAAAGATGCAACACATAAATATAGCATGCACAATATTTTACATAGCTTTTAGTTATGTCAATGAATTTGGCTGAAGGGACATGTATTACCATTACCTTTTTGAGTGACAAATAACTTTATCTTTCAACTGTGTGTCTTATAACTTTTTATTACAATTTATCTGGAGAACCATTAGGTACGATACATTAATTTTATACTGCATTTTAGCACAATTATTTTTAGGACAAATTCCATACCAAAAAGTTCTTACTTTCGGTAATTTGTGTTGACTTGTAATAAATATGAAATTATTTCTCGCATTATTGTGTATAAATGTCTTGAGATTATTATGCAGGAGTTTATCATTTAAAAAATATAATGCTAAGTTGGCATTATAATGTATTTTGAATAAATGCTTTAGCCTACACCTATTAGGTGGAATGAGATCACTTACAGTAGATATTTTAGTAACTATGAACAAGAAATGATTGATTCTAATTAATGTGTGTTAGTCATTGCACTTTTGGTTGTCCATTAGCGCCATCTTACAGTCACATTGATAGGTTATGCATGCATGTTCTGACCTTCCCATTTGTATCATCTGCAGATATTGACTACTTTTCACTTCATCATATCTTTGTAAACATCTTTGGCCTTACTATCAGTGGTTCGCCTGGACTTATATTACTATCAGTGGTTCACCTTCCACAATAAAAGTTCACCTTCCAAATTAATGTAGTTTGCTCAGGATTAAAATCTCTTTAATAGACTTTAGCAGAATCATATAAGATATACCCTGAACTGCATCTCTTTGATACTAATAAGAGTAGTCTCCCATGTTCTAAACACGGGTATATGTTTTGTAAAGTCTTTTATACCAATTTTCTTTGATCATTAACCTTAATTATATCCTGCTTACAAATATTTATACTTTCAAGATTTTGTTTTAACATATTAACACTATCACAGATTTGGATGTACAAATTATTGCTATGTGCCCAATTACATAAGGGGGTTTATTTTTAAGCTAATAAGTAAAATTATGTCTTTTCAATAAAAATGCATACTTTACTGTTTTTAATGATTTTCCTTGATTATGTATTGTTTATTTTATTATTTTCAGATTTTCTTACATGGGATTATGTGTTACTGATGGAGAATATTTATTCAATAATTAAATGTTTTCCTAAAGCCAGCCTCCTGGTAAGATAAATTTATAATTGATATGATAAGTGCCCATTCGGCATAAAATTTTAAATTCTTTAATTTTCTTCATAGACAACAGCCATTAGAGTGTTTCTTGAATGGTCTGTTAATTTTTTTATATCTATACTGTATTAATTCTGTTCCAGGCTGGCATTTCAGTCATATTTTCTACGAAGTAAGGGCAATAACTTTTGAAGTAATTAATACAAATTGTTAAAATTTAATAGGCAACTTTCTCCCTAATTTAAACAATGCATATAAATTGGATAATAACTTGTCTTTGGAGAAAGCCAGTACACAAGCTATAAATAACTAATGGCAATTGTTGAAATTCATCTTGATTTGTGTCACTAATCGGGACATTGCAAAAAAATTTCAGACAGATTGGATGATAAATTTTGTCACTGGAGTGTTCACAAGATTTAGCAAAGTTAACAGGGGCCATAACTGTAGAAGAAGTTGGGGAATTGTTGTAATTTGATAGCCTTTTGTGTTTCATGAATCTAAATCATGCATATACTGGTAGAATTCAAACAGGTTGGGTAATAAGTTTTGTTATTAATAGAGCATTCACAAGATTCTATCAAGTGGTCCACTCTGTAAATTATTATCAAAAATTGATGAAATTTAATGGGTTTCATCGTCTTCATAATGGATGGAAATAATAACAATGGCAGCTCTTTTTTTTTTGAATATTTTGTTATCAAAGAACACTCTGAAATTCCTGATTTTTATGTATGGGGGAACGAAAATAGATTTATATTTCTTGAAAAAAAACATCTCTTAGTTGTTTAGTTTTTTCATATTAAGACCCTATTTGTAGTATATTGTCATTATTACTTTTGATCTGGACAGAATGCTGTATTTTCGGATTCATCGTTGTTATGTTGCCAATCATCATTACCATTTTCTGACAACATTTCCATATGTTTAAGAACTGAATGGTTACAATGTAGTCTGATGAGAACCAACTAGACTTTAGTCATAACATCCCTATCTATATTACTGTCATCAAAACAACTGACTTTTTAGAAGTAATTGATCACATCTAATTTCCAACTTTCCGAATATTCATTGCTGTAATTGACAATATTGACGGAACCATCCTCATATTACTTGTAGAAAGAGTTAAAAGTAGAATTTCAAATAATCAGTCATGTCTTCTAACATCTATCTCATGTAGTGCACAAAAATATAAGTATTAGTTTTGATATATTTTTAGTAAAGTAACGCATGTCCAGCATACAGAAGAGCAATAGCTCTTTGAAATTAGAACAATAGCAAGCAATGAGAATTATGTGAAGTCTTGATATTCATTGACATGTTTTGGTAGTCTGTTCATATATGAATATTGTACAGTTATTAGTAACACCTTCTGCATTTGTGTGCAGAATTTTCTTGACTAAAGAATGAAATATCTTTTGGATTGACTTCAAACCCAATGTTTTGGACGACAAAAGAACGACTCATTGATTTTGAAGGTCATGTTAAAGATCATCAGAATTGTTTCTAATTAAACTGGTTTCCAGATTTTAACTAGGTATTAATGAAATGTATACTCTATGAGATCCCCAGATCCACCATTTATAGTTGATTGTTGAACAAATCTGAAGTTCCCTTGATTCTAATTAAATGGAATTTGTATATTGAACAAGAACTCCCTGTTTTAATCTCAGACAATTTACGAGGCATCAGTATCATTCCTCATCCTTCCTCATCAGTATCAATGTTATCATACAAACTGTACATTTCATCCAACATTGTGGGTTTTCTCTGGGTCCTCAAGTTTCCTCCCACTGCTAAAGACCCCTACACGCAAGCAAATAATTGAAATATAATTAAACCATGTGTTAGTCCTGAAATGACCTAGTTTGTGTCGAGGGGACGTTAAACCTCATTTCCCTCTCTCTCTGTACACTTCAAAACATTTATTCTTGATAATGTGTGAGAAATGTTCATTTATGAGCAAGAATGACAGATAGATTGCCAGACAATGAAACATACCCTCACAGCAGCTTAGTTGTCTGAGCAGTCAATAAATGTTGTCACTTTGTTATCTTTAAATAAATAAAGATAGGTTGCCAGGCAATGAAACATACACCCATAACAGCTCAGTCGTCCAGGCAGTCAACATGAGTTGTTGCATGTTTTTTCTTTTGTCAGTAAGGAGAACGTAATGACAACACATAAAAATCATATTCAGTGTATGTAGCCGATTAAATAATTATCAGAAATGATTAGAATTGTTTCCATTGTTTGTCTCATGGCCTTCATCAACAAGAAATTTCAAAGTGATCAAGGGCCATAGCTCTGGCAGTTATTATCAGAAATTGTTTAAAATGTCTAGGATCCCTTGTATCATCCCGTCTTTGTTAGCCCAGTTGGAGCAGAAAAGTGAGATGTTAAACCCTATTTCATTCATTTATTCCTTTGTATCATGACCTTAAACACTGTGTATAAATTTAAAGTCAATCGGATAACACCATTGCACCATAATGAAGGTTTAGTTTGAATTTTGGGAAAATCAAAATGAAACTGTCAGACAAAATGGTTGCTCCTTGTACGCAAATAGCGTAAAAGTAGGTAAAATGAAGGTTGTTGATCATCTAGAGTTCACATTTATTTGTCTGATATTTTGATGAAACTTACAGTATTTGTTTTTATATCCCAAACATCTCAGTTCTTTTTGATATTCGCGCAATTCAGACAATTGATTACTGGATTATGGCCCCTGATTGTACGAAAAATCACATTTTGTTTAGTTTGTTCTCTATCCATCTCTTGCAAAATATGGGCATATTTTGCATGACAACCTCTTGTTATAATAAAATTAATAATGTCTGTTTCTGTAGCACCAATTAAATACTCAACAAAACAATGTGCTCGTACTGCTTAAGTAAATTTTGTGCAGGCACAGAATTAGGTTTCACAATTCAATCTCAATTTTACTAAATTTTTATATTGCAAAGGACAAGTCTTTTGCCCCATACCTTATTATTACACCTTTCCAAAATTGAAACCGAAGGTGTTTATCGCCTTAATATAATATTAAGTCTGTATATTAAAAGTGGGAAATGTTGTTCTTGTCAAAATACTCCATTTAAAAAATTCTTTGTTTATACTGCTTGAATCAGCATTTGAAGTTTATTTTTTAACACTGTGTGCTTTGGGTTTTAATAATATCTGTTTTTCAGTTCTTCTGGACATATATTTATGTAGTTATTTATCACTGAATATGTGAAATTCAGTTTTTCACAATGTTGAAATAATTCATTTTTAAGAGTTATAACTCCTGTGAAAATGTGCCATTGCCTTTAAGTTTTAGATTAGATGATCTGAATATGTAGATGAACTGAATATTTGCCATTAATTTCTCACCAGCTTGATAAATGTTACAGTGGCCTCAAAATTGTCATGAAAAAGGTTACGTTGTGTTTAAAATAATAACATTATACCTGAACATACTTCTGTTGAAGATATTCTCTGTTTTTTTCAATTATTTCCTAAATTACTTTTCTAATTATTGTCTGCTATGTTAATCAGGTTAAAATCTGACTTTGAGGTCATAGCTCCCTGTCAGAGGTTTTTAAGAAATTGATACAGTTGGTTGATAGGTTATAAAAAAAGAATTTGGTAGGCTTGCCAAGTAGAACGCACGTCATACCCAAAAGATGATCTCTGCTCAAGATTCTTGCAACCATTTTGTTTCCAGGAGTTATGATGTATTATTTAACTTTTCCAACAGTGCCTGTTTTAACGACTTAGTTTTTAACCTTTATAAAGAAGGTTAATAACCGCACCTTTATAGGCATATTGGACCACTATATTAAACTATCCTACTTGTGTAGATCATCAGTTTTATAAATTTTATTAATCAGGGGGGGGGGGGTGATAATAGAAAAAAAACAGCAACATTTTCTTGCATTGACCACTTTGATTTCCTGTAAAAACAAATGAATAGATAGTGCAGTATATAGTATGTAAAAACAAAATAATAGAAAGTAATGAACTTTGAGTAAATATGCATCATAAAATGAACTGTTATTGGTTGTAAGTATAATAAAACTTTTAGCAAGTTACTGTATTCTGTCATTTAGTTTGTGATGGCTGAAATTTTGATAATATGCCAGACGAAAAGATTAGGTTGCATTTATCATTTGGAATGTATGCAGATTAAAAAGAAATCTGGGAGCTGCAGTAGGTTATTTTGTCTGACAAACTAAGAATTTTACTAAATATTAGCATGCCAAACATTGCATTTAAAATTTTGGAAGAAGAAAAATACATTGGAAGTAGTAATAAAGATAAGTAAATTGCAGTTATGCTGCATTTGCTTAAAGTTAAAATTTGAAAGTTATGTGAAATTTAATGTGCAAACTGATGAGTCATACAACTACCTGTATGTATATATGGTTTTATACCCTCTCAACTGAGGTGGCTTCTTGTAATAATATCTTGATAAAACATACCTGCTCTCCTAAATAGTTTTTTTTCACACGCATGGTTAATAAGTTTTCCTTGTACTGCAAGATGGAATGCCTTTAACTTAATTATTTGATTCTAGAATTGATCAAAGTGGAGAGTTGAACTATGAAAATGATATAGCCTATTGTAATACAGAAGCAATCTTTCAAAGTGAATTGAAGTACATGTAGGCCTACATGTATTTGGAATCATGTTTTTTTTTAAAAATCAGACTGGAAACAGCTTAGTAGTCCTTCAATATTGGTGGGAATAAGCATACTTGTTATATGAAGGATGGATAGTTGATTAATACGTTGTATTTTTTGACCTTGATAGAAGTTATCAATAAGATCCAGGAGAATTTTTAAGCCAACATGGGTAGAAATAACTGTAAAACAGGAAATTTTTCTAATAGCCTAACATATTCTGCCGCTAAAAATAGTTATAGAAGAGAAGCAGTTCTCATCAAAATCGAGTGGAGTGGAAGCCTACTTTGTTTTCTGGTGAAATCATGAGAGTATCGTGATTGGCAAAAAGGTGTAAAACTTAAACCACTGAGCAACCACTACAGTTATTACGGAGAACCAATGTCTAAAAATACTTACTCTTAGATTACTTTCTGATATCTCCTGCTAAAAGATTACACCACACTAACATATTGATATCGTATCTTGACTTCCCTACCCTTTAGTAAAATTGACCCTTCAGGAGTATGGTACCATTATATATTTGACCCCAATGACACCTTGATATCCATTTATGGTCAAATTATCTCCCTTGATGGAGAAACTTGATACATAAGCTGGTTGGCTAAGAATATTTTCTAGTCTCTTAAGAGAGTTTTCTTCAAACTCTGCCAATATTATCATCTTCATGTCTGTATTTCTAATGTAGGTCAATTTTTTATTCTGGCTATTTTAAAAAAAAAATGTCTGGTTTTAAAGAGAATAAATCTGTTAATGTTTAACTAAATTTTCCATTAAATTACAACAAAAGGGAGTGTGCAGCAGGCAGTTTTGATTTATTTATCAATTGTGGTTTTAAAGTTGTACTATGTAGCCTACACATCAAAGCTAGATAACCGCATCGATATATACATATGAAAGTAGGTACTAATTGGGTAAACTGAATACTTTTTTTACGCCAACATTTTCATGTGGACGTATATTGTCATCGCCCCTGTCCAACCGGACGGACGTCAATCCACAATTGTTTGTTGACTTTCTACAGGTCACAATTCTCATCCAATTTTGACGAAACTTTAAATATTGGTTTATCCCCAAAAGATCTCGGCTGCTTTCGATATTGGCATGTATCGGATCGAAACTTCATGGATTATGGTCCCTGATTGTACAAAAAATCATGTTTTTAGCTTGTGGACCAAATAGAGGTCACAATTTCGAACTGATTTGGATGAAACTTGACATGGATGTTAAAAAACAAAGGATCTTGGTTGCTGTCGATCATTGTGCCCATCGAAAACATAACTTCTTGAATTATGGCCCCTGATTGTCCCAAAAATCGCATCTTTGAGCTTGTGGCCCCTCTGGATGTCACAATTATTAACTGAATTGAAAAACTATCTGATTATATCACCGTTACACCGTAAGGTAGGTTGAGTTCGAATTCCGTTAAAAATAAGATCAAAATTGCCAGACAAAATAACCACTGTTTATAGTGTAAAAAATATGGTATATTATGGACTTCTCCAGGTCACAATTCTTATCCAATTTTGATGAAACTTGAAATATAGGTTTATCCCAAAAAGATCTTGGCTGCTTTTGATATTGGCATGTATCGGATCAAAACTTCATGGATTATGACCCCTGATTGTATGTAAAATCACGTTTTTAGGCTTGTGGACCCTATAGAGGTCACAATTTTGAACCTATGCTGATGGTACTTGACATGCATGTTTATAACCCAAATATCATGGTTCCTTTCGATATTTGCGCCCATCGTAACTTAACTGCTTGAATTATGGCCCCTGATTGTCCAAAAAATCACCCTTTTTAACTTGTGATCCCTCTGGAGGTCACAATTATTATCCGATTTAAAAATAAAAAATATATTGCCGTTACAACTTAAAGCAGGTTGAGTTAGAATATCGTGAAAATCGGATCAAAATGGCCAGACGAAATGGCCGCCGTTTATATGCGAATAGTGTAAAAATATGGTATATCAAGGTTGTGGACTCTCTAAAGGTCACAATTTTTCTTTAATTTTGACGAAACTTGAAATATAGGTTTATCCCAAAAAGATCTTGGCTGCTTTGGATATTGGCATGTATCGGATCGAAACTTCATGGATTATGGCCCCTGATCTTACGAAAAATCACGTTTTTAGGCTTGTGGATCCTATTTAGGTCACAATTTTGAACTGATTTTAATGAAACTTGACATGCATGTTTATAACCCAAAGATCTTGATTCCTTTCAATATTTGTGCATATCAAATTGTAATTTAATGAATTATGGCCTTTGATTTTAGGAAAAATCACTTTCAGTAGTCCTATTTCTTGTTCTCTATCCATCTCTTGAAATGTGGGCGTATTGACACAAGAATCTTTATTAGTAGGCCTATACAACCTAGAATGTCACTTATATTTTCAAAATTCATACCCTAAAAAAAAACATATGTAAGGAATCAAAGTCACTTTTTCGGTTTTCAGCTAAATCAGTATCTAGTACAGCTAGTTAGCATCTGCCGCAACTAATATCTTTCTACAAAAATTTTATACGCCCACATTTTCATATGGATGTATTGTGCCGTCCGTCCACAATTTGTTTGTCGACACTCTACAGGTCATAATTTTTATCCAATTTTGACAAAACTTTAAATATAGGTTTATATTTCAACAAAACTTTAAATATAGGTTTATCTCCCTAAGATCTTGGTTCCTTTAGATATTGGCATGTATCGGAAGGTAATTTCATGGATTATGGCCCCTGATTGTATGGAAAACCGCGTTTTTATCTTTGAAAATTCGTGAGGTCACAATTTTGATTTGATTTTGATGAAACTTTAAAAGCTTGTTTATAACCCAAAGATCTTGGTTCCTTTCGATATTCGTGCATATCGGATAGTAACTTCCTGAATTACGGTCCCTGATTTTGTGGAAGGTGTTGTCACTAACTCTGACGTACTGATTTGCCGTCCATATATTTTGCCGGCATACAAGTATAAAAGTGAAATACAAGGATATTAATACTATTTATAGGTCATAACAATTAACTCTTACTAAGAATATACTAGTAAAACAAATAAAGGCCTATGTTGTTTTTCATGATTAAAAAAATCCTAAATGTCTTATTAATTTGACAAATACATGCAGATGAACATTATTTTTTCCATTAGAAACACTCACATTTTGTAGTTATGATTGTAAATTCATAAGGCTTACAAAGTTACAGATCACAATTATCCTATCCAGAAAGAAAAAGCTCCAGTTTTGTGTACCAAATCTACCAATATGCATATTGTTTTATAACATATGTTTTGTGGAGGGGGCCGTTTTTCATGATTCAAAAATTATTTTTTCCATCAGAAACACTCACATTTTGTAGTTATGATTGTAAATTCATAAGGCTTACAAAATCACAGATCACAATTATCCTCTCCAGAAAGAAAAAGCTCCAGTTTGTGTGCCAAATATGCATTGTTTTATAACATATGTTTTGTGGAGGGGGTGGATGGCTGAATAGTCTTTTGTGCTTTAGATCAAAATATAATCTGTCATGGAGTCAAGGTTTTATCTGGTTTCCTCCTACTAAAATTTTGTGCAAAATTGAATTACTGAAATTACTGGAGTCAATTTTATGTCTAGTTTGAGCACACACACACCTCTCCTTCCACTCACTATTCAAGACAATCACCATTTGAAATTAATTTTGGCTGATTTGTGTTATTAACTTTTTTTCCCAATCTGGCCTACACTACATGAAAATCTGACAAGTTATAGTGGCAGTTCACGTTTCTGGGTCAAATGAGCCACTTTTGACCCTATGACATCAAACATTGATTAATTCTATAAAGCGAGGTTGAAATATATCCCATCTATTATTAGAAACAAAATAGAGACGTTGGAAAAAGCATGAATTGCGATGAAGAATTAAGAAGATTGTGAGAAGCCATGACGAGAGAAAATTACCATTTCAATTAAAACCTTTACAAACAAAAGTTTAAAAGGTTGTCATTGTTGACAAGTGGGCTGTTTTGATAGATTCAGTACGTGGTAACTTAAAAGACTGGGTAATCCAGACAATGACCGACTTTCTGTCAAATTTCGAGGACCCATCCAGACTCATATTCGTAGAATATTTGTTTGGATGATAGAGGTTAGTTGATTGACTGATGCTTGTCATCCCCGCCCAGCCCCCCCTGAAGAATACCTTGAAGGAGTTAATTTTTCTAATCCCACTCAATGGATTACATTCAAAATGAAAGGATAGTCCATTGGCCAATCATGCTATTTTACTGAGATTTTGTCAAATAGTTTGGATGGGGCGCCAGACAGGGTAAGCTTTTGTCGGGTATTAGCACTGTTTGTTGGGTATTTTGTACACGAGGAGCAGGTCATTAGCTGATTACACTATTTTGCTTTAATACACTATTTTGCTTTAATACACTATTTTGCTTTAATACACTATTTTGCTTTAATACACTATTTTGCTTTAATACACTATTTTGCCTATAACGTTTTTTAGGGATTTCGAATTCTGTCTTATGGTTTGGATTGTTCGTACTGGGTTTTTATTTTATTTTTATTACATATATTTGATTTATGGAACATCTCTTTTTTTGTCATATCAAGACACCACAGTTGACCTTCAAATGAAGGTGATTCATGATGTGTACAGTGAAAATCAAAATTATTGAAAATTTTCCTGGAAACGGATTCCAAATTATCCAATCTTCCAACTCTGTTGAGCATGAATTCCCACTGTGATAAACCATACAGGAGTAAAAAATAGCCACGAAGAATTTTGGCATTTAGGCAAGACAAATAGTGATCAATGATTGAAGATGAAGCCATGTTTTTTCTGATATTATCACTTGGCATATCGCTAGCTCCATTTCATTTCTTTGATTGTAGTGATAGAAGCAGGTCTTTGTCTAGCTGTCAGACAGGAGAGATAAAATAAAATACAATCATGTTCGTCTAATTCTCCTGTTTTGAGCCCATAGGGACAACATTTCTGTCCTTCTGAAACTGACAATTTACATTTCATGATTTGTGATACTGTGAAATTGTTTTGATCATAAAATAGTCATGTTCACAGTAGAAATGCAATGGAATAACATTATCACCTGAACCAAAACATTTGAGAACTCTTAGTGGACACTGGACATGTACACTAAAACATAAAACCCAAAGGGTATAATTTTTGATTAGACTGTTAGAGACTGTAGATTGATGATTTTGGTAAAAAGAGTCCTAGTGATTGTTATTGTTATTGAAGCCACAACACATGGTGGGAAAGTTATGATAGAGACAATTTATTTAACTGCAACACTTGAATCAATGAAATACCTCTTGTGTTGATCTGATGTGGGTTTTTTCAGTTAGTAATGTATTTTCAGTTCAATATAGTTAAACATACATTATCCAAGAGCTAAATCTGCCTATTGCAGGTTTTTCTAAGTTTTAGATCGGAAATGTTATGTAAAGTATAATAATAAGACATTCATTAACAAAACAAGACCATAATCAACTCTCGATGGAATCATATTCTCTATATTTTAACTAGATTAGAACAGTTCCCGAGAAAAATAGGGCGCCCCGAAAAATGGTGCATCCCCCCACCCTCCCCAAATACAAGTTGACAACCTTTCAATTATAAAATAATACACTTAATTATGATCACTCAGTGATGCTCTTAAGGCACTGATATGTCAGATGTTTTTAAGGGCGCCCACACGCCAATGGGTACCTGGTTCGTTTGCCCTGGTTCTTATATCACTTATGTTAAGGCTATGGGGCGCCACCACAGGCGTTGGGCGTTGATCCAAGATGGGGGCACCAAGAACAAATGCCCCTCCTACAAAATCTGGCGCCCCTGAAAAAATGGACCATATAAAATAAAAATACAGCCACTGTGCGCTTAATAACTTAATGCCCCACCACTCTGCTGCACCGCCATGTTTAAAATCCTACATACAGCCCTGAATATAGCATCATGAAAAATACCCAGTTCATGGATATTTGTATGCTGCCTCTTATGGTGTGTTTGGATATAATAAAAAATCTACATGTATACATGAAGGCGTTGTTGTGAGGTGTGTCGCTAAGATGTGCAAGAACTTGAAATTTCAAAAGTGGTCAAATGATAGTACCATATTTTTCTATTAAAAAGAAATGTTGCATATTTACAAAACTGCTTACCATGGTAAATGCCAATTCTATATTATCTTTTTTGCTATATGTTGTTCACATTTGAACACCTTGATTCTATTTATCAACACCCATCATTAAAATTCATTTCTCACACTCTAGAATTGATGCTTATGCCTTGCAAAGGTTATTATATGTGTTTGAAAGATGACTAATCTTGCAGGTGAAACATATGCAAATAAGTGTTGTGTTAGCTCAGTGATATTCATTCTGTTGATCATCTTTGTTTCAAGATTTACTAATACTACACATAGTTAGTATAAATGTATATAGTTCAAGACATAAAACATATACTTTATATCACGAGGTACTGTCTAATTTTGTCTCAGATTGTTTCCAAACATATTCACAAACTAAATGTCTGAAACCTATGAAATAAGTTTAAAGATGTGCTTTATGTAGTTGTCTTTTCTATACTATTAAAATGATTTTACGTCCTGGTACTTTTAAGTGCAGGTGTGATAATGCAATATCGCTGTTCAATAATAATTAAGTCAAACCAAAAACATCTCCGGAAATGAATCAGTTTTTTTCAATTAATTGTCCCAGGGGGGGTGGGGGTAAAGTTGTTACGCATCACTAAATAGATCATTTTTAAAGTGATAAATTGATTATTAAAGTGTTTAGAAAATGTTTTGGAAGATATGTTAAGTGTTGAGATGATGGTAGATGAGTTGGCCCAATCAGAAGCCAGTCTCTTCTTTCTCCCTCTTGTAAGAATCAAGTTTCACTCCTCAACTAAACAACTGTCATGGCTTCTTATAGTTGACTCTGGTTCAAGCAAGGGAGCAAAAAACCCACTTTTTTCGACTTGAGGGGTAGGAAAGAACTTTAAAAACCCTTCGACACCACATCTTTCATTACACTTCAAGGTAAGCTACTTCTTGTCAACTTTTCTCAAACATTTGTAATGAATTTTACAAACTATGTAGAATGATAGGTACCGATGTGTAGCAGACATACACATGCTCTCTATGTAAATCTATGTATGTGTATATGATGTATTTATATATGTACATATTGAAGCTTGTTTATCTTTAAGCTTGCATTCTAGTTTCTTGGGTAGGTCAAATCTAGGCCACATATTAACAAAAATTCTGTTAATTAAATGCTGATTATTTTAATTGTAGATATATTTATACCAGATGACCAATAATATTATGTAAAAAAGCATTTAAAGTTCCATTTATTCCCAGAAAAATATGTTCATCATCAAGAATTATTCGCAATTTGTATCAAAATGTATTAAAAGGTTCATTGGTAGTTTTTTTTTAAATTATAGGTAATGCAAAGCAATACATATTAAAATAAGTGATCTCTTAATTAGTTTTTAAAGGATTGACCTGATGAATCAGAGATAAAAGCATGAATATTTGGTAGGCCTACATTCAGTTTAAAAACGAAAGTGAATGCAGACTTAATTCTTAAGTTATTAATGAATAATTTTACTGCCTTGGGAATATTTAATGAATTCAAACAAACACCAATTTAAGTGTGATCAGATCAAGCTATTTAGATATTAAATTATTTCATGTAATTTTATTATGGTAAGGAATGGGGATCCATTTAATGTTTATAATTCATTTGCAAAAATTTAATAGTTTTATAAAGTTGAGTATGATCATTGTTGAATTAACACTTCTGTTGGTAAGAGAACATAATAATCAATGATAAAAAACTTTATGAGTAATTTAAATGGTAGGTAAATAATAGACTAAAACTAGTGACTCAAATTGATAAGATAAGATAAGATGTTTATTGTATGCAAATATAAAGTAACTATTTTCTTGTTATGGAGTTACTTTTGTATGTCTGTCTACATACCCACTTTTCATAGACATAGCACACTACCTCTTTTTGTAGAGTGTGGGATATACATTCCAACTTTTTATCTAGGGACAACTACCTATGTCTGATAACAAAAATGTTAGAATGTTAGATTACCAAGTGAAGAAAAATCCATGTGAGGATCTTTTCTCAGAGAATGGTGTGGTATATTATATCATTACGCAGTTTGAAACACTCCGAGCAGTCCATGCAAAAAGCACACCACAATACAAGCAGTGTTGATTTAGTTAACAAAAAAATTTGCCCATCCCCCCTGACCCCTCCCTTATGTACAGCTAGTCTATTAGGTAAATTACAAAATTGTATTCCAGCTATCACATGATGTAAGATTTACTAACAATATTTCAACAACATGATATGCCAGGGTGTGGGTAGGGAGTGGATGGGATAAATGGGTTTAGACAAAAAGAGAATAAATGGACAAGGAATATAAAATAAAAGTAATTGATATTTGTGTTGATTTTATTTTTACCTCACAAAAAAACAATAAAAAGGCTATTAAAATGTAAAATTCTGTGGTATAACAATAACTTATTCCAAAATGTAGTGCAGGAATCAGGGTCAAAAATATATATTCAGCTTTACATACAGATTTTGGGTGTGACAATTATCAGCTCTAAAACTGGAGTTGAATAGTTAAAATTGGTAAAGAGTGAAGTAAAAAGTAGTTGGCATACATCTATATTTATAATTTTTTTATTATATTTTCCATTCTTGAAAATTTATTTTGAACCAGATCAAAGAAATATCTTCTCAAAAAGATGTAAGAGGCGAAGTTCATCATACCAGAGCAATTAGCTAAAATAACCAACAAAAAAGTAAATGGATGATAGACTAGTAGTTAAATAGTACTAATATGAGTACCATTCCTCTTAGTGGTACTTTTACTAATAAACTGGTAATTGCTGCTATTTATACCCTTTTTTCTAGGTATATCTAAATGTCATTAAAGGTGGTTAAATCTAGGCTGTTCCAAATATCTTAAAATAGAATTTGTTTTGAGGAATGGTGTTACACATGTTGGATTGGCTTCTAATATTTTTTATGAAAATTTTATTTTAGTTATAAAGTCTGGGATAGAATACCACATCTCAACTTAAGTTCATACAGAAAGGGCAACATGTTCAGCGCAACAATATAAAATGTTTATATAGTCATATCATGCAACTTCTAGGTTATTGCACCATTAGATTATCTGAAAAGCTATTTTTAAACTTCTGTGATACTCATAAAAAAAATGTTACATCTAAGCTAACATGTACTTAAAACTACCAGAAATAACTTTTGTATGTCCTGCAGAATTATAATTTTTTTGAAGTGCTACATAATCTAAAAAATGTTTATGTTTGTGGAAAATATTGTCTTTATTTTCTGGTATCCACATGAAAATCAGGAGAAAGTTGTTATTAATATAATAGAAAATTAGGTTTTAATTTAGGTATGACTGACTTGCTTTAAATATGAAATTAGATTTGAGGTAGTAAAGAATATCAGTTAATTGTTAAGAAATTAAAAGTATGTTGCTTTATGTTAATTGTTACATACACAGTTAAATGTTAGAATTAATAACATTAATTGCCTTATTATTTTCTTCCCATATTATATCATAAACAATGATGATAATAAACGAATCATGTAGCCCATTAATGTAATAAGTAGGAACAAACAAGTCACAAAAAAAGTTCCGAATTGAGGTTTAAATGGCTGTTCTATTTTTGGATTCGTCTTCAGTAGTCTAGTTGGTCAGTTGGTGTATGCATGATGATAAACCCGATTTCATTTCCTGTTTTTAGTTTGACATTCTTTTTTGAAATTTTAATGTAATAAAAAATGATAAAATCCGTTGATAAGTTCATACTTCGGGATAAGGATATAATTTTCAATAGTTTAGAGCCGACAAACCAGTATTTACTTCTTGGTGATATCTTTTATACTATACATATATAGTTGCATTGCTTTAAACCATGGGGAATCACGGTGGCTAAGTGGATAAGGCGCTGGTTCGCTAGCCTGGAGGTTGAGTGTTCGATCCCTGCATTGGCCGAGAAAGTTCATCTCGATTTTCCGGCTTGATTTCCCCTTGTCAGTGATGCAGAAGGAGGGCCTGACAAGGACAGCTGCCTAGTCGTTCGGATGGGACGAAAAGAAAAACCGAGGTCCCGTGTACAAATTGGAGTGCACGTAAAAGATCCCTTGGCAGTTGGAATTCGATATAAGAGTAGGCCGTAGCGCCGCTGCCCGGGCAAAATTTCCCTCATTGCACACTGTGGCGTATGCCCGTCTTCAATTAGCCCAGGTACGGTGCTTAAGCGTAGGACGTTAAATCCCATTTCATTCATTCATTCATTGCTTTAAACCATGCAGTCTCAAAATGGTTGGTATGAGTAACGTCACTGTTGGAATTTTTTAAATCTCCAAATTTTCATGAAATTATATGGAATTTATGTATCTAAAGCCTATCAATGTTCTGGTTAGTTTTTTGAAAGTTCACTTTTTTGTTTCACATACCTGTAATTAAATATCCAGTAAAAAAAATAATAAAAGTAGTCAAATTTCAGTATTTATGAATCTATACTCATCTACTAATGTATAAATGTTGCAAAAAGCTTAAAAACAGCAAAATTGTCATCTTGAAATGTATATGTATTTTTTTTAGATAAGTGAGCCAAAGATAGGCCTTTGCTCACTTAGAATTTTGATTTAACAAACTTTCTATCATCTTATCTCCAAAGATTATCAATTCCATTATAATATCAAATATGGCTTTCAATAATTAAAATGAAATCTAAAAAAAATTCTTTTGAAAACCAGTATTTGTTACCCGCTATAGTTTTATATACCTCCCAATCTGATTACAATCAGATTTCATTTACACTAGTTTTTTTTTGTCTGTTGTATTATGATTTGATAGAAGTTGGCTTTCAGATCACTTGAACTGCAGTGATTTATGGGCCTGTAATTGTACTGCATTATGAGAAAGCGAATGGGAAAATGGAATGAATGGTTTGTGGAAGACAGTAGTCATTTACATGTATAAAAATACACTTCCTGATAAAGGATAGAAAGTGTGTTAGATTGCATTCTGATTGTCAATACCATTCATTGTAGCCACCTCATTGTGTAGAATTCCTTTTGAAATTTCCAAAGTAATAACTAAGTAGGTTATACTTTATGCTGAAATTTGGGATTAATTGTTTGTCATGCATGCACTGCTATAGACAATTAACAACAAGGGTGAGAAGGGTTATACATAATAAATGATATCAAAGCCAAAGATATTGAATTAAACTATTGTTTAATAAATTAAAATAATTCAAAATGAACACATAGGCATACAGACTAGATGAATGTTAAGGGTGGAGGGAAAGACCGGAAAAAAATCTGTTTATCATGTAGGGGCTTCCCCACGAAAAATTTGGAAAAGGCAGCATAAACTCTTTTTCCTGCTATTCCAGCCTGTGAATACAGAAACTTAAAGACCACATCTTAATTGAATGTTCTGCTTAAAATTAATTCAGTTATTGAGGTTTAAGTATTCGAAAGCCAAAAACTGTTTTCAAATTTTTAATTACAACCTTTATCCGGTTGATTGGCTGGTGACGTCACAGGCACTACACATACTATATAAATTATCTTTACAATACAAACCACCAGTTGACAAGTGTGTGTGTGTGTGTACTGTGTGGGTCCAATTAATCACTGAATTATTGTCTTGCATTGTTATAGATTAGACGTTTGTAAATGGAATATTTTAGAGTGAATTTAAAATGCTGTATCATGCCATAGATCCATTTAAGGTGCCATTGTTTAAATAGGCCCTGTGACAAATGAAGACGACCCAAGCAATTAGCGCATTTACCAGTAATTTGGATAACCCTGTAATACTAAATATCCCAAACTATTTTCTGTAAGTACAGAAATACAAATGGTGCCAGTCATTTGTTGATCTATTTATTATTAGATATAATAATAGCCATTTCTATATACGAAGAAAAACTTTTATCGTAACTCGATTTGAAATTCACAGTGAATATGGAATTTTCCCATGACCATGCATAGATCGCCCTCATTTCTCTTCCAATCAACACTGGGAATCTTATCACCATGTATGATTCCATGCACTACTGGCATAATAACTGAGGTTAAACTTTGGCGCGAAAATTGCATGGGTTTCATGGACATGAATATCAAATACACGTGGAGTTCCTGATGCCGTTTTGTGAGTGATTAAATTGTCAATGCAATTGTATAATAGTAATACTTTTATTATAAAGGAGATAAACGATGTTAGACATTATAACCTAATCGTATCACAAAAGTTTATCCAGTCAATTAAATGTTGTTTACATGCCAATCAACAAATAATACGAGGCTACTTGATTACACAAACACTGGTGAGTAATAATTATTGGGTAAATAATAATTATAAAAAACTGATGAGTAAAACTTAACTACTTTATACAATTAATGTGTGTGTGTACGATTCTAACATTAGTTCATTCGTGAGGTACTACACACACGTTTCACCTAGAATGATGTCTTTGATCTGGCCGGCATAAAAAAGATAATTACCTAATCAGCATTCTTAACCCCACTAACACCGAGATGTAAATTAATTTATGACCCTAAGTCTGTATACTTTAGTTGGATTGATTAATTAATGATATTAACGACACCACACTTGCCATATCATCAATATACAAAAATAGTTAGATGACTCTTCTCAATCTGTTATTCAATTGAGATATTGTTACAAACAAAATTTTGTTTTACTTTTAATTCTAACGTAACTAGAGATATTTTTTCGTATTTCACCTTTACGGTCTATTTCAGAGTAATGAACTCAAATCCGCATGCAGAAAGAAAGGCGCCATACGATGATCACGAATCGTCATTTTCAAATCGCTTTTCAATAATATGAAACAAATTCTTAATTGCATTATAAATTAAAATGAATTACAAAACAAATTATTCTGTAGTCAATTTATTTATTTATTAAGTGGGATTATGGAATCAGTCAGGCATTAATAAATACACACGCCGGCTATATATAGGTAATTAAGGAATAAACATTCCGAATATGCATATGGTCACTGTGAAGTCACTGGCGTCTGAGGGGATTAAGAGTGTTTTTCGATAATTGGCAAAGTCGTTTTTACGAGATGTCTATTTTTACGACTTTGAGTGAAGATAGCTGAATTAATTTCTATCAGATGGGTGTGAACTTGCCTTAAAGTGGATATAGTATTCATTGGCTTCACGTAACGAAAAGTTCCCAAATTCATCTTATGTAGCCTAACTTAGGTTTCAATTCAACCGTTCAATCATTTACAATCAATGGAGACACAGCTGCCTAAATTACGAAAGTAGTGCCCTTTTGGCATTTTTCAAACAATATCTAATTTTCACAGCTTAATTCACACTAAAAATAAATTCAAATTGATTATTTGAAATTTAAGAAGTTAAATTCAGTCTGACTAAAAGAGGTCTGCTGATAATGCCAAATGTTAAGTTTTTAATACTAAACATACTGGTCCAAGATTAGACTGATTTGCTGTCCCTTAACGACTGTCTAATGTTAGTTGGCCAAACAATGTTTTCTGACAAAAGTTAGCCAGTGTGCATTTGTTGGCCAAATTATGTTTGATTTTTAAAAACATTGTTCGTCAAACAAATGTTCGTGTTGGTTTTGTTTGCGCTGAATTTCAACAAAGAGCAATACATTTTATACAGACACCCAATCAATTATTAATTATTATTTCTCAGACACGTCGATGATAGCCCTGCTTGCCTCTGTGGTCACAACTTCGAAGATCCCGAACCCTTTTTCCTCGTATGCCCCTTACATTCAGATTCCCGAAAACAGACAATCAACAACCTCCAACACAACCATCAAACACATTTATTGTCCAAAATGTTCAACAATTTATTCTTTTATCAAAACGATTTAAATCTCCATAAAACAACATTTAAGTTATATCCATCCCTCCACATCGTAAATTCGACCAATATCCTCGCCTATCTCAACTGGTTTATGAGATTTGGAGATATTGGATGATTGTACACTGCACAGGCCTTACCATACCCAACATTTCTTACTAAGCAGTACTTTCAAATAGATCTTTACCAATATTTTCCATTATGTATCCTATATGTTCTATATTTATGTAATTATGTATGTGTGTATGTATATATTTTTATTATTATAATGTGTACATGTATCTAAATCAGAGAGAGGGGTTATACATAGCCTGTTCCCCAATCCAAATTCAGATTTAATGAATAAAAATATTGTTTAGAAAAAAAAAATTATGCTGTAAAAGTAGGATTAGATGTTTTATTGGTAATATATTTTTCTATTGTCGTTTAGTAAGGGCCAGTTCAGATGTTTTCACTTTTCTTTTAACATTATCCCATCTTGAACTGGAGTTTGATTACTCCTCTCCTTTCTATCTGGAACAGACTGGCAAATTGGCCACCATGACAGATTCTTGCTTACAGCAGAAACCTGATACCACCAAAAACCTTCAGATATTTATAGCATCCTCACATTCCACTCATAACATACATGCCTTGACCTGATTATAAGGTGAAATGCACATGCAGAGGTATGTGCAGGGTCTGAATGACTTACTCTCCATTGCCTTGATTGGCACAAATTTAAAATGACAATGATATACATGTAGCTACAGTGGTAATGGATCAAACACATTAAAGTCAGAAATATTTAAAGAATTTGCTAAAGAATCAAGTTTTGTTTCGAGGTTATTTTGGGTGTAGTGACACACCCATGATTGATCACATAACTTGCTTTTGAAATAATAAATGAATGATAAAACTGATTATAGTATAGAAATATCCTCAATTCAAGTGCAAGTAGCCTACTTTGTACAGATTAAATATCAAGAAGGAGAGAAGGGGACTTAATTGAAGAACTATGTCATTTTTGAAACTAACATGGTACAATGTCATATCTTTAACACTATGAAATCATCTCCCATAAAATTGTTGATACTTTGCATTGTGGTTGTATATTGCTTGGACAACTGAGCTGCCATGAATGAATATTGTTTATAGAAAAAAAATAACAAATAAATGCAATGGGGTTTAATGTCTACTTTTCTGCACCATTCATGCAGGCTCTTGAAGACGGCATGCAGTGTGCTATGCAGGAAATTTTGCCATGAAAAAAAATAACAAATAAATGCAATGGGGTTTAATGTCTACTTTTCTGCACCATTCATGCAGGCTCTTGAAGACGGCATGCAGTGTGCTATGCAGGAAATTTTGCCATGAAAAAAAATAACAAATAAATGCAATGGGGTTTAATGTCTACTTTTCTGCACCATTCATGCAGGCTCTTGAAGACGGCATGCAGTGTGCTATGCAGGAAATTTTGCCATTACAACAATAGATTGTGTCAAGGATTCTTTTACAGGTGGAGACAGAAACTTTTCATCCAAAGGAGGAGTTGCTGTTCCTTGCCAGGCCTCCCAAAGGGGAAACCACACTGGCAAGTGATCCAGTGCCTTATTCATTTAGACACTGGGACAGCATGCGTTGATGCATAAACCCAAAACTGTTTTTTTCTCAGAAAAATAAGCTTTCTGATCAATGGTTCAGGTATAAGCTACAAATAGATTAGCATTTTACACACAATCCAAAATTTCTCTTGAGTCGGGGAGGAAATATCCCTGGACCCCCTCCTAACAATATAGATATTGGGTTTTTGTGTACCCATGGGATATTGTTCTTCATGGAAAATCAGTAATCCCCACACCCCTGCCTAACATATAGTTTACTTTCCAGCATATTAAGTTTGAAGAATCCCTGGGTTTTCCAGAAATCAAAATGCTTCCTCATTTAACTAATAAGTTGTGAATTTCTGAATTTCAAGATGCTTTCTTGTGTACAAACTGTGTGATTTGATGATGAATTTGAACTAAAATAAATTTCGAACAAGCAGGAAAGAGCCATTTTGGCATGTATCTGTTTTTTATTCATAATATGGAAGCCCAAGTAAATTCTTACATTATCCACTCCTTAATCGTAGAGTCTATTGTACATTTAAATATCTGTTCTCACAACTGCTAGACAGGGGCCGCGGAGCCGGGGGGGCTAGGGGGGCTTTAGCCCCGGCAATAATTTTTAATAGTGAAAATAAAATGTCGCCAAAAGCTCAAAAAAGCGAAAAAAGGTTATGGGGGGAGGGGGGTATGGTCAGTAGCCCCCCCGAAATCGGGCCCACTCCGCGGCCCCTGCTGCTAGACATTCAATCAACATAAACAAAGAGCCATTTTGACACGTATCTGTTTTTATACGCCCACATTGAAATGTGGTTGTATATTGCCATCGCCCCCGTCCGTCCGTCCGTCGGTCCGGCGTCCACAATTGCTTGTGGACGCTCTAGAGGCCAAAGTTAATATCCAATTGACTTTAAATTTATACACAGTGTTTAAGGTCATGAGACGAAGAAGCCTTTTGATTTTCAGCGATTTCCGATAATAACTGTCAGAGTTATGGCCCTTGATCACTTTAAAAAATCTTGTGGACGCTCTAGAGGCCAAAGTTAATATCCGATTGACTTTAAATTTATACACAGTGTTTAAGGTCATGAGACAAAGAAGCCTATTGATTTTTAGCAATCTCTGATAATTACTGTCAGAGTTATGGCCCTTGATCACTTAAAAAAATCTTGTAGACGCTCTAAAGGCTAAAGTTAATAACCGATTGACTTTAAATTTATACACAGTGTTTAAGGTCATAAAATAAAGAATCCTATTGATTTTCAGCAATTTCTGATAATTACTGTCAGAGTTATGGCCCTTGATCACTTAAAAAAATCTTGTGGACGCTCTAGAGGCCAAGTTAATATCCGATTGACTTTAAGTTTATACACAGTGTTTAAGGTCATGAGACGAAGGAGCCTATTTATACACAGTGTTTAAGATCATAAAATGAAGAAGCCTATTGATTTTCAGCAATTTCCCATAATAACTGTCAGAGTTATGGCCCTTTATCACTTAAAAAAATCTTGTGGTTGCTCTAGAGGCTAAAGTTGATAACTGATTGACTTTAAATTATTTACACAGTGTTTAAGGTCATGAGACGAACAAGTAGATTGAGTTTCAATGAATTTAGATAACTTGAACAGCATGGAGGAGAACTTTATCAACGCCAAACAAATTCCAATGATTTTCTGATAATTACATAATGAGTTGTTACTTTTAATCAGATTTTAGTGTATTATAAATGTTTCATTACCGAAAAGAGTAAAATATGCGACAACTCTTGTTGACTGCCCGGACGATTTAGCTGCTGTGGGCGTATGTTTCGTTGCCTGGCAACCTATGTTAATAGCTCTTTTTTACTCATAATATGGAAGCCCAAGTAAATTCTTACATTTAAATATCTGTTCTCACAACCGCGAGACATTCAATCAACATGAACAAAACGCTCCCTGCACCTGCTAAATCATTTGAGGTGACAACAATTATACGTAACACGATTACATTGGTGTAATGTGCCTGATCCATTGGCTTTTTTCAGAAATTTAGTATTTTTATTAGAAAGATTTAGGTCAGGTCAGGTCAGGGGGTTTAACGTCCACTTCCACCCAAGGTGATATCGTAGACAATATCTAGGTGTTTTTATCTATCTGATATCCAATACTTAAGACGAAATAAACATTTTACCATTGGTACACGAATTGTGTACCATAATGTGTTTCAGCCCCATTTGTAACAAGGGACTCGAAGAACGAGGCTAGACATATTCCACCAAAAAAAACGGCATTGCCCTATTCTTTTCAGGAGAGAATGCGCAACAAAAAAATAAATACTATGTAGACTGGAATATTGGCATTCAATTAAGAATTCTGGCTTATTTCGATGAAGTACTGATTTGAAATTAGGGTAAAAACCAAAACCATTGAATGGAAATTAGTCCAGATACATTCGTATTACATTATTATATGCGTTGTTACCCATTTGTGTCAATTTCTAGGTCTCAAATACTAGCGATTTAGTTCCTTTGTTTTTAAGAGTTTACTAAACTTTCAATCACTGTCTATAAGAAATATCTTTGATCCAGAATAACAACAATTTGGACAAAGTTTCTTTTTGATTTTTTTGTTAAATTAAAACAACAAATGTTTTATAAAGGGCTATATTTTAGTTCAGATAAGGCGACCAATTTTGAGTAAATTCTTAAGTCTGAGAATGTACGATGAAACCAGGGCCTGTTTTCTTTAGTTTAGCTTTCTTGACAATTTGGCTATATGCTACCTTTTTATAGCAACAGAAACCTGAGAATAGAATGTTTTCTATTCTTGCATAATAAACAGCAAAGATGGGTGTAAAGTCCATTCTTACATACAAGAGAAAAACAGGGAGATCATTTTCAAATCTTCTCTTTTCTGAAGTTCAAAGCAATAACATAAGCACATTCTATTTTAGTCCAATAAACTAGAGTATTTTATTTCTCGACTAAATTCCAGAGTCTGTAAGAGTTGAGGGGATGCTCCATATCATGTTGTTGCCAGGGAAACAAATAGTTAAATGATGGATTTGATTTCTACCTCTGATAGTATGAATATTTTACTTATAGTAGCTGAATTAACACCATATACTTGATAGATGATGATAAATATTTACTTGTACAAGGAATACAGATCCTTTTTGAAATGGTTGATCAGAGATGGTGGGGTGGAATGGGATGGGCTGGTGTTGTGTTTTTAGGAAGTTCGCTTCTCATCTGAATGATTTTTAAAATTCAAGTACCTTTTGTTATTATTCACATATGTTCTGAACGGTTACCAATTTATTACTAAAAACATCTCAAGTACTTTTAAGTAGAATTTGAACCACAATTAATTGTCAATTATTTTATACAAATTTTATTGTTAATAAAGAAAAGTATTTTGGCATCTTTTTATAATGCAAAGCAAATAAAATTGTTGAACTTTTTATTGTAATTTTTATACGCACACATTGAAATGCGGTCGTATATTGTTGTCGTCCCCGTCCGTCCGGTATCCACAATTGCTTGTGGACGCTCTAGAGGCTTAAGTTAATATTAGATTGACTTTAAATTTAAACACAGTGTTTAAGGTCACAAGATGAAAAATCCTATTGATTTTAAGCGATATCCGTTAATTAATGTCAGAGTTAGGGCCCTTGATGACGTCAAAATATTTTGTGAATGCTCTAGAGGCTAAAGTTAATATCTGATTGACTTTAAATTTAAACATGAACCAAAGAAACCTATTAATTTTGAGCGATTTCCGTTAATTACTGTCAGAGTTATGGATCTGATCACTTCAAAAAAATCTTGTGGATGCTCTATAGTCCAAAGTTAATATCCAATTGACTTTAAATTTATACACAGTGTTAAAGCTCATGAGACGAAAAAGCCTATTGATTTTCAGCGATTTTCGATAATTACTGTCAAAGTTATGGCCCTTGATCACTTCAAAAAAGCTTGTGGACACTCTAGAGGCTAAAGTTAATATCTGATTGACTTTAGATTTATACACAGTGTTCAGGCCCATAACAAGAGGGGGGGGGGGGGCAAGGGGCGCCCCACCTGAACACAATACGAGGCCAGCAACGTACATGCCCATAGCAGTAAGGGCGCCCCATAAAGCCGAGTGACATTGGTTGGGACACACACGATGAGATTGACAGGGCATCCAACCAATGTCACTTGGGGCATCACCAATCATGTTGTTATATGTGAGGAGCCCCTCAAAAGGTGGGGTGCCTCATGATGAGTCACACGATGAACACCACAACTTGATGGGGCGTCAGAAACGGCGTGATCTGTAGTGCACCTTATCACAGGGGACATTCCATAATGACATGATTGGTGGGGCACCTTATAATGACAACATATGATTGTTTGGCTGCTCATAATGCATAATGCATTTATCCATTGGACGCAATACAAAGTCAACGACTAATGTGCTCTAAGAAACCCAGTGACTTTGGTTGGCATAACTAAGAGATTGATTGAACGCCTAAACAATGTCACTTCTATTCATGTCGCTATTGCCCCACCCCCCAAAATGGTGAGCAGCCTCATTACGAATCACATGATTAACACCTAACTTAAGGGGCCGTCCAAAACTGTGTGATCTGTGTGAAGCTGTTCCCGAACGGGCGCCAATAATGACATGATTGGTTGGGCGCATTATAATGTATGTTTGTCGGTCCGCACATAATAAATTATGTCAAGCGAGATTGGTTGGGCGCTCACGACTTGGTCAATGGGGCGCCCAATACAGCATGATTGGGCGCCCCTTGAAGCCTTGTGTTAAATGCGCCCGTTATACAGTGCGCCCCGCATGGTCATGGTCAGACAATTAATTTTATCTTGCTTTTATGGACTTGAAGTCGCTTCGTATTGCTTAGCTAGTACCATAGGTCAGCAGGGGCTCTTTAAGGTCTGCCGCTTGAATTATTAGTGAATCTCACCAATTATTAATTTTCCACTGGCATCCTTCTTTGGATTTACTACATTGTCCTCTAGCAATAAAAAAGAATGAGTGATACTGCCGAAAACCTGGGCGCCTTGTTTCAAGTATAGATTCAGTGCGCCCTTTTGCGGGATTTGAAGCACCCCTTTCGTATTAGTATTTCAGATATTATTATAAAACTTAGTAGACTTATTTTAGAACCCAATGAGTCCCTATCCATTCCCGGCGCCGGCGATATTTTAGAGAATTTTTAGAATTCGCATTTATTTTTCTGCCAAGAATCTGCTGTGAAGTGTTAAGTAGCAAGAATTAAACTGCATTTTATTACTGTCATGTATATAACGATTACCGATACATACAGCATCGATTTGTATAACGTGCGATACTTAACCGTTTATCAGATTCCAGTGTGAAGAGATGCCCCCCCCCTAAAAAAGCCGGGCATTTGGCAGATATCTACCCTGACGGAAAGGCGACTAAACGGTCTGGCTTTGTTACACATCAACCAAGAAATCTTCCATAAGAAAGGCAACTGGTTAAATTCCCGATGGCGATGAGTGATAATCTTCAAAATTCAAACAAGTCGCACTATAACCCAATTCCAAACTTTTCTTTTTTCTCATAAATTATTATAGGTATACGCTGAAGTCATATTCCTTCCTTCAAATTTTTATAATGTTTATATCAAAATATCATAATACGTCAATATCTCAAATTGAAATTTCTGACATTTTCATAGTATCTATACAGGTGCAAACCATATTTTCTAAACTTTTCGGGGCCTGGGGGGCTAGAGTCTTCTCCGCCCCCAGAAGCCCCATCAGCTCCCCTAGCAGCCCTTGCCCCCCTAACATTTTTGGGCTAGGTACGACCTGGTGTTTAAGGTCATGAAACGAAGAAGCCTATTGAGTTTCAATGAATTTTGATAACTTAAACAGCTAAATCCAGAATATTAAATGTTTTGTATACTAAACGTTATCAAAGCCAAACAAATTTGAATGATTTTCTGATAATTACATAATGAGTTGCTACTTTTAATCAGATTTTAGTGTATTATAAATGTTTCATTACCGAAAAAAGTAAAATATGCAACAACTCTTGTTGACTGCCCAAACAATTTAGCTGCTGTGGACGTATGTTTCGTTGCCTTGCAACCTATCTTTTCATCAAAATGTGGAAATGTTCACAATGTTGTTAGATTATGACCTTCATACAATATGCAGTAAAACGACCAAGTTGCTTTACTATTATTTTGAATATAAAGTGTAGTAGTGTTATTTATTATGGTTATGTTCTTGCAAGGTGTAACTGCTATTTTTTGATGTGGAAATGATGTAATCTTTATTACCAGAGATATACTAAAATAGAACTGGTTATAAAATCAGAATTACTTTTGCAGTTTTGGGGTTCGCTTCACTCAACAGTAAGGCCAAATATAAACATTTATTTTAGTGGAATATTAGTTGTTTCTGTAGTAGAAATAGCCAACTTACTAATGAAATAGATTGCATAAACAGTTTTACTATATAAATTGGAATAAAATACTTTTATTTTTACATACCTTCTTACACGGTTATAATGAGGTTCCAAGAATATTACATCATACCAGAAATATGTGATGAGGCTAGGCCTTTTAGTAAAGACAATCATTGTCATTAAATGATATATTATAAGTGATCATTAGAGATTATACAATTAGAGATTATACAGTTGTCATTAACTATCACTATCAGGTGTGTTAACTAGCAATATACAACTGGTGGTAGTTTTTTTCTTTGATGTGCATAGAAGTTATATCTCATATCAACCTGTCATGAGGTCATCATACCCATAGGTTAATATTTTTAGCTGGTGATGTTGAATATCGAAATAATACAAAGAACACAGAAATCAAATTTTATTCAAATTTTTCTTTTCATCCACATTTCGATTATTTCTCCACATACTCCAAGACTTATAGCCCAAGTGTTCTTTGTGAACTATTTTGGGGTACAGCCCACTTAACACAGTCAGCCAAATCCTTCTCTGAACATACGGAAAACCCTCAAGAGTCACTGTCAGAATGATCGAAAAAGATTTGTATTTTGATCCAAATTTTCTTCAGCCTTTTGATAGATCCTCATCAAAATTTGCATTCACATCTATTCCATTGTCAATCTGTTGGCTAAAAGGATTGATTATTCGTCTAATAACATATTGCTTGTATATCCTTTTTGCTTTCACTTTAATTTAGCATATAGTTACTACTCCAAAATGGCAAGGTATGAACAAAAACATGCGCATACATTCACATGATTACTTCAGTAATTTTCGTTATTTGGCAACAACTATTTAGCAGTTATCCAATCATTGTTGACTTTTAATGTAAGAATCTATGAAATTTAAGGGTGATTAAAACGTATCTGTCGGATATAACCCTTCACTCCCTCAGATTGATATTATAGAGAAAACACTTGGCTTCGGGTAGGTTAATATCCCATACTTAAAAATATCACTACTGGTGTAAAAGTGTGAGTATTTATAACACCCATTATGAATATGCAAACCTGGACAGTAGTGGTGTGTATCATTCAGTACTCAGGGTTTTAACACCTTAGTGACATAACACCTCGTGTAAATGACTTCTGCCTGATCATAGCAATTTTAATGAAATAATAAGCGTTGTGTATATAAAATAACGTCTTTAATCTGCTAGTGTTGTATAGTTTTATTTATAAAATGTTATTTATTGCTTAGTCAACGATATCAACTTTACAGGTTTTATAGTTATCATTCCTTTTTTTTTTTGTGTGTACATTTCCCTATGCAACTTTACTTTTAATTTTCTGACACCTTCTCTACCAGTTTACTGCTTTCTGAGTATATGAGAACAAGTCTTTTTGTACAAACAATGGGAAGGGTAGGAGGACCACACAAAACAAGACAGACTGCACAGACATTGCAAGAAATGAACAACAAATATCAAATCAAGTGAATGGATCCAGGGGCCAAAACATTGTGACCATATATTAATGAGCATCCTTTTACAAACTGCAAAATTTAAGAATTTCTCATTTTTATTCTTTCAATCTTTTATTCAGGTTACTGTGTTCCAGGGGACTTGTACTGGCACAGGGTCAGGTCACCTATTAAGGTCAACTGATTCCCTTGTGCCAACTACCGCTACCAGCTGCTGTGGTGTTGGACAACGCTTCACTATCAGGTGAGTTAATTGCTTGATAATTTTAAAAAGACTCAAAAATGTACATAGATATGAAAGTTACATTCCCACAAAAATATTTATAGGGTAGTTATTTACATAAAAGTATGGCGTATTTGATTTAAAATTGAAAGTATAGTGACACACAATTTTACTACAAAAATACTGGTTTCCCAGATAGAAAAATCTGTGGGTGTCTACAGGACAAAAATGTAAGGTTATCCTCAACTGGCAGCCAGTCTCCTTGAGTGACATTAGTGCTTTTTATGTGTTGATCTAATGGCTAACATTTGTAAGAACATTAAACCGCAGAAAAGGAAGTTGGCAGAGAATAATACAGTATTAACTTAGGCTTCAATATTTATGTTAAATGGACAGCAACCAACCACAAATACAATCTGAAAATGGATTCACCCCTGAATCATCCTTGCAATAAAAGCGTTTTAAGTGAATTTGAAGCAAACTTTTGATAGCTAAAAAGTTTAGATATGCTATTGGTCCAAATATATAATCAAATCAGGTATATTGTACACGGTAGACATCTTTTGTAGAGTGTAAGATTTATAAGGATTAAAAGATCTTCACGAGTTTATCTAAAAACCCAGTATTGGATAGGAGTTTTAATCAAATAAAGTACCCTGATAGAAATACTGGTAAAAGAGATAAGATTGTTTGTGATATGGATAATCTTGGGGACAGTTTCTTCAGAAAGACTTTGTATTGTTTACTACTATTACTTGTATGACTGCCTTCTAGTTCACATTTTGTTGAAATAAGCCGCATTCAGCACAGTTATTTGACCTTTTAGATGTATCTTAATTTGATTAAAGTTTGGGGAATGGGATATGTGCTTTGTTAAAGAGGCTTATTTGTACGGGATTGTTCATATATTAAGATTGTTTTTATACGCCCACATGGAAATGAGGTCGTATATTGTTGTCACCTCTGTCCGTCCGTCCCCAATTTCTTGTGAACACTCTAGAGGCTAAAGTTAATAACCGATTGACTTTAAATTTATACATAGTGTTTAAAGCCTTAATAAGACTCTTGTTGTAACTGAATAATATGTCCCAATCTTTATTCTGGTCAACAAATTGTACTATTTTACAATATTCCAATTAATAAATGATACAAATTTGATCTTAACACACCTATTTTTAAAAATTTTAAAAATTCAACTACATGCGGTAACATGGTTTGAAAAGCTTTACGTAAACACTTTCAAATGCAACTTGGATTTAAGCATATTCTCGAACCCTCTGGACAAGTAAGATACGTTATAATGGATAATTTACACAACAGGTAGGACACTTAAACCTGTCAAGCCAGCAAGAGTGTTATTGTCCCTTTAAGGTCATGACACGAAAGATCCTATTGATTTTCAGCGATTTCTAATAATTACTGTCAGAGTTATGGTCCTTGATCACTTTAAAAATTCGTGTGGATGTTCTAGAGGCCAAAGTTAATATCCGATTGATTTTAAATTTATACACAGTGTTTAAGGTCAAGAGACAAAGAAGCCTATTGATTTTCAGCGATTTCCGATAATTACTGTCAGAGTTTCAAACAATCTTGTGGACGCAATAGAGGCTAAAGTTAATAACCAATTGACTTTAAATTTATACACAGTGTTTAAGGTCATTTAATGAGGAAGCCTTTTGATTTTTAGCGATTTCCGATAATAACTGTCAGTCATGGCCCTTGATCACTTTAAAAATTCTTGTGGATGCTCTAGAGGCCAAAGTTAATATCTGATTGGCTTCAAATTTATACACAGTGTTTAAGGTCATGAGACGAAGAAGCCTATTGATTTTCAGTGAATTACGATAATTACTGTCAGAGTTATGGCCCTTGAACACTTAAGAAAAATCTTGTTGATGCAGTAAAGGCTAAAGTTAATATCGGATTTACTTTAAATTTATTCACAGTGTTTAAAGTCATGAGACAAAGAAGCCTATTGATTTTCAGCATTTCCGATAATTACTGACAGAGTTATGGCCCTTATCACTTTAAAAATTTTGTGGAAGCTCTAGAGGCTAAAGGTAATATCCGATCGACTTTGAATTTATACACAGTGTTGAAGGTCATGAGACAAACAAGTATATTGAGTTTCAATGAATTTTGAGAACTTTATTAAAGCCAAACAAATTCAAATGATTTTCTGATAATTACATAATGAGTTTTTTATAATCAGATTTTAGTGTATTATAAATGTTTCATTACCGAAAAAGTAAAATATGCGACAACTCTTGTTGACTGCCTGGTCGATTGGCAACCTACCTTTACCAATACATGTTTAAGTGCTACATGTACAAGACATACTATAAACTGTTGCTTATCCAATGTACTGTATTCTATAATGAAATGAAATGAAATCGGGTTTAACAGGGCTAATTGAAGACAGGCAGCGGCGCGACAGCCTACTTTTATATCGTATTCCAACTGCCAAGGGATCTTTTAAGTGCACGCCAATGTGTACATAGGACCTCAGTTTTTTGTCTCACCTGAACAACTAGGCAGCTGTCCCTATCAGGCCCTACATTCTGCATCACCTACAAGGGGAAACCACGTCGGAAAATGAGATGGACTTTCTCGGCCAATGCAGGGATTGAAAACCGACCTGAAGAAAGCTTTTGGGTGTATAATGCATTTGCCTGTACACTCTCTAGAGGCCACAATTTTTGACTCTTGGGGTTGAATTTGAGTGTAATTGCTATTTTGTTCAAGAGTTTTATCCTTTTAGTTATAATTTGCTTGTCTTCTCCCAAGAGGCCACATTTTTTTTAAACCCCAGGATAATGATTCTTATGGGTAAATAACAATTGAGATTGATTTTGGACACATACACTATTTTCTTTCCAGAGTTATGGCTCTTTAATTACCGTAATTTTGCTTGTACCGAGTCGAGTCTTAAGTCTTCACAGAGGCAGAGTCGTGTTCAAGTCGCCAGTACATCAGATGAGTCTTCAATACATGGCGTATGTGCTCAGTTAGAGTTATGCCCCTTCGACGCATCTAGATCGAGTCCTAAGCTCTTTCAAGTCATGATCCGTCACTCCTGCCGTGTTTTATGAATAGTTTTCAAACCTTAGGATAATGATAACCGGTATTATGGGTTAGGGTAGATGATAATTGGGATTGATTGGAACGTAATAAGTATTTTTGTTCAAATGTTATGGCCCTTTGGCATAATGATTTTTATGATTAGATGATTCTTTTGATTAGAATAAGATGACATTTTGGATCAAATTTGAACTCAGTCGCTTTTTCTTTCCGGAGTCATTACCCTTTAAATAGACGTCATAGTTATTTCAATCTTTATGATATCATTTGATTCTTGGTATCATGTTCTTTCACATAGTATATGATTAGTTGTTAGTTGAAATTTAGGTTTTCAGTCATAGGTAAAGTCTTATTATTGTCCCCTCAAATTTCGAAGAAAGCTGTAAACTATTAACATGGGTTCTTATATGTCTGTTCATCACACATTTTGACACCGTAACTTCAGATTCTAATTGAGTGAGAATGTTGAAACTTGGTATGTCGTTTAATTGCATTAATACCTGACTAGTCTATAAAATTCTACAATGAAAATATAACATATTTCTTGACATGAGGTCTGTATTCCTTTGTCTGTTTTTACTAAAACTTTATGTTAAAAATGTTTCTTTTCGTTTTTATTCTGAATTGATTGTGTAAGGGACAGATCTGTACAACAGTATTTTCAGGATAAATGTTTGCTATTTAGTAGAGAAATGTCTGGGAATATCAGACAATGTACCAGACAGTAGAATATAGTACCTACAGTTTATTCTGTCTTGAAGAGAATGTGGAGAAAGAAGACTTTCCACATGCTTTCTCGTTACAGATGTTGGCATGGTGAAATAGGCGCGGAGAATGTCTACAGGCAAATAAACGATAGGTTGTGTTTCTAGAACTTAGCTGGCAGTGGAAATCTTTTACAGTATTTTACCTGTTGGCAGTTGTTAGCATATTATGATTGGAATCACTCTGTATAAGAAACGGCACAGGTTGTTAACTAGTTTCTAACAACTAAACTATCTATTATATGTTGTCTGCTATCTAGTCGTTGTAGGATACACTACAATTGAAGACTAGGTGGTAGGATACCCAGACCAATGATAATGACGTAAGAGACATTAAGACTGCTATCATGTTTCTAACCTAAGCCAGGTGTCGACCGAATATTCAGCATTTTTTCACTAAAAGATGATATAAGTGTGCAGATAGTGTAAACATGTTCCTATCTCATCGCTTTGTCAGTCTGTTTTTTAGATTCATGGCAGCAGAAGTGTGGGAAAATTCTTCAAATACTTTTGCATAGATTTTTTTTTAGTATCAGAGTATTTTGGTAATCAAGAGATGAAAGACATTCCTGAATTTGATGATTTTGTATCTGATGATACTTATAAATCTATAAACCTACATCAGGAACTTTTTTGAAGTTTCATATTTGGAGCTTCCACTTGAGAGGTTAATTGGCTACTATAGAAATTACATGATTGAGCAAGATGAACACTCAAAATTCAATTAGATAGTTTCGTACAAAAAAAAATGTTTTTAAATTAATGTGTGTTCGAAATATTTAACCTCATTAACCTCTTCCACTTTTATATTATGAGAATTTTAATTGTAATTGAAGGTCCATATGATTGAAATATAAAATTTTGGTAGAATTCATTAAACTAGAAATCTGATCTCGTTCTTCCTATCTTTTTTAATGTTATTTATTTCTGAACATGACAGATATAAATATTTTGGTTTAAATACTGAAGATTTAAAAAAAACTTTGAACTTATCTTACAAACAGATACCTCAATTTTTTTTTATCATGATGGAGGCTTTTAAAGGAAGGATGTTTGTGGAGGTTGAGATAATTTAGAGATAAGTTGGGCCAGATAAGCTTTCCCTACGCATTTCTTCTAGCAATGATTTTGACTCTATTTATCCATTCACCTGTTGAAAATAGTTATTACTACATGTGTAGCTAAAAGGTTTTAGGTACATAGTAACTATGATTAATACGTATATACTATATACATCATACAAGCGTGTTTGTTTTAATAGAGTTTGTTTGATCATTACTTGTTTTAAAGCTAATTGTCTGGCCCTTTAGTCACAACATTTATGAATGTAAAACAGGCTTTGAATATTATATAGAACCTGGTTAGAACAATCAATAGGTGTATGTACATACTGGTACATGTAGTTTACAAAATCAGAATGATTTGTGATGAGGTAAATTGTGAAAAATCTGATCTGTTATTGGTGAAACACTGAAATGAGATGGTAATTTATGGTTTTCAATAAGAAATTATTTATGATTACAATTTGGAAGGTCTCCTTGAAAAAACATCCCACTCAGTAGTAATTTGTAATTGTAATTGTAAAGTACTTTGATTTCAAGATTTGAATCATTTTAGATGATCACTTGTCGACATAAACATTATTTCACTATTATTACGTTTTTTTTTATGAATATCTGTACCTTTAGTAATTTATTTATTATAAGTTGATTTGTCACTGGAGATGTACATATTACTTTCTTATGATTTGTTCTGACTACAAATATTTTTCTGTAGGTTGAAAATAATATCTCTATTATCTGAGGTAGTTTGTAAATGCCAGTACAACAGTATTGTCTTACCGAGAATCTACCATTCGAAACACTGCCAGTTAAATAATTTAATGGTCTAACAGTGTTTTACCTTCCATAACTTTCTCACTAAACTAACCAGAAAAAATGTCTGTTACATCAATAATAAAATTGATGGAGCAACAGATTACCTTTGTATCTATTTTTAGGAAATAATGCACTTGATGGTGACTTGACATAGAACACCTTTATCATCTTGATATTTATCATATATATATATTGTGTTTGCACTGTTTGCTCTCTGTGAAACCTGGGAAAAGTCTGATGCAGTACCAGTTTCTACCAGAACAATTTAGTTACAATGACTCACATATTAACATTAAGTCATCAAGTACAAAATATATACATTTTTGTTTTGCTTGTTTGTTTATTCATAAGATTTGTAACAATTTTATGAATATCTTTTGGATTGACTATGTTTAGAGGTCCTGTTGTGAAATTATTTCCAAATTGTCACTAAAATTTGTCACTGCTTGTCAGGTCACAAAACCAATGAGGCGATCACAACGGATACCAGATTCATACATTAATTCATCAAGCCTGTCTTTCATTTGAATTAATGGAATTGTTATGCTATAGTCTTAAGGAAAAACACTATAATCATTTAGCGCTGCAAATTTTTTCTTAAGAGTTATTGCCTTTGCCATCAAAACATTGTGAATACTTGAATTTATCAGATTGATTATTAGTGAGCCTATAACAAATCTTAAAATGTTATTAAATAAATAAATCCCTATTATGATAAATTAGCTGTATCTTATTAAGTGTCGAATTATTATCCTGCAGCTATTTTGTTTTCCCTTGGGACATAAAAATCTTAAAGTTCTTTTATTTTGTTTCAGAGTTATTGTGGAAGAGTTAGCAGATGTAGATGGATGAAAACCCATCGCACCAGAAACGATATGAGCAGTTGGTAGTCAATGTTAAATACGAAAATCGAACTGTTGTACCCGCAGTTAAACTTGAGAAGAAACAAATTAAAATGACCCGACCCCCTGACACGGTCCCCTGCATAGTGACCGTTACTGAAGAGGAACAAACAGAAAAAACAGAGAGCATTGTGGGTGAAACTGATCCACTGGAAGAAGAAATACGTCAAACAGACGTGGCCAGAAGAAATGGCCATGCCGAGACCAGTACAGAGGCAGATAAACCTGGCAGTAGGCTTACAGTTCAATTTGCTGAACAACCAACTAAAAGAAGCAGTGCAAATATTATGGAATTCTTTGAGGAACAAGAAAAATCTTTCAAAGAACAGATACAATTACTTCCTAAGCCAAAAAAACCCCGATCTCCAAGTCCGAGTCCTTTGCGTCAGAGTGTTGGATTGGATCATCTGGACAATCTGGTCCGTTTGATGGAGCAACTTTCAACACTGAGAGATGAGAACTCTCGACTTAAAAATCGGTGTGAATACTTAGAAAGTACCAAAGATCTATTACAACTTAAATCTTCATTAGGCAGTGAAGTCATGCCTCTTGGTTATACATCTTTACCAAGGCAGAAGGCTAAGCTACGTAAATCAAACACAGATCCTGATACCAAAGAACAGCGTGATGCGCGTAGAGGTCGTGATAGGATTAGACAAGAGATTGAGATCGAAGTTGACGATCTTATTGAATCTTCATCAGATAGAAGTCCAAAACGACCCAAACCAGCTACGTTACATAAGAGAAGTTATTCTACTGGCTCTATTGATGTATCGTCTGAAATGATGGAAGATAAGGATGAATCTGTCATCAGGAAAATTTACATTTCAAAATCATCAAAAATGCACAAAGAAATCACAAAACACAAGAAGAGTAAAAGTTCTAAATGGGCACGAGTTAAAAAGGTGTTTTATGAGGATTTAGGCTCAAGTATTAAGTCATTACGCGAATTTGGAAAAGGTACTCAAGTAAGATATTCTGGTATTGCAACACCTTCTGAGTTAAGTCCCCCAACTTCAAGAGTACATGATGGTCGATCTTTAGACAGTGGGGTGAGTAGTAGTTTGGAGGTGGATCCTCATGGTTTACGAACGTCAACATCGTCTGCTGAGGCCACAAGTCCATCCCGCTCACCCAATCAAACTGAAGATCTTGACCTTTGTACTGATGTGTGGATGGGACCACCAGAATGGTTGGAGAAACATCAATCCGAAAGAAAAGAAAGTAGTTGTTCAGGAGTGAGTAGTGATGTGAGTTCTGTTATAGAAATTAAAAGTATTTATTTAGGTAAAGACAGTGATGGAACTGAAAAATATTTAAAATTAAGACCAAAGTTGCCTAGGAGACAGTCTAGTCCTACATTAATTACAGACACTGATGAGTTTGAAGAATCGCTAGAAGTTTATGAAGCTAAACCGCTACATAGATCTTCTAGTTATAAATCTGAAACAGACTCTGTCACTACTGCCGATGACGTGTTAACTGTGCGTTCGCTAGAAAGAGATTCCAAGAAACAAAAAACAGCATGGAGAAGAATGAAGGATATTATTCATATAAGGAAAGACAGTAAGAAAAAGAAACACAAAAGTGATCAAGATGGTAGCAGAAGTGAGGAGACGTCTGAAATTGATATGGATGCTTTACGAGAAGAACATTTTGTGGGAGAAGTTTTTGGTGAAGGTGTGATAAGTCGCTCGACACCAAAGACTTCTCCGATAGCTATCAGACCTTCACTACCCAGTGCTGGAGGTCCTCCAAGCCCCAATGTGGATTTAGCTGCTCTTATGGGTAGGTTGATATTTTGGGGCTACTAATGTAATTCTTTCTTAAATATTCAGACTAAAGAAATTTATATATTTGCATTCGCATGAAAATACTACAGGAATATGATGTTTGCTCAATGCATTGGAGCTCACCGTGGCATATAAGGTGGTGTATACAGCTTGCAACAGCATTAGAGTAAAGCATGTGTGTGTGCATGCTTGGTATTCTCATTGGTTTCCTTCCATTTCACTTTACTAATCCCTGGGTCCATTCACAGGGTTTTAACTAATTCACATTATTTGTCCTTGATGATTTCATTGGCCACGTAAATTAATTCATAACTGTACATATAACATTTATGATTTGATTGTTTTGGAATTGATATGAAAAAGCCTTTGTAATTCCATTAATTACGTCTAGAGTTATGGCCCTATTTTTATTTTGTTAACGTATGTGAACGTTCTAATCCGATCTAAATGAAATTTATAAGGATTGTTTAGATTAGAGAGAGAAAGAAGTTTTTTTAATTTCAGAAATTTATGTTAATTGCAGCTAGAGTTATGGACCTTGTTTCACTTTGTTGAACCTTGTGAATGCTCAAACAACAAAAGTCTTCACCGATCTGTATGAAATTTATATGCATTATTTAAATTAATAAAATGAAAAAAAAAGAGAGAGAAATGGGATTTAACGTCCACTCAACACAACTAGGTCATTTTAGGGCCAACATAGGCCTATGGTTTTAATTTATTTCAATCTATCGCTTGCGTGTAGGGGTCTTTAGCAGTGGGAGGAAACCGGAGTCCCTGGAGGTACATGTAACCCATGAGGATGTGAAGGCGCCCTTATCTCCATGCCTTATCTCCATGTTCACACCAGGGCTCGAAACCAAAGCCTCAAAGCCAGAGGTGGCCGGCCATCTAGAGGTCAAAGCTCGGCACTCTAGACCACTAGGCCATCCCAACCCCCCAATAAAACGAAAAAGGCTGTCAAACTTCATATTACTTTCACAGTTAAGGCACTCTTGTTTCAGTTTGTAGCACCTTGTGAACCCTCAAAGGACGGAAATTATAATCTGATCTGTATTAAATTGTCTTGTAAATTTCTCCCATTACCTTCAAAAGATTAAATTTAGCTGCTGTGGGGCACATTTTGTTGCCTGGCAACCCATTTTTTAAAATATTATTAACTGCCTTGGGAATAGGCAAAGGCAATTGAATTGGTACTGTAAGTTATCCCATACAAAGAATAGCATAGGTGCTACCAGTCAGGTTCTTAATATAAATCAAGTCAAATCAAGTCAATAATAGAACCATCGTGTAACAGTAAATAAGAACATGTGACTCTATTGACAAAACAAAATAAGTCATTTCCATACCTATAAAAAAAGTTTCTGAATTTTGCAGTTTAGATTCTTTAATAGAACTGATAATTATTTGGTTAAGTCTTACTTCAGAGTTATGATGAAATGTTATTAGTTGATAGGAGGGAGAAAAGGTCCAGGTGGTCAACAAAATCGAGAATAAAACTTCAGGTAGTGTAGGTCAAAGGTTAAGACATGCGTCTGGCAGCAATCAAGTCCAAGCAGAGGAATGATTCTTGTGTTTTTATGTGTATTTTTAGAAAGAGAGTAATTGATATAGAGTGAGTTTTGCTGGCATTCATCAACATATCTAACTATTTCAATAGTTCCAGTTCTATCATACCATTTTTAACCCAACAGTTGGAAATGTTGCCATCAACCAACCATTAATTAGTTATAGTAAAAATAGAAGTATTATGATAACTCATCAAAAGCTTGGTTCTTCAGATGTAATATTTTTTTACTGAAAACTGGGTGAAAAATCAATGGATAAATCTGAAATATAGTCACAAACCCATCCACATATGATATTAGGTACTTTTGGCATTGATATTTAAGAATATCATTCTTTTGCCAACATTGTCTAGACTCTAGAATGGTTAAAGAAATGGCTTTAATTTATATTTATGATACATATTAGACAATTTTACAATAATGCATCGGGGGGAGGGGGACAAATGTATGAGGTCACCCTATTATTAGCTAAATTTAGCTAAAGCATGTATATGGGAATTGCTACAAACAATAATTGTTCCAAAACTGTTAATATGTGCCAAGAAGAAAGTGTCAATTATAATTTTAAACAGCTTTAACATTACAATTATAATCTGAACAATTTTAACAGCCTGCTTGACTTAAAGCTGGAATGCAATCATAAAAAGCTGCCTCATTATTAAAACAATTATTAATCTATTCTTGATCATACCTGATTAGCATTTACTGTTACAACAGCCATATTTTTGACTCCATCTTTAAGATGGAATGGCGTTGGTGCTGGGAACATAAAAATGCTTAATCAGCTGCATTGATAATTCCATTTTTATACGCCCACATCAATATCTGATATTTATTGCCAGAGTTATGACCATTGATCACTTTGAAATATCTTGTGGACGCTCTACAGGCTAAAGTTAATTTAAGGTCACGAGACGAAGAAGCCTATTGATTTTCAGCGACATCTGATAATTTCTACCAAATTATGGCAATTGATCACATTGAAAAATCTTGTGAACGCTCTGGAGGCTAAAGTTAATACCCAATTGACTTCAAATTTATACACAGTGTTTAAGGTCATGAGACGTAGATTTACGATTATTACTGCCAGGGTTATTGTCCTTGATCACTTTGATTGAAATATGTTGATGACGCTCTAGGGGCTAAAGTTAATATCCGATTTACTTTACATTTATACACAGTGTTTAAGGTCATAATATGAAGGACCCTATTGAATTTCAGCGATTTACGATTATTACTGCAAGGGTTATGGCCCTTGATCACTTTGAAATATCTTGCGGACGCTCTAGGGGCTACAGTTAATATCCAAATGACTTTACATTTATACACAGTGTTTAAGGTCACAAGACGAAGGATCCTACTCAGTTTCAACAATTCTCAATAATTACTGCTCGAGTTATTGCCCTTGATCCAATTGACTTTAAATTTATACACAGTGTTTAAGGTTTTAATGCCAGAGTTATGACCCTTGATCACTTTAAAAAAATTTGCGGACGAAGGTATTGAGACAAACAATCGAAACAAGTCTAATTATTTCTGATAATTACTTAACGGGCTACATATCGATTTTCATGTATGTTGTTAACGTTCTCTTTTCTGACAAAAGAAAAAATATGCGACAACCATTGTTGACTGCCCGGACGACTTAGCTGTTATGGGTGTATGTTTCGTTGTCTGCCTACAGTCATTTGCCTGAACAAGGAAACATTGCCATCCTTTGGACTGAAAACTAGTAAGACATTGACTTAAATAACGTTAAATCCATTTTCTTTATTATTCCGATGATCTTAATCTTAATAACCAGGATGATATCATGCTTTGATGTTGGCCTAACATTATTTCAAATTTGTTTTGTTGACACTCTACAGGTCACAAGTTTTATTAGATTTTAACGAAACTTGAATAATAGCTCTAGCTCCCAAAGGGCTCAGTTTCTTTCAATGTTAGCATGTATCGAATGATAGTCTTGAATAGTGTCAAAGTTAAGGACCCTCTAGAGGCCACAATTTTAATCCAGTTTTGATGAAACTTTAAATTTGATAATTTATGTTTGTCACAAAGACCTTGGTTCCTCTCGATAATCATGCATATCCAAATATAACTTCCAGGATTATGACCCCTGGTTGTTCGAAAAATCACATTTTTATCTTGTGGACCCGCTAGAAGTCACAATTTGTGTTCAATTTTTAAAAAACATTTAAATGTATCACGGTTACAAATTAATGAGTTTTAATTTCGGGAAAAAATGACAGAAACTGACGGACAAAATAGACGCGCCTTGTATGCTAATAGTGTATGTAATACTAAGGTTGTAGACACTCTAGAAGTCACAATTTTTATCCTATTTTGATGAAACTTGAAATGTATGTGTATAATGCAAAGATCATGGTGGATTTAGACGATAACTTCCTGGATTATGGCCCCTGATTGTACGTAAAATCAAGGTTATTGCTTGTGGACCCTCTAAAGGTCACAATTTTTATCTGATTTTAAAAAACGTTTTAATGTCTCATCGTTACACCCTAATGACGGTTGAGTTCGAATTTTGTGAGAATCAAACCTAAACTGCTCGACAAAATGGTAGCTCCTTGTACACAAATTGTGTACAAGTACATGTATGTAATACAAAGGTTGTGGACCCTCTAACAGTTTAAGTATTGAAAGGGTTGACCATTTGTGTTGTAGAGTATGATGTCATTTTCATTTGTGATTTCCTTAATAAATTGTATGCATAAAAATTGCATACAATTAACATTGAAGTCAGATAAACAGTGATATTGCAAGCAATAAGTTTAAACTATCAAAAGTAAAATAAAAAGAGATATGACAACTCAAATCCACATTTTTCAGTGCAGAATAGGTTACATGCCCTAGGTTTTAAAATAATTGCTCTTATAACCAACTGCTGATCCCGATATGGCTGTATTATCAAAACTATTTATACAAAATATACTGTAACAGTAAATTACTGCAAATCATAATCTTAATTGGTGAATTATGACCAAATTTTGTAATCATGCCACTTGAGTTATGCTTGTGCAGATTTGTTCAAATGAAGATGATCAGTCCCAAAAGACTCAGGCTAGTGTACCTTAATGAAGAAAATTAAGCAACTTTCAATTCTTCTAAATTTATGTAGTTTAGTGCCTGGGTGTGTTCAAAAATAGCAAATTTGCGATTTTCTTAAAGAAAAATTATATATTGATAGCCTGACCAAACCCACTGATATATGTGGTTAAGGCTCTTGTTTTAAAATAAATTTGCAGGGATTGTTCGTAGGTCAAAAGGAAGACATTCAGATTTGTGCATATGACCACAATATTGACAGAGATCTTGACATTCTTAATGTTTGGAAGCAGGCCCGTATTTAGCGGGGGGGGTGCAAGGGGGGGCAGCTGCCCCTCCCTCCTGGAAAATATAGGCGCCCCACCTCGAAAAAGCGCGCGCCCCTAATAGGCGGCTTCGGCGCCCTTTCCATTGAACACAATACGAGGCCATCGATTTACATGCCCATATCAGTATGGGCGCCCCATAAAGCCGAGTGACAGGGCGCCCAACCAATGTCACTTGGTTTTTAGGAGTGTCATCAATCATTTCGTTATATATGAGGCGCCCCTTTAATGAGCCACACGATGAACATCACCACTTGATGGGGCGTCAAAACGATGTGATCTGTGTAAACCTTATCCCAGAGGACCTTCGATTTCGATAATGACATGATTGGTGGGGCGCCTTATTATGACAATATATGATTGTTTGGCCGCACATAATGCATAATGCCTTTATCCATTGCGAGAAAAATGTAATGGGCGCCCTTTCTATTGGACGCAATACGAAGCCAGCCACTAACGAGTCCATATTCAGTATGGGCGCCCTTTAAAGCCGAGTGACTTTGCTCAGGCGCCTACTACTAGATTGATGGGACCCCTAACCAATGTCACTTCTATTCATGTCGTTATATATGAGGCGCCCCACCACCCAAATGATGAGGCGCCTCATAATGAATCACACGATTAACACCTAACTTGAGGGGGCGTCTAAAACTGCGAGCTGTGGTGTTACTTATCCCGAAGGGGCGTCAATATTGATATGATTGGTGGGGCGCATTATAATGACAATGTATGTTTGTCGGTTCGCACATAATAAATAATGTCGAGCGAGAATGGTTGGGCGCTCACGACTTGGTCAATGGGGCGCCCAATACAGCATGATTGGGCGCCCCTTGAAGGGCTTGTGTTATATGCGCCCGTTATACAGCGCACCTCATGGGGAAACAATACATTTTATCTTGTGTTTATAGACTTGAAGTCGCTTCGTATTGCTCAGCTAGTATCATAGGTCAGCAGGGGCTGTTTATGGTCTGCCACTCGAATAATTAGCGAATCTCACCAGTTATTAATATTTCACTGGCATCCTTCGTATATTAGTGAATTCATTACAAAAATTATTCTAGATATTGAACTCATTCAAGGTACACACCGTACTTGTTGCTGTTTATAGCGCATTAGACAATAGATCTGGCAGGGTTGCGCTCGATCTTTTTCAAAGGTGTCAGATACTGACGCAAACCTGGGGCCTGTTTCACGAAATTTAACTAAGATAAAATCCGATTTTAGTAATCGATTGGATAGTATTAGATTGATTTTAGCGCTTAGCCAATCAGATTTAAGTATGTACTAAAATATGGATTTTATCTTAAGTAAAAATTTCGTGGGCACATTGTTTCAAGTATAGATTCAGCGCGCCCCCTTTTCCGGATTTGAAGCGTCCCTTTCGTATTAGTATACCCTTCTCCTTGGACCGCCAACTGTAGGTACACCGGCGCCCCCAGAAGCCCCATCGGCGCCCCCAGCAGCCCTTGCCCCCCTAACATTTTTGGGCTAGATACGTCCCTGGGAAAGCAGGAATCTTTATCAAGTTATAATTTATCATCTCATGGGTCTTATGTCACACCACTTGTCCATCCATTTACTTTTCCTTCTAAACCACCCGATGAATTTTGGCAGATATGTTGCTTAGGGAGTACTTGTTGTAATTTATTCAAATGAAGCTGTTTGCTTCCGTAGACATGGTATGGAATCTGGGGTTTCCATTTAATATGCCCACATTTAATGTGTACAATTATTATTATCTACCCTATCTGATATATGTCAGTCTATCCACAAGTTCTGGTGAATGCACTACAGATCAGACTGTTCTTGACAACATTTAAGTTTAAATATGCAGTGATTGTATATTTTACTTCATATTCAGATCCCTGTATATATGCAAACATGAATTTTTGTAAGAAAGTTCTCCATAAAAGTGTTTAAAACCCAATGAGATTATTCATTAGTGAAATAATCATGTTGAATTTCAAAATATTTGGATTGTAAATAGCTGTGTTTTTCAGAAGAATTTCCAACCATATTTTGAATATATAAAACTTGCAAACACACAAAGATGGAATTCTTGGAAGAATTTTTATTCACCTATATTTTCATGTGGACATTAATTTATTGTTCGGATGTCTGTCCACAATTTTTTTTTGTTGACACTCTACAGGTCACAATTCTTATATCCAATTTTTGGATCAAAGATTTCAAATGCATTTTGAATTTTTGACCATAGAAGCTATATACAGAGGTCATGTGGTGTATTTTAAAAAATTATTGATTTCTTTTGCGAAACTGCTTCCACATACATTAGCCCAGTCGGAGTAGGACATTAAACCCAAAATTCATTTCATTTCCAAAACTGCTTGATAGATTTCAACCTTATTTAAAACTTTATTGGATTGTTCTTTAGGGTATATGGAAAACTGTATTGATTGTGCTGAGCTGTGCTCCAATAGATGATCTTACAAGTAGCTGTCTATGTTAAATCATAAGTACTGAGTCAATTGTGTATTGTGTCAATATGGACACTGATTTCATTCTCACCTGAAATGTGGGTTGATGCTCTCAAATAAGTTGTTAATGTTCCCATTACCAAGAAAGAAAAGGAATAAGTGACAGCCATTGTGGACGGCTCGGACGACTAAGCTGCTTTGGGGCATATTTTTTGTTACCTGGTAACACATCTTTATATCCTAGCCTGGGCACCTTGTTTGTACCTATGGGGTATATAAATTTATATTCACTCTTGTAAAAGATCATTTGTAAATCTAATAATTTATTTTTTTACAGCAACTGGAGTATCTGATGAATTTAGTAAAAAACTTCAAGAATGGGAACACAGAAAATCACGAAAATCAATCCTATCTTTAAGAGGTGGGTATGATTAAATATGTATAATTATGGAGTGCGAGCTATTTATCAGGACAGTTTATCAGGGGAGGGAGAAAATATACTACATGTAAATAAAAAGTTACGAGACCAATGTCCAATATGGGCATGGATGGGTGTCCATAATCATATGAATTCTTTTTTATACGTCCACATTTGTTTGTGGACACTCTACAGGTCACAATTGTTATCCTATTTTGACGAAACTTAAAATATAGGTCTATCTCCCAAAGACCCTGGTTCCTTTCAATATTGCCATGTTTTAACCATAACTTCATAGATTATGGCCCCTGATTGTACGAAAAATAATGATTTAAGTTTGTGGACACTCTAGAGGTCACAATTTTGATCTGATGTTTATGAAATTTGCAATGCATGTATATAACCAATATGTCTTGTTTCCTGTCGATATTTGCGCATATCAGAATCTTATTTCCCTAATTATGGCCTCTGATTGTACGAAGAATCACATTTTTAACTTGTGGTCACTCAAGAGGTCACAATTTTCTATCCGATTTAAAAAACTGTTTTAATATAATACCGTTACAACCTTATGATAGGTAAGTTCGAATTTCGTGAAAATCGGTCAAAAACTGACGGAAATAATGGCCACGCCTTGTACTCAAATCCATAACTTTCAGGATTATGGCCCCTGATTATACAAAAGATTGTGTTTGTTTTTAGTTTGTTCTCTATCCATCCAATATGTGGGCGTATGCTGTCTGGCAGCCGCTGGTTTTTATTATAGGGTATTTTATTATAATTCCTTTTGCCTATTTATAAAACATAGGTTCCAAAGAAGAAACACACATTTGCTTTTGGGTTTATTCTAAGACCCTGAAAATATATACACAATATGCCAGGTCAAGACATTAATTTTGTCTATTTTTATACGCCAACATTGAAATTTTGTTGTATATTGCCGTCGGTCCGCCCGGCTCTAGAGGCTAAAGCTAATATCCAATTGACTTTAAATTAAGACACAGTATTTAAGGTCATGAGATGAAGAAGCCTATTGATTTTTGGCGTTTCCTATAATTACTGACAAAGTTATAGCCCTTGATCACTTTCAAAATTTTGTGGACACTCTAGAGGTTAAAGTTGATATCCGATTGACTTTAAATTTATACACAGTGTTGAAGGTCATGAGACGAACAAGTATATTGAGTTTCAATGAATTTTGATTACTTGAACAGCATGGAGGAGAACTTGATCAAAGCCAAACAAATTTGAATGATTTTCTGATAATTACATAATGAGTTGTTACTTTTAATCAGATTTTAGTGTATTATAAATGTTTCATTACTGAAAAAAGTAAAATACGCGACAACTCTTGTTGACTGCCCGGACGATTTAGCTGCTGTGGGCGTATGTTTCGTTGCCTGGCAACCTATCTTTCATATTTTCTGTACTGGGGGCTACTGAGAAATAATGTGAGAAATATTTGTATATGTATTCAGTGTTCTTTAAAGATTTAGGACGAAGAGAACATACTGACCTGTAGTAATATAAACAAAATAATTACATACAGACATTTATAATAAATACACAATCTCTTATCTTCTATATGTTAAACAATAACTTGTGTTATTCATAATCCTTACTTCTTATTCTAATCAACATCTTCAATTGATTTATCACATACATATTATACTATTATAACTGGTTTATTACAGTCTAATAAATTTTGCTTTTGCTAAGATTATGTTGACCTAACACTGGCAATTGAAATGTGGTCGTATTTTGTCGTCGCCCCCATCCGTTCGTCTATTTGTCTGGCATCCATAATTGCTTGTGACGCTCTAGAAGCTAAAGTTAATGTCCTTTAATCTCTAGCAGAATGTAACATTGTCATATTGAAGGGGAACAATTTTCTTCATTTTCGTTTGAAAATCATAAGGATGGGGAAGTAAATTGAATGAGGGTCATAATAGTCAAATTATGATCTAAAAGCAGTTGGTTTGAAAATAAATATGTTCCATTCTGGCTTATTTGAATACTGTTCATATATGAATGGTCAAACTGCACCTTTGCTTATTATGTGTCTGTATTTCTACAAATGGTTTGTCAGTTAGCAGCTGTATTATATTGAGGCAGTTGTAGACGTTCTGTATAAATATAACCTGATTGATTTGTTGATTATTAAATTATCAGCAAGCCAAGTTTGAGTACAGCAATTTGTTTTGAATTATTTTATGGGAGGGAATGGTATAAATTGAGGCATTTATATAAAAGTGTTGAGATGAAGATTGGTAATGGTTAGTTTTTGTAGAGAATGAAATAAGTGTGTTGAAGGTGCTATGAAATGTGATATGGAATTATCAGTCTAGAGACATGTTTTGATGAAGCTCTGTAAGCTTTTTACTTCACTTATCTTTTTATTTAAGTTATTTTTCTACAGTAAAGTGATTTGTTATCTAGTGTGGTATAGAGTAGAACTAGTGAGTGGCCAGTTTTAATGATACATCTTAATGTTTGGAATGTATATTTTATATACTAATTGAAGGTTAAATATAGACTTTGTAAATATAGATCTAAGATGTATATGATTTTGTGACAAAAGCAGTCTAGCAGGTTTACTGATATCAGCCATTGAAAACAGCTTTGGGTTCAATGTAGGCCTATATGAAAAAACAGAAATGATTTATAAACAAGTAATTATAATGATGTAATTTTCTGCATACGATACAGTTATAAATTAATGTTGATTAAAATAGATACACTTCTACTCCTGTACTCAGTAAGCTAACTAGTTTTCCAAGACATCGCCCAAATTGTTTATCTAATACAATATTTTACCAATTTGTATTTATCTATTTGATTACTTTGTATTAGCATACGTTACCAATAGGTATCAGTAACCCCTCTTGCTTTATACCAGTCTGTTTAAATGGGAATAAATATCGGCCAAAGATTTTTTCATTTACTTCCAATGTGAAAGTGTTTTCATGCCACTCATTTGATACATTGAAGTGATTTCTTGTTATTGTTAGTTTGAGTTCAACAGATTCCTACAGTGATTGATGTGACAGTGCCATTGATGTTTTATTTTCAAATGTATAACACATGGGTTTTAACTCTAAGCTGGAAATTGGTATGTATTGATCTCGAGTTAATTACTATTTGATATATTGTTCAAATATCTACTTTCAGGTGCTATGGATGAAAGTGACGCATTTTCGCAGGACTCCTCTCGTTCCAGTGAGTTGGATCGATCTAAAGGCAGAGGTAAGACATTAATGTATTTATTGAGGAAAATCTCAAGATGAGAATAAAATGAATGAATCAATTCCTGAAAAAATCTCATGATGGCGAAAAAATGTTTGCGAGTAAAGATTAGAAGAGACCTATATATCCAGTATTTCGTTCCTGTAGCATTAGTAGCTCACAATAATATATATTGGGGGGTCGGATGGCCGAATGGTTAGCACTTGTGCACTGTATCATGAGGTCTGTCATTGAATCAACTGGCATGGTTTCGATTCCCCCAGGTTTTACTTGACAAGGGAGTAGGGTTTTCTCCAGGTCCTCCGGTTTCCTCCCACTGCTAAAGACGCCTACACGCATGGAAATTATTGAAATAAAATTGAACCATGTGTTTGTCCCAAAATGACCTAATTTTGTCGTCCCCACTTAAACCACATCTCTCTCTATCTCTCTCTCTCTCTTTAATATATATTGCAACTCCCTTTAAGTTTTGTTTATATGTTATGATAACTAAACTAATAAGCATTGACATAACAAGAAGGTTACCACTTTGATGTTAGAATTGAAGAGGAAATATTAATTGAAATAATGTAGAGCCAACAAGATTGGTGCCATAGATCGTCTGGTGTGATGTCAACTGTTGGTAATTGGACTGATTTCTTACTAAATCAATATATCTGCAATTACTTTGAGACATATATATAGCACAACACTTGATTCAGCCTAGACAATGTATGATGTGAATAGTTTAATGTTTATTTGTAGATTCGGATAGAAAGCACAGTGGTGATACATCTGATGATGAACCGTCAGAAGAAATCTTATTACCAACTGATCTAACCGGTGCGTCTGTCAATGTGGACGACTTACAACGAAGGATCACAGAAAGTTTTAGTCGTAAACTACAAGAATGGGAACGAATCAAATATCGCCGTGATGCAAAGGAAGGTAGTCCTGAAATGATAAGAAAAGGCAGCGTCAAATCAAGAAAAGATGACCGCCAAAAGAGCAAGAAGACAAGAGACGTAAGAGAAAAAGAAAAAATCGAAAAATTACGAGAGAGGGAAATACAGAAAGTTGAGAGAGAACAAGTAAAGTTAGATAAAGAGAAAATGCGTCTTGAAAAAGAGAGACTAAGAGCATTAGAACGGGAGGCTAAATTGGAAAAAATGAAAGGTCGATTGAGTCAAACTGATATTGATCCACCATTTAAAAACCCTGTCCTTAGTCCTCTAGCTGAATATAAAGTGACAGCAGACTTTGCTCATAAACTCCATGAATGGGAACTGAGAAAAGGTTTATCTCATGATATTTCTACTGCTATTTATTTAGAAGCTCAAAAATGTAGTGCACAGCAAGCGAAAGAAGAATTTATGGAGCTTACCCTACCAAAACATGAACGCTCAAAATCAGACTCAGACGTCCCTAAACCTTTAGATGAGATTTCTAGTGAAATGAGTGGTAAACCTCCACCTTTAACATTACAGCCTTATTGGGGATCACCTGAAGCATCACCTGTAGATAAAACATCGGATTTAAGTTATGGTGATGATACTAGTGTTACAGAAGATAGCATGATAACACGATCTAACATATTCAGGTATTCATAATATTATGTCTTATTTATTTTATATTTTATTATAAAAGGCTGCCATTGGAGAGATTATAAATTTGATCAAGTAGTTCACTGTTCTGTCTTGGTAGCTGTAGATTAGTTAAGTTATTTCACTCTCTACTCTCTTTTCTTTTTGTTTTGCATGATATAAGTCTAATAAGCATTAGTGATTCTAAAGGGATATATCAATGTCAATTATTTCCTGTGTATCTGCAGGGGATGGCGCACCACATTAGACAATTGATCAAATATACAGCAACCTATTTAGTATTGATTTAAAATCTGAACACTTGATACATAATACAAGTTGGAAACAGCAGGGCTCTTAATTTTTAATCCATTCTGAAACCAACTGGTGGCATTGGGTTCACATGATATTAAAGACATTTGAAAATACATGGCCAAAAATAGAAAAGATAATTTTATCCATATATGTCCCATACAGCTTCAAATTTATCCCCTCATTTGTAGTCCTTTATCGTGTCTTTCAGAATTGCATCAATAACTTTATGACCCATCTGACTAGACTGTAATAAAATTTGCAGATTTGTTGTTTTACTAGTTGGTTATATTCATGATGTAGATAATATCTCTTGACCTGTAGACGTTTTTTACATGTAGATGTGTCTAATATCGACTTTTCAATCATCAGTAAGCCAGAAAAAAACCGGTTGATTAAGAGCCTATTCATTTTCCATGAAAATCATTTTGATTTGAACCTTTAAAACATTTTTAAACAAAACAACTTGCAAATGTATGAAAACAACTGTGTCAATGATTCCATCAGGAAATCTAGGGGCTGGCGTATTTTGACTCTTGACATGAATATGTTGGCTAGATCGTATATTTTTTGTAGAAATCCTTTAATTGTGTAAAACAGATTTTATTGTCTAAATGTTAGATTTATTATTTTACAATGTTTAGTATAATATTTGTCTTTGCACATACAATAGTTTCCTATACTTTAGATAATCCTTTTGTCTATGTATTACAAATAACTGTTTTATCTTTGTATTATTATATGTTAAGTTGTAGTTACACAATCTTACCTTCGTTTCTAGACATTATTTTAAGTTTTGCTTGTATTTTTAAAAATCTTGCATGACTTATTGTTTCCTATGACAATGGTTGCTGGGACAATTGGTCATACAGATGTCTTGTAGAATGTAGAATGATCAACTTTTGTTAATCTCTTTCTCTGATGGGCCTATCAGTGATCTCCCTTTTGTCAGCTTGGAGAAAGCCAATGCACAGTTAGTGGAAAAACTACAAACCAAAGAATTAGAATATGCCAGAATTCAACAAGAAGTTAAAGACTTGAATGATACACTTGAAGAAGCGCGCCAGAAAAGATCTGGTGAAGAGGGTAATTATGCGATTGTTATTTTGTAGTTTGAGCCTTAAAAGTAGATAAACATTAATCTTTAATTGGCATTAAGCGATTGGGAAACACATTAACAGAACACAATATTTATAAGAAAAAATAACTGGTTTTATTCAAAAACAAGTATCCTCTTATTGTTACCAAATAAATATGAGGGTGTTTTTTTAAACAGTGCATTACAATTATTTAGTAAACCATACAACAAATGGTTATATAGATATGTCATAGACAATTGAAAATATTGAAATGAATGGAAAAGCCCTGTACAATAAAACAGAAAAATATATGAAACCAGATACAAGATTTAAGAATCTATAAGATAATCAGTTAACTGCTCTATTTTTATAGTGGTGCTGCAATGTGTTCAAATTTGCACATTGAATACAAAATGACATTAAAAACGTTCTGTTAATCATTATATCAAAAAATAGAATTGAACACAATATTTTTAAGAGATGTATTGTGGTACATACCGTTATGGGGTGGGGTCTGTACAGAACAAAGTCTCAGAGATGGTGAAAAACCAGACACTTCCAAATTGAATATACATTCCCGGCAGTAGTTCTTGATGATAATAATTTTTACAGAAAACTCTATTTATAAGGATATTTATTTTTTGGCACAACTTGGCTGACACTGAATTTTGATAGCTATATGAAATGAAATAACAAGACATTAATAATGATATAATATTATGTCAAATTGATATTTGAAGTAGTTCAGTGATTGTATAACATGATTGGCAAACATGCCACATAATTAGATATATTTTTTCTCAAATGTGCAGCTCAGTTGCAGAATAAGTCTATAAATGGTGCCAGTTTAGCAGCTGTGAGTTTTGAACCCATGTCCGTAGCCTCTACAGTGGTTGATCTAGAAGAGAAAATCATGCAGCTGGAATCGTTTGGTGAAAGACTAGCAGATTCAATGGAATCAGCTGCTGTAAGTATTGTTAAAGTAGACCAAATGTTTGCATGCAAACAGATAATTTGTGAGTAAAAACTGGTGATATGTTATTCACTTGTTCAATGTTGTGCCAAATATATTTGTTGGTCTGTTATTCAGTATTTTGTTAAACATGCATTATTCAAGAGCTAAGTCTGCCTAGTGCAGGTCTTTATTTGGGCATGAAATGTTTTCTAAAGTATTAATTAGACATTAATTAACTGATCCAGGCCTTAATCAACTTTGGATGGCATCAGATTGCTCCGATATTAAACAGATTAAAACGTTTCAGCGGTAAATCAAATATGGCGCGGCTAGACGCTTCGAGTCGTAGCTTTGATCAACCAGGACCGTGGTTGAAATTATTTCACAGGTCGGTCAAATCTTTAAATGCCTATTTCTTCGCTTGCAATAGAGTAATTTGAATGAAATTTTCAAATTATTCATTTTACATCATCTACTTTCGAACTAGTATAGGCTAGTTCTTATCTATATCTTGAATAATGTAACTTTAACAGGTGCATTATTTATAAAAATATCCACTTTGTGTGGTCTGATTGAATTATTATATATGATTATTGGAAAAACTTAATAAGAAAAAGATTGATTCTTGATTTGAATACTCTTATGACCTTGGGATGAGCAGACGGTCATATAGTATAACCCAACCCAACAATAAATTACATAAACCATTTGGCAATAACAAGTATAAAACTGAAGTGTACAACATGACATTCCATGGATCAACTGTAGAAATTAGATGAGTTTCAAGTAATTGATATCAAGTACATATGAATTAAACTGTCATATTTCCATTTGTTTTGCCCAAGGGTATATAATATAATAGAAAAACACAGACATATTTAAACAACCAGTTTTATGTGGCTTTCAGGTAGTTAGTTTGGTTTATTCTGGGATAAGCATAATTTTGGTTGCCCACTCTCTTGTAGACGAGACATTTGGAATTGAATTTGAATGCAAACACAATATTTGTTCCAGAACTATGACTCTTTAATTAGAGTAATTTAGCTTGTAGGCCTACTCTCTCTATACCTAGAGGTTAGGTGCTTAAGCGTAGGACGTTAAACCCCATTTTATTCTATACCTAGAGGCCACAATGTTTCATTTTGGATAAACTTAACATGCTGTCTATCATAGTTTTATTTTCAACACAAATTTGCTGTGTGTGCTATTCCAACGCTTTGCATAGTTAACTTTGTTTGTGTGGAGCAGTCCCCCTTTCCCTTACTCATAGAAGCCTATATATTTTTGATACGCCCACATTTTCATTTGGACGTATTATGTCGTCGCCCCCGTCCTTCTGGACGTCCGTCCGTCCACAATTGTTTGTGGACTCTCTGCAGGTCACAATTCTTACCGGATTTTGACGAAACTTGAAAAATAGGTTTATCCCCAAAAGATCTCAGCTGCTTTTGATATTGGCATGTATCTGATCAAAACTTCATGGATTATGGCCCCTGGTTGTACGAAAAATCACGTTTTTAGCTTGTGGACCCTATAGAGTTCACAATTTTGAACCGATTTTTATGAAACTTGACATGCATGTTTATAACCCAAAGATCTTGGTTCCTTTCGATATTTGCACCTATCGGAACGTAATTTCCTAAATAATGGCCCCTGATTGTCCGAAAAATCGCCTATTTTAGCTTGTGGTCCCTCTGGAGGTCACAATTATTATCCGATTTGAAAAACCGTTTGATTATATCATCGTTTCACAATAAAGAAGGCTGAGTTCGAATTTGCCATACAAAATGGCCGCCATTTGGACGCGAATACTGTTAAAAAATGGTATATCAAGGTTGTGGACCCTGTAGAGGTCCCAATTTTAATTTGATTTTGATGAAACTTGAAATGCATGGTTTTAACCCAAAGATCTTGGTTCCTTTCGATATTTGTGCATATCGGATTGTAACTTCCTGAATTATGGCCCCTGATTATACGCAAAATCGCCTTTGTTTAATTAGCTTGTGGTCCCTCTGGAGGTCACAATTATTATCTGATTTAAAAAATCGTTTTATTGTATCACTGTTACACCCTACGGAAAGTTGAGTTCAACTTTCGTGAAAATCGGACCAAAATTGCCATACAAAAGGGCTGCCATTTGACCGCAAATACTGTTGAAAAATGGTATATCAAGGTTTTGGACCCTGTAGAGGTCACAATTTTAATTCGATTTTGATGAAATGCATGGTTTTAACCCAAAGATCTTGGTTCCTTTCGATATTTCCGCATATTGGATCGTAACTTCCTGAATTATGGCCCCTGATTGTCCGAAAAATCCCCTATGGTCCCTCTGGAGGTCACAATCATTATCAGATTTGTAAAAAAACGTTTGACTCTATCACTGTTTCATCCTACGGAAGGTTGAGTTCGAATATCGATAAAAAATCTGACCATAATTGCCAGACAAAATGGCCGCCGTTTTTACACGAATAGTGTCAAAATATGGTACATCAAAGTTGTGGACCCTGTAGAGGTCACAATTTTATTTCAATTTTGATGAAACTTGAAATGCATGTTTATAACCTAAAGATCTTGATTCTTTTCGATATTTGCGCATATGAAATTGTAACTTAATGAATTATGGCCTTTGATTGTAGGAAAAATCAATTTCGGTATTGCTTGTTCTCTATCCATCTCTCGAAAATGTGGGCGTATCCTTCCTTGCAGTGCCAGCTTACTATCTTTTAATTTCAATAATGTATTTTATAGATTGGTAAATGGAACACTGTAGAAGGTGAAGGAAATGTTAGTATCCAGTTAATGGAAATGGTTGAAAGAATGAAAAATATGTTACAACATGCTTCACAAACAGGTAAATAATAACAGTAATGACAAAATCAAGCATTTCACTGTTTTCCATTAAAGATACATTATGCAAGAACTGAATCTGATTACTGCAAGTCTTAATTTAGGCTTCAGATGTTTTGGAAATTATAAATTAGATCTTTATTAAAACAAGCCCAAAACTCTGTAGACCCACGGATGGCTAGGCTACAGCTTGGATTTAAATAGGATTTCATGGTTAATTAAATCAAATATGGTGCACGGTGATGAGATTATTAACTGTTATGTTTACGTCATCAGTTAAATCGAGGCTAAATGATAGAGTGTGCTTAGTGAGGCCTTGTTAAGTGATATTCCGATGGCATTGAGCGATAATGGTGACATTTAGCGATTGGTGACTACATTATTATCTTCTTGTGAAAGTAACAGTATTTGATTTATCCTTCTGGTGTGTCTTGAAAGTATGTACAGGTATATGAAAAATATGTATTAATGTTATCTGAATAAATTTGACATTACATTTTCTAGAGGAAGCTACCCAAAAATCAACAGCGCTACATGAATTTGAAAAGATATATAGTCAAGCAATGACCTTACAGGTTCAAGTAAGTTATTACTTTATTATCACGTGCCGAACAAAGTTACGGAGGGATATTGAAACGGGGGTTCGTCCGTCCAATTTCGTTTCCAGAGCAAATCTCATAAACTGTTAAAGATATATTTCTAAAACTTTGCACACACATCAACCTATTACAGTAATTGTGTCTTTTGCTATTTAGGAATTTCTGGGATTTATATCGTTTGTGTTTCCATGGAAACAAATTTGACTTTGTTTTTGGTGTACAATTTTGTTTCCGGAGCATATCAAGATATCTTTCTAAATCTTTGCACACACATCAACCTATTACAGTAGTTGTGCCTTTTGCTGTTTAGGAATTTCTGGGATTTATATTGTTTGTGTTTCCATGGAAACAAATTTGACTTAGTTTTTGGTGTACAATTTTGTTTACAATTTTGTTTCAGGAGCATCTTATAAACCGTTCAAGATATCTTTCTGAAACTTTGCACACACATCAACCCATTACAGTAGTTGAGCCTTTTGCTATTTAGGAATTTCTTGGATTTATATTTTCTGTGTTTTTGGTGTATAATTTTGTTTCCGGAGCATATCTTATAAACCCTTCAACATATCTTTCTGAAACTTTGCACACACATTAACCTATTACAGTAGTTGTGCCTTTTGCTATTACGGAATTTGACTTAGTTTTTGGTGTTCAATTTTATTTACAATTTTGTTTCCGGAACATATCTCATAAACCGTTCAAGATACATTTTTATACGCCCACATTTTCATGTGGACGTATTATGTCGTCGCCCCTGTCCGTCCGTCCAGACGTCCACAATTCTTTGTGGACTCTCTACAGGTCACAATTCTGAACCGATTTTGACGGAACTTGAAATATAGGTTTATCCCCCAAAGATCTCAGCTGCTTTCAATATTGGCATGTATCTGATCAAAACTTCATGGATTATGACCCCTGATTGTACGAAAAATCATGTTTTTAGCTTGTGGACCCTATAGAGGTCACAATTTTGAACCGATTTTGATGAAACTTTACATTCATGTTTATAACCCTAAGATCTTGGTTCCTTTCGATATTTGCGCCTATCGGAACTTAATTTCCTGAATTATTGCCCCTGATTGTCTGAAAAATCACCTATTTTAGCTTGTGGTACCTCTGGAGGTCACAATTATTATCCGATTTAAAAAAACGTTCGAATATATAACCGTTACACCCTAAGGGAGGTTACACCCTGATTATACGCAAAATCGCCTTTGTTTAGCTTGTGGTCCCTCTGGAGGTCACAATTATTATCTGATTTAAAAAATCGTTTGATTATATCACTGTTACACCCTAAAGAAGGTTGAGTTTGAATTTCGGAAAAATCGGACCAAAATTGCCATACACAATGGCCGCCGATCGTACGCGAATACTGTTTAAAATGGTATATCAATGTTGTGGACCCTGTAGAGGTTACAATTTTAATTTGATATTGATGAAACTTGAAATGCATGGATATAACCCAAAGATCTTGGTACCTTTCGATATTTGCGCATATCAGATCGTAACGTCCTGAATTATGGCCCCTGATTATACGCAAAATAGCCTTTGTTTAGCTTGTGGTTCCTCTAGAGGTCACAATTATTATCTGATTTAAAAAATCGTTTGATTATATCACTGTTACACCCTAAGGATTGGGGGGGGGAGATCCAAATTTCGGAAAAATTGGACCAAAATTACCATACAAAATGGCCGCCGTTCGTATGCGAATACTGTTGAAAAATGGTATATCGTCGACCCTGTAGAGGTCCCAATTTTAATTCGATTTTGACGAAACTTGAAATGCATGGATATTACCCAAAGATCTTGGGTCCTTTTGATATTTGCGCATATCGGATCGTTACTTCCTAAATTAATGCCCCTGATTATACGAAAAAATCGTCTTTGTTTAGCGTGTGGTCCCTCTGGGGGTCACAATTATTATCTGATTTAAAAAATCGTTTGATTATATCAGCGTTACACCCTAAAGAAGGTTGAGTTTGAATTTCCGAAAAAATCGTTTGATTATATCACTATTACACCCTGAGGAAGGTTGAATTTGAATTTCGGAAAAATTTGGGACAAAATTGTTATACAAAATGGCCGCCGCGTGTACGTCAATACTGTTATTAAATGGTATATCAAGGTTGTGGCCCTAGTATAGGTCACAATTTTGATTCAATTTTGATGAAACTTGAAATGCATGGTTATAACCCAAAGATCTTGGTTCCTTTCGATATTTGCACATATCAGATAATAACTTCCTGAATTATGGCCCCTGATTGTCCGAAAATTCGCCTATGGTCCCTCTGGAGGTTACGATTATTATCCGATTTAAAAAACCGATTGACTCTATCACCGTTACACCATACGGAAGGTTGAGTTTGAATTTCAGGGAAATCGGACCATAATTGCCAAACAAAATGGCCGCCGTTTGTACGCCTTATAGTGTTAAAATATGGTATATGAAGGTTGTGGACCCATTATAGGTCACAATTTAATTTGATTTTGATAAAACTTGAAATGCATGTTTATAACCTAAAGATCTTGATTCTTTTCGATATTTGCGCATATCAAATTGTAATTTAATGAATTATAGCCCTTGTTTGATTGTAGGAAAAATCCCTTTCGGTTTTGCTTGTTCTCTACCCATCTCTCGAAAATGTGGGCGTATCCTGCCTGGCAGTGCCAGCTTACTATCTTTCAAACTTTGTACAGACATCTACCCACTACAGTAGTTGTGTCTTTTGCTTTTTGGGAATTTCTTGGATTTATATTTTTTGTGTTTCCATGGAAAAAAATTTGACACATCAACCTATAACAGAAGTTGTGCCTTTTGCTATTAAGGAATTTCTGGGATTTATATTTTTTGTGTTTCCATGGAAACAAATTTGACTTAGTTTTTGGTGTACAATTTTGTTTACAATTTTGTTTCCGGAGCATATCTCATAAACCGTTCAAGATATCTTTCTGAAACTTTGCACACACATCAACCTATTACACTAGTTGTGCCTTTTGCTATTTAGGAATTTCTTGGAATGATATTTTGTGTGTTTCCATGTAAAAAAAAATTGTCTTAGTTTTTGGTGTACAATTTTGTTCCCAGGTCATATCTCATAAATCTTTCAAGATATCTTCTTGGCACCTTTTTTGAATTTCTCAGATTTGATCATTTGATCATTGTCATGGAAACCCATTTGACTGTTCAAGATACCTTTAAAATAATATTACATTCAAGATATCTTCTTGGCACCTTTTTTGAATTTCTCAGATTTGATCATTTGATCATTTTCATGGAAACACATTTGACTGTTCAAGATACCTTTAAAATAATATATTACTTTCATAAACCCATTTTTATACGCCCACATTTTCATGTGGACGTAATATGTCATCGCCCCTGTCCGTCCAGACGTCCACAATTGTTTGTGGACTCTCTACAGGTCACAATTCTTGTCCGATTTTGAAGAAACTTGAAATATAGGTTTATCCCCAAAAGATCTCGGCTGCTTTCGATATTGGCATGTATTGGATCAAAAATTCATGGATTATGGCCCCTGATTGTTCAAAAAATACCTTTTTAGCTTGTGGACCCTATAGAGGTCACAATTTTGAACCGATTTTGATGAAACTTGACATGCATGTTTACAACCCAAAGATCTTGGTTCATTTCGATATTTGCGCCTATCATAATGAAATTTCCTGAATTATGGCCCCTGATTGTCCGAAAAATCACCTATTTTAGCTTGTGGTCCCTCTGGAGGTCACAATTATTATCCGATTTGAAAAAACGTTTGATTATATCACCGTTACACCCTAAGGAAGGCTAAGGTCAAACTATGTTGAAATCGGACCGATATTGCCATACAAAATGGCCGCCTTTTGTACGCGAATACTGTTAAAAAATGGTATTTCAAGGTTGTGGACCCTGTTTAGGTCACAATTTATATTCGATTTTGATGAAACTTGAAACGCATGTTTTTTACCCAAAGATCTTAGTTACTTTCGATATTTGCGCATATCGGATTGTAACTTCTTGAATTATGGCCCCCGATTATACGCAAAATCGCATTTGGTTAGCTTGTGGTCCCTCTGGAGGTCACAATTATTATCCGATTTAAAAGATCGTTTGAATATATCACCGTTACAAGCTAAGAAAGGCTGAATGGAAATTTCGGGAAAATAGGTCCAAAATTACCATACAAAATGGCTGCTGTTTGTACGCGAATGCTGTTAAAAAATGGTATATCAAGGTTGTGGAGTGTGGACCCTGTAGAGGTCACAATTTTAATTTTGATTTTGATGAAACTTTAATTGTATGTTCATAACCTAAAGATCTTGATTATTTTCGATATTTGTGCATATCAAATTGTAACTTAATGTATTATGGCCTTTGATTGTAGGAAAAATCATTTTCGGTTTTGCTTGTTCTCTATCCATCTCTCGAAAATGTGGGCATATCCTGCCTGGCAGTGCCAGCTTACATGTACTATCTTATTTTCTGAAATCCAGCCTTCCGTCCTGATTCTGTTTCTGGAGCATATTTTATTATCTGTTCAAGAAATCTTTTTGAAACTTTGTACAAACATTAAACTATTATATATAGTAATTTATTTTCTGATTTATAAGTTTATTATTTAACATACAGCAGCTTATTGAGGTAGGAAAAGGTTGTTGTGCAAACCTTACACGGAGTAGCGACTCTGCCTTGTCGAACTACTATGATCAGAGTATGAAATTCTGTGAATAATATTCCATGTGTCATATAATAGATTTGTTTAAAGATTTAGACTCTGGCCACAACTGATGGTGCAACCCCGACATGCTTTGCTAAACAGGCCAAAACTGTTAGTATACCAGTAACACCGTTTGTGAAATCTGATACATTTTTATATCGATTACCAATAGCCTAAACAAGTTATTTTTCCTTATTTTTCCAATTTGTGCAAGGGCGTGGGATGCTGATGAATAGTCATATGTTAAAACTTGTTTATTTTTCAAATTCCATTAAAAAATTGTTTTGTTATATTATTATTTCAGATGAATAACTTAAGACTTAGCCATTTAGAGAGGAATAAAGAAATAATGGATATTAAACGGCAATTACTATTACAAGAAGTTAATAATCTATTATTGCAAGTTGATATTACCAGACGGGAATCAGAGCTCTATCAGTTTCAAGAGGGTGCACCTGTTCAACGTTGGGGTACCTTCAGTGAATCCGATAGTGCTTCAAGAGTTGTAAGTACTATTATACATTTTAAATCAGTTTTCTTGTACATTTGATTCCTAAGTTATCTTTCATTTGATTCCTAAGTTATCTTTCATTAATCACACTTTTTGGGGCACAATAACTCCGTCGAATTGAGCTAGAGTGTTTAAATGTGGTGTAGGTGTTTATTAGGTCAATGCCTTGATGTAGTTCGAAGATGAGTTAGTGTAAGCGGAGATAAGCAATTTGATTGGTTGATTCATTGGGACACGATAACTTTAGTTCTAATAAAGTGAGAGTGATAAAACTGAGGGATATTAGCTGGGGACATCGGCCTTACTGTTGGCTATGAGCTGGTAACGGATATCTTGCATGCTGCCAACTTTCATTTATATGGAAAATTCACAATTTTGTTCTGTTGAAGATTTTATTTCCTTCCAAGCAGCAATTGTATCTACATATGTCCTTACTATTATTGAATCATGTCAGTATGAGATACTAGGGGCCATAAAAATCATGTGAATTGTTGACTAATTGAAATGGAAATACAGGTGACACAATTCTATGTTTTAACTAGGTTTCTCTGGTCTTTATGAAACAAGTAATATAATTGATGCTTCATGAAGACAAGAGTAGTAATCCTGTGGTTATAAAGGCCATGGAACTTACCGTCTTTATTGCATGAAAAATGTCGACATCATCAACTTCAGACTTTGATTTTGACACAGGGGAAAAGCCTGAATTTGCTTAATACCATGTATTAGTCGCGCCCGTTCTATAGATAATAATAACTGGTAAATAAAGTGCGCCTAATACACCAAAAACTATGGTAACTGGGTTCAAATTGTGGTATGGACCATGTAAAACCTGTTTACATTAATTAGGGTTATAACCTGTAAGACTAACGTCAGAGCGTAAATCAGATAAGATGATAAAGTGCCGTACAAAATCATTAAGATCCCTTTTTATTCCACTATATTTTGTGAAATAGAAAAAAATATAATCAAAGAAATCTGAGTTATATTTCTTTATTTTAATTTCAGATAGAGGGAGAAGACCATGGACAGCGACCTCCCCTACATGCCAGTGCACCAGAAACAGAAAAAACTGCAGCTGAAGAAAGTACACCAATTTCACACATTCCATTAGCAACAGGTAAATACCCTGTAATAAATTTAAAGTTGCTTGTTTATTACATCGGACCTACCAAGAAGTAAAATGCAAGCATTGTTTGTAGCATGGATTTGATAATGGGTTTAGTTAGTATGAAGCAATAGTTTATGTGAAACATTTTATTGTATCAGCTAAAATTTAACTATTACATTTATTTCACAGTATTTTTAAAAGGTATCATTTAAAAGAAATAAAATGAGGTTTAACGTCCTACTTTTCTGAAACTGAAGCTCTTCAAATAATGCATTTGGCCATAGTTATTTGATTATCTGGTTTATGGATTTTTCTTTTTAAAAAACAGGATAGGGGGCAAGGAGAGCAACTTGTCTGGATACCTTTATTTGTCGTGACAACGCAGCTGTTATGAATTAGTTTTATGCAACTGCGCTACACTCATCAATGTTTGTTAATCTCCCACATGACATTATAGAGTCCTGAATTTCAACAATTTGTGTTAAAGTTGGGGAATGTTAAAGCCCCAATACCACTCTTGTTGTAACTGAATAATATGTTCCAATCTTTATTCTGGTCAACAATTTGTACAATTTTACAATATTTCAATTAAAAAATGATACAAATTTCATCTTAACACACCTAATTTTAAAAATTGGAAAAAATCAACTACATGCCGTAACATGGTTTGAAAAGCCTTAAGTAAGCACTTTCAAAAGCAACTTGGATTTAAACATATTTTCGAACCCTCTGGACAAGTAAGATAGGTTGTAATGGATAATTTACACAACAGGTAGGACACTTAAACATCTTGTAGTTAGAATACGGCTGATTTTTTTTTCTGGACCTGTCAAGCCAGCAAGAGTGGTATTGTCCCTTTAAAGAAGCTATAAGTCTCAATATCATCCAAATTCTTCAACATTGATTACACAAATTATGTGTAAATTTAAATCAACATTGATGGTGTGGCCTAACCGGGAAAAGATGGGCTTGTGATATCCAATATTTAAGACAAAATAAGCATTTTACCATTGGTACATGAATCGTGTTCCAGAATGCGTTTCAGTGTCATTTGTAACAACGGACTCGAAGAACAAGGCTAGTCAAGGCAAACGTGCACACCATGTTTGTATCTGAAGAGCATGCACAATAAATACTATTGGTGTAGATTGGAATAACCAGACGCTACAGATTATTATTCGATAACTAATTTGAAATTCTAGAGTAAAGACGGAAACAATTGAATGTAAATCAGTTTATATACATTCATATTACATTATTATATGCAATATGAACCATTTGTGTTTGTTGACTTCATCCATCTGTCTTGTTACCAGTGTGTCTGTCCATAACTTGGCTTGTTTATACTATAGTACATGTTTTTCCATTTTACCAGTGTCAGCATGATATAACATGAGCATCTTATCTAACTTGTAGTTTAAACAGCATCACATGGTTGACATTTTAATGCCAGTGATTTTATAAAAGTTGTTTTACTATCTCTACATATACATTATATTAGATTTATTTATCTCCCCCTAAAAGCTAAGACTCAAGGTTATTTTCATAAGTCCACATTGAAATGTGGTTGTATATTGTTGTCATTCCTGTCTGGCAGTCTATTCGTCCATTTATCAACTATTCTTTCTGGATGCTCTGGGGTTAAAGTTATCACTCAGTGGACTATAATTTAGACACAGTGTTTATATTCAGCAGAATATCAATTTTTAAGTTAAAATTTTTATGACCCTTGATTGCTATGGAGACTCATATAAATGTTCTAGTGGCTCAAGTGGCCATTCAGTTGAAAAAGAGAAGCCCAGTCATTTATACATTTTTTGAAAATCTAGCAAAGTTATGGTCTTTATTTATACTAAAGTCGGTTAAAACTAATCAATTGCTATACACAATCTCTATGAGATGAAACATCCTATTGATTTGACAAGTTGTCATCTGATTGCCTTGAAAATATTATGTTATTGAACACTCAGATGACTTAGCTGTTGTTTGTATATGTTTCGATGCCTGGCAGCTTATTTTTCAATGTATGTTTTCAGAATTCTGTATCTACATCCAAGACTGTTCTGATGAAATATTTTAATATTTCTTATTTTAGTCAGAAATGATGAGTAGGCCCACTTGATATTAAACTTACCATTAATGTTTGAAGGTTTTGTTAATTACTTACCACTATATTCTATATTCTTGTATTTTATGTGGGTTTATCTATTGGTGTTTGGTCCACATCTCGGAAAAAATATTAACAAATATTCTGCAGCTAAGGCATCTAACAATAATTATAGCAATTAATCATACTGCTTGCTACTGGTAAATATAAGCATAATAAGCCTGAAAATAAAAACTAAAACTGTAATATATTTTAGTCTAGCTTTTAGAAGACTTTACTTTAACTTTTCTTTAGGCCAAATTAAACTGTCGGGCAACTACTTTAATACTGTAATGTCTAATTGTGGACATATTTTCATCACCTCTCTCCCATAGGTCTTTGTTATACTCTACTTATTACAGTTATGGTCAAAAGAAATGGATCAAAAGTTTACTATCTACCAATTTACATTAAAAAATCTGAATAAGATATAAGTCAAATTTCTTGAAGGGATTGTTCATTATAAATTTGAAATACATTATGCCAAATTGTCTTTCCAGGTCACACTGTTTACTATTAAAACTTGATAACAAACTTTACACCTTAATGGGATTGTTTATTGGGGTAATAGAAATAACCCTGTTGATTTTTCAAATGTTGAAAAGGGGTTTCTTTTTCTGTTCACATTTTGACTGGTGAAGCTTGCCAGAGAGATTTTAAATTTAGTACAGAAAATTTGCTGCACTACAGCAAAATATTAATTATTATTTATAGCGATATATATCAGTATTAGACATTTTTAGAAAATGTAATAAAGTTTAAATTTGGCCACATTATATATATCATTAGTCAAATTGTTTACCTCCAAATTGCCAAATTTGAAAAGTCCTTAATAAGTAAAACCAGAAGTACAAATGATAATCAGAGCTTATACTATTCTATATTTGTGTGCAGGCCACATTTGACATATTTAGCAGTAGCAGTTTACAGTATATATGTATAACACATAAATGTGACCTAACAAATGTCTTACAATTATTGTTTTTTTCTGTTTTTAGCTGAATCATCAGGAACTGAGCCAGTGAGTCAGAAAAAATCTTCAAAGAAGGAAAAAAAAATCAAATTTAAAAAATCCAAACTGTTTCATTCCAAATCTTCCAAAAAAGACGGTGACAAAAGTAGCGACCAATCAGCAAAATCTAAAAAAAAAAAGCTTGCTAGCAGTGAAGATACTAGTAAGAAAAAAACAAGTGCCACGCAACGAGGCCTTGAATTGAGTTGTACATTAGTTTTACCTACTGCCACTGTTTCCCTGCCCAGAGATCTTTCAAAATCGGAGGAACTGAATGTCCCTAAAGTGGAGAAGGGGTCTCCCACTTTGGCGAAATCACAGCCTGAAATTGAGAGTCAACTGATTGAAAGCACGAGAAAGAAAGTAACTATAGAGACCCCTGATAAGCCCATTCCAGAAGAACGACAGAGGGGTGAGAAACCAAAGCTCACTAAGTTACCCTCTGTTGTTGATGACGATTATTCCCCAGAGACTGTTACAGAAAGTACAGTTACACATGTAGATAGCACTGATAAACAGACAACCTCGGATACAAGCCAAACAACAGGGACAGTCACTAGAGCTGAGGCTGGGCAGGCCACACTTATTCCGAGTCCTGTTATTAGGTCAAAATACCCCCATAGAAGGGGTGAAACAAAAGCCATAGACAAAGATAGTGGTAGATGCACTTCTCCTAAACCAATATTAAAACAGAGTCAAACTATTTATAAACCACCATTACCGAAACAAAGCACCCCTTTGACACATTCCCCGGTCCTCATTCACAGTGTAAAAAATGGATCGAGATCAAAAAGTGTGGATGAAGTAAGAAATCGCAGAACAGTGTTAGCTGAAAGAGAACCTGGTCATGTTATGTTTTCTGTACATGATAAAAGGGCCACTGTATGTGAATCTGCTCAACACTTTTTAGAATTACGTAAGACACCAAGTCCAACATTGTATCTGCCTCGTGTTGGACTTGTATCTCCAGTCAGACGACTCAAGCCTGCTGCTGAGCTTTTGGAGGAGAGCCAGCGGTACAGAAAGGGCCAATCAGTCTACACCACAAGAATTCTTCAACGCTATATGGAAAAAGAAGAACTTCGTTTAAGACAAGAAATGTTACAACGTCACGACAAAGAGAATATTTCGGGTATATTTACCAAATCTGTGCTGAAAAAATCAAGGGAGGGAACCCCTGTCAAAAGTACAGACTCTTCCACAAATAACTCTTCTTTGTCATTACAAAGGACAGGTTCGGCACATCAGGCTGAATTGGTCACACAAATAACACAAACACTGCCTTCTTCCAGTGGATCAGAAATACCAAAAACAAGTGCTCCCTTCAAGGACTTGACAAATGGTGGACAAAGTAAACTGTCCAAAAGACACGTGTTAGATTCTCCCGAAAGGACATTATCTGATAGTATGTTGCAGACGACATCAAGGACTAATCTACCGACTATTAAACGGAGGTCTTGTGAAGTAGGCGTCTCGTACGATCCTGTTTCTACAACCCCGTCTTTCCTTATTGTGTCAACCACATCGGGACCTGTTGCAACCAGTTCCTTGCAACCAGAATCAACTATAAGCCCAACCAATCACTCCTCCATGCCAACACTTAGTACCACTCGACAAGAATCTTTAGACGAACCAGTTCGAGACAGGTCAGCTACCTATGCTACATCTGGACGGTATCGTGGACCAGATGATGAAATAGAAATCATAGGTACAAGTAAAGAGAAACCAACTACAACACAAAGTGGACCAATCTTCCGCTCTTCCCAACCCAAATCTCCAATATTAAAACGTCCAGGAGAACAAGGTCAACCACAATCACCTACATCACCAAGTTCAAGAGCGAGAAGAAAAATGGGGACCATTGGGGTGCTTTGTAAACAGTCATTATCCTTTGATCTAGGGGTATCACTCCTTACACCGCATGAGGAAGGGGCTGTGGGTGGGGGGCAAAGAGATTCAGGTGGTAGCAGTTCTCCTCCCCCTTCCTCTAGCCGGCCAACTTCAACAAGTTCTGAAGGAGAAGTTGCATCTACTTCTAAAGGTGATAAGAAAAAGCAACGAAGCAAGTTTTTGGATGCCAAATGGCTTCAAAAACCTAAGAAATTTTTCAAAGTTTCGAAGTAAGTCTACAGATTATTGTTAAAAAACTTCTCATTCTTTTTACATCAATATACTTGATGTTATTCTTTTATTTTTAAGTTTATAAAATGATTTGGCATAACAAACTATTTTAAAGACATATATTCACAATCTGTGTTTAATTTGGAAACATACTTCTAATATCTTTAAGGGGGGCTTATGTCGACCTTGCAACTGAAAGCAACTGGCGTTTCGGCAGCTGGAAGCAACTGAATGCAACTGAAAACAACTGAATTCAACTTAAAAAAGTCGACCTGAGTGCCTCTTACAACTCAAAGCAACTAGTTGCAGTCAGTTGCAGTCAACGTTCTTGCAACTGGTGTCATGTGACTTAATAAATAAGCAAATGGAAGCGAACGAAGACACCAAATTTTTTAAATGTTGATCATATCGACAATACTATACTTATATAATTATAGCAAGATTGACGGTGCCTTTGGGTTGCTATTTCTAAGTTATTCGCCATTTTGTTGATCACATGATGAATAAGTCTGGTGTGATCGCTATTAGTTCAAGAGTCGACATAAGCGCTCAGAATTCAGTTGCTTCAAGTTGTCCTCAGTTGCTGATATAATCATCATAAGCACTCTTGCAACTGACGGCAACTAGTTGCTTTGGGTTGCAAAGTCCACACAAGCCCCGCTCAAATTGTTTTGTACATTGTAGATGAGGTAACATGGCCAACTTATGTGGATTCAGTTTATTCTGTAGGTAAGTTGTCACGATTATGTTCCAGTTTGAATAGAGAAGTAGGGCCTACTGGTGAATACAAGCCACAGACATTGTATCAGTGTTTGTAATGAAATTTATTATTTGTAACAAAAGTGCACAATATCAGATACTAGTAGTCTGTACGCCTTAATGTATGTATATGATTATTTTCAGTGTTTCAAATGTAGAAATTAATGAAACCATGAATAATTTAAATACTTATAAAAAGATTAAAGACATAATTATTACATATTGATATAACTTAACTGTTCAATAAACATCTTATATGTATACATACTACTTGCTGCATGTTGCTTGATTTCCACAAACAAGTTTTAACTTATAAAGTTTTTAATATTGAATGCTAGAATAATTGAACACTGATGTTATTTAATTTTATTTTGCATTTTATCTGCAAAGGACTCTGCATATTTTTGTTGAATATTAATTTTATTCGTTCTCCAACTAAAATGCACTTTAAGATTTTAAAGATTGTTCATTATTGTAGGTCTTTCTTTGGGCCTGAAATGTTATATAAAGTATTTGACATTAACGTATCCAGACCATAATCAACTCTCAATGTCAATGCTAGCATGCGATATATGTTGGATTATTATCCAATTTGCTGCATAACTATAATCAAGACTATGATTTTTGTCGTACCGACTTTAGTAATGATGATCAACATTTTACAGAACCTGGTTCATAGTGGATCAATTTGAAATTTGCAGCAAATTGCCTGTACATTATCTTTAATGTTATTAGATAAATGACATTTGCCCAAGTCAAATTATTATGAATAATTCTACTTTTGTTACTGCTTGACACATTTATAGAAGCGTTCTTATCATGTTTTGTTAAAGATACATTATGTAAGATTGAGATAATCAGGGGCGGATCCAGGGCTATAGCTGGAGGGGGTTCCCAAAAAATAAGGGCACCCGATTTTCTTCTAATACAGTATCCATGACCCGTGGGTTTTGCAGGCACGCGCTAGCGCTAGCGCGGAGTCTGGGGAATTTTTTTAAAATTTAAGACCATTCTAAGCCATTCTGGTGGGTTTTAGAGGCCTCATTAATATTGGCTTCTGGTTCATCCTCTGGTGACGTCAACTGTGAGCTAGAAATCTCAACAACAGGTTCTGTTACTGGTTCAGCAGAAAGAACGGAAGGCATTTTAGATGCAAATAGGAACAAAAACTACCGAAAAATTTTCATCTGGCCATCTAGCAAGGGGGTCGCCATATTGTATGACGTTGATGTCTGCATTCTCCACACGGCGTCTCCACTTGCCGGCCCAAATATCTGCAGGTGTATGGAAGTCCGTTCGGGGAAAAAAGGGCACCATAAACTCTCGAGGGTGTTCCCGAAGCGTCAGAACCCCCCTGGATCCACCCCTAATACAGAGCTGACAGTTTTCACTATAATTCGTTGAAAATTTCATTTAAATTGATCCACTATGAATTGAGATATCCGCTTTGTACATATCCGTCTAGCCTCGTTTATCATTATTAAAATGATATGTTAAAAATCATAGTCTCGATTATCCACTGTTTTGATTTAATTAACAATGAGCGTTAGCAGCATATAGGATCCCAATCCTGTCGATATCAAAGGCTAGCCTTGACATCAAGAGTTGATTATGGTCTGGATAAGTTAATTAATGTCTAATTGATAATTTAGATAAGATTTCAGGCCTAAAGAAAGACATGCAAAAGGCAGATTTAGCTCTTGCATAATGCATATTTAATGATATTAATTCTTCTACAGAAGAAAAATGTATATCTGAATATTATTTAAAGGGACAATCCCGATAAGAACAGATGCTCTAAAAGTAAGTCCGAGTATTTGTGAAATTTATGGACCAAAATACAAAAGCATGGTGTATTTACATTGTCTGAAAATTTCAGCTGAAAATATTGAGTCGTTTGGACGTGAACGTCAACACTGCTTATCCGGACACGTAACCCTTTTAAGATTTCGGTTCATTTTTTTCATTGGGTGACCTGATAATCGATTTACGTTTCTTGAGGTCTATACAGTGAATGACCCATGTACTGTACGTTATAACAAAAGGAAAATTTCACCTACATATTATTTTTAAAGAAAAAAGTCTGGTTTTATCCAGATACTGTATAATACAAAGGTCTCTATTTCAAGATGCAGACTGTCAGGTTTAAGTTATTTACAAGCGTATCAAAATATCGGGTTAGTTGGTCGGCCTTAGATAATGGGTTTTAAATGATTTTAACACAAAATTAAGCAGTTTTATTCCCCAAAAAATTATCGGGATTGGCCCTTTAAAATTCTCCGGAACAACCCCTGCCAACCTCACCCCCTCCCTTGTTTTTAGTAGAAAAGTGTAGTACCACGATTTATAGTTGACTGTTAACAATACTAATACTTTTAAAATGACTAGACTGCTTTGGTTTGGGTCACGAAAAAAATTGTGCATTTCTTTGGTTTTTGTGACATGACAATCTGTCTTCGTTGGATATTTAGTTCTATAGGTAAAGCCAGTTGACAAATCTATGATTATGTGTTCTAATGTGGACAAAATGAAGCTTCATCTTTCCAAACAATCTTAATGAACTTGTTGCATCATTCATCAAAATCATACATCAGATTCCATACTTTATTTTGACCTAAATCAAAGTGGAATGGCCCCTTTAAAGATGCATTATAGGGAGCTTATTGGATCCAAATGCTCTACAAACTTTTATTTAGATATTTATACACATGACAACCCTATAATCAACTCTCAAGAACAACGCATGATCGAAATTCAAATAGATTAAGTAGAACACCCACTATATTTGAATATAACAATAAAATGGATAATCGGAAAATTATGTTAATGCATCTTTACAAATTAACTATTTTCTAAATTATTGGTACCGGTAAGTGAAAGTAAAGTATTTCTTTAGTATCAGTACAGATATATGACTCTTTGTGAAATGTGTAGATTGTTATTGTATCATATATCTGAACTAAATATATTGTGTGATAAACAATAGTACAGTATAATGGTAAATATATGAAGCAAACTAAACAATTCCAAATATTCACTTTTAAATGTATACCTACATTAACATTTTTTTAAAACTAAAAATATATATATATTTGCATATCCAAGTATTTCATGAGACCCATAATTTAAGGAGATCAGTACAGTTTGAGTTTCAAATGGATGGATTTCAATCCAGAAAGATATATCATTCATCATAGATGATAAAGATGAAAACAGTTTTAAAGAAAAGATGTTTTTCACATTAAAATGTATTATTTTTCTTTATATACCCACATATTAATGTTGTTGTATATATATTGATTAATGGTCTCCTGCAAGAATATTGTGTATTACATAGATATAGCTCTTATCTATTCATGCAACATCAATATTACTGAATTCCTTACACACATATTAAACTACACCTAAAGAACATACTTAAAACTGTGACAACTTTTATTTACAGTTGCTGAGCTAAAGTGTCCAAAAGGAGTAATGAAAGTTCTGCTTGGGCTCACCATGCTCACACGACAAGAGAGTAATGAGAAAGGTGTGATGATGAGTACGTCTGCTACTGTCAGACTTCACAGATACCATACATACTGGATTGAGTACAGTCTATAGATAGGCCTACTAGTGTGTAGAACCAATGTAATAGAAAAAAAACCCAAACATTAAAGATATATCGCAAATTTTTAGTGATAAGAGTCTCCCTTACTATCTGTTAAAAGCAAAATTCTTATTTCAGTATTTTGGTACTTGTTAAACAAGTGCTTGTTGGATGAACAGTGGCCATGTTGCATCGGAACTGTAACAGTAGTGTGCTTCGTTAAGCTAATACCCGCAACCAAGACCTTCTGTACAAGCCCTGCTTGGCATACAAGTAGTTACTACATACATTTAATTGTTCATCATACCCTATTGTTCATATTAGTCATCATGTTAGTATCATTTTATCCTGAACATTTATTCATATGGTAGGAGATTCAATATGGTTTTATGAAAATTCAAGTTGTACAGCTACAATAACATCTTAGTAATTTAACATTGTTAACTGGTAAATGGCATGAAGAAAATTGAGTTTCCTACTTACAACCAACTGGCTAGTCAGATAAATGTGATAACTTTTGAAGATGGTTATGGGGATAGATTGAATTTCTAATATTTAAAAAAAACTTTATTTGCTTATTCTTTTCTTAATTTGCAAAGGGTTGTCAAGTAAATCAAAATATCTGACTAGTCTTTATAGCGGTTTTCATTGTAATCATCATCAAGTGCTAGATAGTTCTTAAAGATGTACAGTATATTAAGTCATCCCAGCTACATAATAGATTATAGAAACTGGTCCAAGATGGCAATACAAAAACTAAAACTGTACAGAAGTAATTTGTAAATGTTTGTGTTCCAATTTGTAAATATTGTCAGTTGTGAAAGAGATGTGCAATATATATATAATGTTGGTTATTATGGCAGATGTGGAGATCATCAACTTTAATGTATGCAATATTTACTCCAGGGGATGGTTTCGTTGTATTCTTTATAATTTGCTTCATTTCTTGTCATATTTGGCCACGCAGAAACCACTATGTTTTCTTGTATCTAATGTATAAATTTCCATAGGAAGATTTTTTTATTTCTGTCATCCTGATCATACAAGAAAACAGAAATTGTTTACGTATAGCAATGTGCACGTTCAAGCCACATAGGTTGTTAATTAAAGCATTCCCCCTTAAATGCAAAAGTGAATATAAATATTGATTTGTTTATAAAACAGTGATATGATCTGTAAAATGGAAACTTGTGATATTGTATATTTTAAACAATGAATATTCTGAAGTACCAGTACATGAAATAATATAAGCTCTGATGGTGGGCTTACGAATTACGGTGTTAAGGGGACTAAATTAATGCATATTGTAATATTTGCAAGATTGCTTAGCCATGACTCTTATGATTTACTTTCCATGACAAGTCAATTTTTTCATGCCATCCAGTATTCAGAAGAAAACACTGTGATAACATAAATAATTTGTATTATATACATTAAAATAACTGCTTCTACCTCTTTAATGTTGATATCTTAATATACATAAAATTATACCATTGTATATCAGAAAACTTAATATCAAAACAGGATTTCTAATTAATTAATTGGAGGAACTAAAATCAAAGTCACTGATTTAAAAAAAAAAAATGTCAACATTGAGAGATACACAAAAAGGCAGCTTATACAATCTTCAGATATTTTAATATATATATGGCATGGATGTATTAATAATACATTTTTGTGGGATCATTTTTTTTTTTTAAATGTGTTAATTTTAACTTTACATTGATCAAAATTATGTATTTTGAAGGTTCAAATATGAAAATCGTAAGAACATAATATATTACTGCTACTGCTGTAAGTTTCATTTTGATTTATTACCAACTGCAAGAGTTATGTCATTGTGTGCAATATAATGTATATAGACCATCCCCGGTTAATGTTCCCTGGTGCCAAGAATCAGTTCAGTACATGGTGCTATTCTATATACCTGATGTGTTCATCTTTCTCCACGTCTGGATCAACATAGATAATGATGTACATCTCCCTCAATAAAATTAATCATCAAATTAATTCTGTAGTTTGTTATTTTTGGATCCTTTGGACACAGTAAACTCCAATAAATGCTTCAATTTGTATATTCCCACAGTTATGACCCTTGTTGTTTTGTAAATTCTTGTGACTACTCTTCAGTCTGCTTGAAATTTATATGCATTGTTCAAATTAGTAAAAAGCAGAATATTTAATTTAATAATTTATGTGGAATTCTTTAAGAGTTACCGGCATTATTTGTGCCATTCATCTTATCATAATATATAAACAAAATGTATACAAATATTTAAGTAAAATTCACCAAACATTCAATGAGTACATCTTTGAAATTTTACACCATTCAAGATAGACAACTCACTACTCCACTATGCTTTTGTGATGTTCGAATACGCCTTTATTCATATCACCAAACATTCAATGAGTACATCTTTGAAATTTTACACCATTCAAGATAGACAACTCACTACTCCACTATGCTTTTGTGATGTTCGAATACGCCTTTATTCATATCTCGTTTTCATTTATTCTATATTAAAATGGAATTCTAACGATAGGTTGCCAGGCAACCAAACATACGCCCACAGCAGCTAAATCGTCCGGGCAGTCAACAAGAGTTGTCGCATATTTTACTTTTTGCATTAATGAAACATTTATAATACACTGAAATCTGATTAAAAGTTATAACTCATTATGTAATTATCAGAAAAATATTCGAATTTGTTTGGCTTTGATAAATTTCTCCTCACTATACTTGTTCGTTTCATGACCTTAAACACTGTTTATTAATTTAAAGTGAATAGGTTATTAACTTTAGCCTCTGTAGCGTCCCCAATATTTTCTGAAGTGATCAAGGGCCATAACTCTTGACAGCTTCTTCGTCACATGACCTTAAACACTGTGTATAAATTTAAAGTCAATTGGATATTAACTTTAGCCTCTAGAGCGTCCACAATTGCTTGTGGACGCCGGCCGGGGCGACGGCAATATACGACCACATTTCAATGTGGGCGTGTAAAAAACATTAATAATAATTGTTCACAATGGAAGGCTTTTTGTATTGAATCGAGTACAACTGCCTATTGTCCACAAAATCACCATCCTAAATTCATGCACAGTGCTTATTTCAGATAATTATTTTATGGTTTGTTGACTTGATTAGCAGTTTTTGCGTTTGTAATTGCTCTAAGATATCACACTGGACTATTCAGTCAGCAAAATCTCAACAATTTATAGACCAAAACTCCACAGTGTAAACCTTGCATTACACAGACTGCTAATTAAATCTAAAGCTTAGAAACATAATTTGAATTCAATAAAATTTGTTAATATATCATTAATGAATTAAAATGGATGCCAACAACTATTCCAGAAATTTTAAATAATACAACAGTGTAAACCTAGCATTAGACAGAACACATAATGAAATTTAGCTTAGTAACACAATTTGAATTCAATAAAAACTGTTAGCTTTCATTTAAATATTACATGTTTTAGTTAGAATTCCACAGGGACATGCTATTTTAAATATCATTTTCTGCAGTTCTATAGCTTATTGATTGGCTACCTTGATACGAAATACTCTACATATAAATGTACAAAGACAATCTATTGTTGATGTTTATTAGAGTAAAATATTGCATGATTTGGTGATGATATCATGTTTTATATACATAATGTACAAAAATATATATACACACGATAAAATATTTACATAACTGGTTAAACCACCTTGTAACGACTCTTGCTAATTGGTTGATAAGAATTTTGCTGCAAAGAAAAGACAAAAAAATATTAGTGACAGAATTTCCAGTGGTTAATGGAGTAAAATGACATTTGTTTTAGGTCAAAATAAAATACTGCATCAGGTTGATCTATTCGCTTTCTATTAAGGGTGGAACATAAAATTGGTTATCTCTACAAATACATTTTGTGAACGGACTACTGTACTTTTGACCTAAATCAAAGAGGACTTATCAATTTCTTTTAATAAGTAAAACAAAACTTCACAAAAATAAAATTCATTGCTGAATTCCTATATAATTATTAGAAGTTAAAGATGACAGGTCTTTATTTTGGCTTCAAAAGTTATATGAACTATCATTTAGACATTTATTCACATGATAAGCCTATAATCAACTCTCCAGGCTATCAGATGGCAGAGATTTAAATGAGTTAAAAAATATGGTTCACCATTTTATGATTTAATTTAATAATGGTGAAGCAAGGCCAAGTCTAGAATAGCAAGAACAACTGGTACGATAATAAATAATCTATGCCATATCTTCTCAAAACCTTGGAACGGCGATTGTATTATCTATTTTTGAACTATTACAGCAAAAATGACCAGCTGACTTAATGCATCTTTAAATAATGATAAAGCTTTATATGACAACTAAACAACATGCAAAAGAAACTTACGAGGCGAATTAATTCTTCTTTAATAAGACGTGTGATTTCTTTTTTAGCTTTACCAATTGCCATCTCACTGGTAGCTTCTATAGCTAAATATAACTTCCTCTCGCCTTCCTTCAATTCTCTATTATTACTGATATATGTACCACGTACTGTAATACCAGCTTCTGAATATTCACAAATCTGAGCCAATGCCTCCTGCAACAATTTGACAAAAATATTATCAGCAAACCTTTCAAATATGTACCCACATCATCAATTTGCAAACAAATGACGTCGAGCAAAGTATGATAAATCTGTCATTATCTGCATCACCTGATAAATTAATTGGGTGTCATTAAAAAAAAAGAGCAAGTCCATTACATACCAATGTAAGCAATTACATGCACATTATTGTTACTTTTAAAGATAACCATTACATGAACTTAATCTTTTTACACTTTAAGCATTACATTGAAAGGTGGTGACAAAACCATTGCAGTAAAGGTATGACTTGATACTATAGTTCACAATACATGTATTTAAGAAATTTGACAATATTCACAAACAATTCAAATGTCTTTAAACATGAAACAACTGGGGATTTTTTCTGTATGAATATACATCCACTTAGGTTAAGATTAATGCATAATTGTCTTTTAAATCTAAGTCATAGATAACAGACAGGCTTCACAATCATGATGTTGGGTAGTGAAACATGTTTTAGTGAAGTAACAGGGTCATATACAAGTTTCTTTTGCAAATTTCAAGTTTTATAACTGTAATGTATTATGGCAATGTCCTGACCAAACCTTTATGAACTATAAAGTATTTTTATTAAAACACTGCACAAGCAGCTGATGGCAGATTAATCCAAAAGGGTTTCCTCTTTAAATGGTTTGGGGAATCTCTTACATAAATATAGAAATAATATAATAAACATGCTTATATACTCACCCTTGAGGTAACTTTCCATCTAGCTGTCTGAGGAAATTCATTAATGTCCAGCTCTTCTTCATAACATTTAAAAGTTTCTTCTGGATTCTCAATTTCCTTATCGTCTTCAGTTTGAGGTCTATAACCTAACTTAGCATTAATCTTTTCTGCCATTTGTTCAGCTATTGTCTTTGACTGTAAATAGAAAAAGATGTTTTGTGTGAAGAGCATTATAATATACCCACAGTATATACATTAAAAAATCTAAAACTGTGATAGTGGAGGATGACGTCAATAAGATTGCAAGGTAAGAATGCAAATATTACCTTTACTTGAGGAGCTGCGATTGTATCACCCTTCAGAAAAGCCATAGCTGCTTGCTGTGTAATATCTTGTGCATCTGGACCAAGGTTTCTAACCATATTGATCTTTGCTGCTAAGCGTTTGGCTAATTCTAGTTTTTCTATGTTCGATGAAGCTTGTTGTGTAGCTAGATTAGCTATAGGTTTAGCTACATCAGTCACTCTCTTCACACTAGCAAACATATCTTCTATTTTCTGATCAATCTAAAAGAAAAACAAAGAATTTCTTTTAATGAAGAAAAAGACAAGCATAAACTAATTCTGAATCTGGACTATAAAATATGTGGTCAAAGGGGAGACAATCCGTAAAAGCATACGCTTGAAATATTGTACATGCCACTCAGTTAATATGGAAGATATTATGATAGGGGTACCAGATTGAATGTTCTGTAATAAAATTCTCTCAATTGATTGACAAGGAGAATTGTCCGAGTACAACACATGTGCCGACTAAATAAACAATATCTTGACCAAATGACAACTAGTGTAGTCAAGGTATCATTTAATCTTGTGTATTTAGCACTAATCAAGTCTTTGTTTAAAAACTCGAAAAAATTGTATAATTTCCTTCCTGATCACTGTTCAAAAATAAATAATCCAATGGATTATTGATGTATAATGATTAATTTTTGAACAGTGATCAGAAAATTAAACACTTGTAAATTGGACACTCATTATCAATATTGAATGGTCAGCTTTAAACCAGACACAAGTACAAATTAGAGGATTTTTGGTGATTTTAAATGATTTTACGAGTTTTTAAACAAAGATTTGATATTAAACGAATGTGAATAAAATTAGTGCTAGATACACTAGATTAAATGATACCCAGGTTACAGTCATATTTGCTACTTAAAATATATCAGGATTCTACTCACACCACCTCAGCTATTTGTACTAGCAGAACCGTGACAGGGCTGAATTCCATATCACTTGATTACAATTCTGTCAATTCGGGACGTTCCTGATTGACAATCAAGTCCCCTGGATGTAAATGTTAGAAGGGGGGATAACTAAAGAACATTACTAGAAACAGTTACAATTGAATTGACAGCCAGTCACTTTGGAACATCCAACAATGTCAATCAAGCAAGCCCATAAGTTTTTTCAGAAGCTTTTTTTAAAACTTACATCAACCCCAGCATCTTCATCATCAGAATCTTGTATTCCTAAAGCAGCTTTCTGTAATTTACGTCTGTCATCTGCCAACTGAGCCTCTGTTTCATCAAATTTAAATCCTTTTCCCTTAAAACCACTGGAACTTTTAATCTTTTTACCTTCCTATAAAAATAATAAAGATTTAATAATGTATATCCTTAAAAGGAATAAAATAAGTCATTAAACACACATTAAGGTGATTGTATCTTTGTGTTTCCATATATACAATTCTTATATAAACACAAGGCCCAGGTTCACAAAGCATCCTCAGTTGATCCAGAAACACAAAACTTTGTACATAGTTTCTTATTGATGTATTTGATACATTAAAAAAACAAAATTATTATAAAGGGCTTTATTTCAGTTAAAATAAGGTGAACAAGTTTGAGTAAATTCTCAACTTTAGTCTGAAAATGCTTTGTGAACTCGGGGCCTGTTTTCTAGGCAGTCCATGGAGAAATGTACATGGGACTCTGTTCTATACGTGGACCGGCCAATCATCAAAATGTTTCTTATCTAGCGCTTCTTGTGATGATTAGTAAATATTTAAATAGTCAACTTACAGCTTTGGCCCTTTCAGTATAAGTATTCCATAATGCCTGTACATCATCTGGCACTGTAGCACCAGAAAGTTCCAGAGCTTTAATAATATCTCCAGCATATCGTTCCTGCTCAGATGTCATGAAGGTAAATGCTTGACCTTTATTTCCTGCTCTTCCTGTACGGCTGCAAAGAGAGTCACACAATTTGATATCTTTACTTTTTTCCATATAACATTTTATACAAATTTCTTTTATTAATATATAATACAGAGCTTAAATTCTTTTTAATTGTATAAGATATATGCCTGTAGATGTAACTATCATGTCTACATTCTATAGCTAAAATTGATCATATTATACTTACCCACATCTATGAACATAATCTTCATAATGATTAGGACAATCATAATTAACAACAAGATCTAACTGCTTAACATCTAAACCACGGGCTGCTACTGATGTAGCTACCTGTAAAATATACAATCAGAAATTTTTAATAACTGATGAACAAAATATTCCTGCCTCAGATCTACAAGCCAATGCAATCTCTGCCTATATAAATCAGAGAGAAAAAAATAGGACTTCAACCCAAACTATGTCATTTTAGAAATATAAATAAATAAATAAATGCGGTTATACTTGCACAAGTTCCAGAGTCACAGAACAAAGTTCTCAAACAAGGTTACTTACGGTACTAAAGGATATAAGGAGTGTACACCAGTGCTGCTATTTCAAAAAATTTCTTGTAAGATATTTTTACAGGAAATAAAAGAGCACAACTTTTATCATTATTTAAGCAGACAGATTCAGACCATGGTAAATACATAATTTGTGCCCAAATCAACCCTAGTAAGCCCTGCCTTGTATGGTGGGTGATGGTTCACATTCGACATTGATATCGCAGGAAAGGGACACTGTACATGGTAATTTGTAACTTATTTTTTGTAATCAAGCTACATGTACATGTATGTCGTTTAAGACTACATATACAAATTTCCATCTACAGCGTCACTTTCCTGCTTAAATAATCTGGATGAGTAGTAGTTAATAACTAGTTATACACTTGGCACTGTCAATTAATTTTACATTTTTGAATATTATTCACCACATCTTGATTTCCGATGGGCCATATTCCTGGTCAAACGTTTGGAAAAAGGAGAATCTGAAAAGTTAGTTATAGAAAGTTTTATTAGAACTACAGGTTATAACCCAGTGTTGGGATTTCAAAATTTTAGCTGTCGGACATTTTTTCCCGAAAATAAAGGGACACAACTCTTATTGTTATTTAAGCAGACGTTTTCAAACCCCAATTAAGAATCACGTGTCAACAAAATATTCAAATTCATACGTAATAAAAAAAAATAGGTGCACCTCGTTATTTTTTATGTTTGATTCCCGTACGGCAATCAAATTTATGTCAATATTATTCCTAAAAAATCACATGACATTGTAATAACATAGAGGATGAAAGCATGCAGACTACTGTCAATCCGTAACGTTTTCATATTCCCCCAAAATTACCATATTTTTCTTGTCATAAGTTGATAAATTTTTAGCAAAGTCCGACATTTGTCGTCTACTCCGTTTTGATTTATATACGGAAGGTAAAAAAATGACATCACTAAAAATATTTGGCCGTAAACTGTGGTAAACTTCACTTTAAGGGGGGTGGCTCCACTTAAATGAGAAAATATTTGTTTTTTAAATTGCACTGTCAACTATTAAAGCTAATGCTCTGAAATTTTCAGGACTTTATTGTTATCACACAAGTTTTTGAATAATTTGCATTTCGGAACCTGGACCACGCCCATTTCCCATAATCCAGGATGGCCACCCCAAGCCGTTGAGGAAAAGCGTAAAAAAAAAACTGCTTGATAAAATATAGATTGTTATATATCCTTCTAAAGCTAAAACACCAAGGAACATAATTATCTATATTTGAATGTCATAAGCTGTGGTAGAAACAAGTAGTTAAAGTAAATGTCAAATTTATTTAATATTTTCTCATTCAAGTGGAGCCACCCCCCTTAATACAACTGCTAAATAATCCCATTCCACTCTAGCAGCATGCGCTATCGTCTAAAACAATTAACTACAGAACGTTAAACCAATCGAAATATTCAACATTTCTTAGGGTGTTTATTTAAGAGTGCCACGCGTCTCGCGAGATTTCTAATACCAATTAAGTTATCGTGCTTTAACCCATTCGGCAAACCTCGACACATTCTACGCATCTAATGTAGGGTCCCAGAATCTGCCAAGTGGCTTTACCTGTATCAAGCTTTTTTTCTGTCAAGTTTAATCAGAATTAGTTCAAACAAGGAAACTTTGCTCTGAAAATTCTAAACATGCTTCGAACGACACTATTTCTTTCAAAAATCGTCAAGTTGCTAGACATATGACATACCGTCATACAGCTGAAGCTAGATGTAGAGTGACGGTATCTGCCGAGGTTTGCCGATTGCTGTAACCACGGGCGATAAGAACGAAGTTAACAATTTCTAGTATTTTTCGAATATCTGTGTGTGTGAAATAGCTTTATTTAACGCTCGCTTCCACCAAAGTGATATCGCAGACGAATTATAATGACTGTCTATTGATCTGGGCGTTGTATACTTTTACAATATGTGACATCTATGGCTAGTTTATACATATTGTTGGCTCACATGAATGCGATTAAAATGTCCGACAATGCAGAAGCCATGTGGTTTCGACGAAGATAAAAATTATAAACACTTGATGAATAGTCAGACAAAGGATTAAGTCAGTCAATCAAGGCAGATTAAGTAATCAATCAAGGTAGGTTTATAGTCGGTATAACACGATAAATACGTTGATCACTTAATTACCTAATCAATCCAGCCTATTGTCAACGATAATCGGGTTGAGTGGTAGTTATACTCTTCGTACTAGTCAGTACACTATATATTAATTTTGGAATTTTGAATATTATTCACCATGTCCTGATGTCCGAATGAGCATATTCACGGTCGGACAATGTGCATTTGGAGAAAAATATTCGGACACGTCCGGAATATAAGGCCGAAAACCCAACACTGTTATAACCTTTAAATATTTGAAACTTCAATCCTGTACAATGCTGTCAAATGAAAATATATCTGTAACAGTAATTACATACTCACCAATAATTTAACAACACCGTTTTTAAAATCTGAAATAGTACTATCTCTATCATACTGATCTATACCACCATGTAAAGATAAACATGGATAGGAATGACTCATTAAATCTTTCATTAATTCATCAGCACGTTCTTGTTTATCAACGAACACCAGAGCTGCACCTTCCGTATGATATAATCCTAATAATTCTAATAATTTAAATAGTTTCTGGTCATCTTCTATTAAAATCTGTAAATAGGAAAGAAAGAATTAAAGTGTTATTCCATCCATGCGAGTAAAACAGAAAATAAAAACCACTTATATGTAAATTTCTGGTTTTACTAATCAGCCTTCCCATTATTTTAATGCATGCAGTGAAAACAGCCGAAGATTTCAGTTTTTCTAATATGAAAATATCAGCATTATCATGCTGGACATGATAGTGTGATGCTATCTATACCCTGTTGTATGAACACAATGTTGCTTCTTCAATGAAAACTGGATGGGTTGTACCAACTCCAAGTATTATGTATTGTTCACACAAAGGGTATCTGTCGAATTCAATTTTTTTGTGTGGTTGTTAAAACATCATTTTCACATTACCTAATTATTAACATTCAAAAATGAAAGATTAAAGTCTATCTTCCAAAAAGTGGTGTGTTTTCACTGCGTTTATAATATTATACTTACAACTTCTTGTTTTACATCTTGACAAACAACACTTCGTCCACCAACTTGTACCTCAACAGGTTTAGAAAGAATTCTACGAGCTAGAGCCTCCATTTGTCGGGGAAATGTTGCTGAGAACATGACAGTTTGACGATCTGGTCGTACATTGTCTATAATCTTCATAACCTAAGAATAACAATCAAAGGAAAAATATAGATCTACTACTCCACATTTACACAATCACAAGATGCTGAAATTTGTAGCTTATCAATCTCAATACACTTAGACATTAAGTATTTGTCAGGTTAAAAATTTAAGTTGTCATTCAAAAAATTTCTACAGTCCAAAATAGTGTTAGAAGCTTAGAAAACTTTAACAAGCAGTTGCCGTGCAAGATATGCCCGCATTTCACAAGAGTTGGACAGAGAATAAGCTAAAACAAAACCAATTTTCAATACAATCAGCGGTCATTAATTGAGGATGTTACAGTCTGACCTGTAGCTAGAGTGTCCACACAGCAAATGTGGGCATAAATATTATTTTACCTGTGGTTCAAAACCCATATCAAACATTCTATCAGCTTCATCTAATACAATATATGTACATCGTCTTAGATTTGTTACTCTACCTGAAAATATATAACAAAAATTTATATTAAAAAACATGGTCTCATTTTGAACATAATATATTCATGTATTTTTATTACATGCTCATTTAGCAATTTTTTTTTCTTACTACACAAAGCATAGCTACAAGATTTCAGAATTAATGACACAATATCATCTTATCTAGTCTATATTATGTCATCTACATTAATAGACTTTGTAGAACAAGAAATATATGAACATGGGAAAATATGAAATCTTATCCAGTCGATGCATAAAAATGTGTATGTACTTGCCATTCATCCAGAAATTACTGGTGTCACAAAATTTGAACCCTTGGCATTTGTGATATATAGACTTACCAATATATAGCAAAGAGATAGAATTGTATATAATTTATATTTATAAAGACAAACATGTTATATATCTATTCAATATATACCATAGAAATGTTGATGTTATGTTCCTTTTAGTCCCATCTCCAGGTCATCAAAAGCTACTGAAATTTAGCAGGGTTGTCATGGAAACAAATGTTTGCCTGGCTAAAAAGAATTAAAAGGATTACACCGTATGTGTGGCAGACTAAGGACCCTAAATGATTTCATTATTATGAAATCATATGTCACCAGTTCGGTTCCATATTCCGAACATTGTCAATACAGACATTATTCCTTCATTGTCAATACAGACATTATTCCTTCATTGTTCTTAAATTAAATAACATGATACATGGTTCATTTTGTTTAAAAAACAAACAAAAAAAACGTCAAAAACTCTTGATTTGTTACTTTTACTCAATAAATCAAACATAATCCATTGTTTTTTCTGTAACAAAATTAAATTCTAAACAAGTGGTTGCCTGCAAGATATGTACACATTTTGCAAGAGATGGATAGAGAAAAAGCTAAAAAAGAGATTTTCATACAATCAGGGGCAATAATGTAGGATGTTGCGATATGTGAATATCTAAAGGAACGGACTCAACTGCCATGTGAACAGATGAATGGACAGGGGGTGACAACAACATACATGTACATCCAGGGTGCATAAAAATTATCCTTGGTTCAGTGAAGAAACAAAATGAACCAATTGTAATTATGACACTTTCATCAACTACTGCCAATATTGTTGAATTCTGAATAAATGCTTTACTGCTTATTATACATTTCGTGTATACACAGAAAGACTTACTGGTAGATGAGCAAATTCCAAGTTACAATAGTTGTTAATCAATTGGACACAGTAGCATATAAACTCAGATATCAACAATATATTAACGGTAAACGAAAAACGTATGACATTGTGACAAATAATATGACTTTATTTCTCTATTAAACTAAGTTACGATGGTTTTAAATTTACCATTATTTGCTGCTAACATGTCTATCATTCTACCAGGTGTACACACAATAACTTCACAGCCTCTCTTTAATTCAGCTATTTGTTCCGATATTCCAGTTCCACCATAAACACATACAGCTTGTAGACCTAATGGTTTACTGAACTTTTTACATTCAGATGTAATTTGTAGAGCCAGTTCTCTTGTTGGGGTCAAAATAACACCTAAAATAAAATGTTTTACAATTATTTATAAGACATGAAAGTTTACAATAGCTCTTGAGAACCATTACCGGTAACTCTAAAAAAAATAAAGGTAAGCAAACAATGAAGAAGACATCCACCAAGATTGCCCTTGCCATAATGAAATAAGGTCACAATCTGAAGTTAATATGAAAACAGCTGTAAACTTCTAAAATTTTTGTATCAACAAATATCTAATATATGATTTGAAATTTGGTCCTCAGATGGATACATTTCAATTCACATGCAACCATAGAAATTGTATACACCCTCCTCCCCCCCCCCCCCCGCCAGAAAACCGGTAATTCTAGATATCAATGCATGTTAAGAAACAGTAACGATTTCTACTTTTTCCCTGTCTTTCAAAAGATAGGTTTGCCTGGCAACGAAACATACGTCCACAGCCGTTAAATCATCTGGGCAGTGAACAATAGTTGTGGCATATTTTTACTCTTTTTGGTAATGCAACATATAGTATACACTAAAATCTTATTAAGAGTAACAACTCATTAAGTAATTATCAGAAAATCATCAGATTTTGTTTGGCTTTGATAAAGTTATCCTCTGCTAACGTTTAGTATACAAGACATTTTATATCATGGATTTAGCTGTTCAAGATATTAAAATTTATTGAAAATCAATGTACTTGCTCGCCTCAAGACCTTAATCTCAGTGTATAAATCTAAAGTCAATTGGATGATAACTTTATCCTCTAGAGTGTCCACAAGATTGTTTGAAGTGATAAAGGGCCACAACTCTGGCAGTATTTATCGGAAATCGGTGAAAACCCTTAAACACATTTAAAGTCAATCGAATACTAACTTTAGCTGTTCCAGAGCGTCCACAAGATTTTAAAAAATGATCAAGGACCATAAATCTGGCAGTAATTTTGGGAAATCGCTGAAAATCAATAGGCTTCTTCGTCTCATGACCTTAAACACTGTTTATACATTTAAAGCGAAATCTTATGTAAACTTTAGCTTCTATATAGCGTCCACAAGATTGTTGGAACCAAGGGCCATAACTCTGGCAGAAATTATCAGAAAATCGATGAAAATCAATAGGATTCTTCGTCTCATGATCTTAAACACTGTGTATAAATTTATACAAGCGATTGTTGGCATATAAAAAAGGGACTGTCTAGATGGAGTTTGAAGATGAGTATACTCTGCTTGTGATATGCCTTTAACTAAAGTAGAATGTTCAAACTTATTCTATGTGTTAATTAGGTAAATGCCTTTTTCAATATGGTTAAGCACAGATAAGCAATTTGATTGGATGAGACTTTGGAACCAAAACAAGTTGATTCTGACTTTAAAAACATCTGCTTAGGCTAAGCAATGATAAGCTATTTGATTGTTCAAAACTTTGGAACTCTCGGATTAATTGAAGTAGAATGTTCAAACTTGGTTTAGATGTCTATAAGATAGATGTTTTGACTGAATCACATAGAAATTGAATGGATCAATAGTTTGGGACACGATAATGGAGGGAGAGTGATGAAACTTAGTTTAGAGTTTCACTACACCAAACCTTGACTAAGATAATCACAAACATTTTCTGTTTGTACTTTGTACAGATAAACAATATTTAATTAATTAATATGTGTCATCTACTTATTCTGCAGGGGATATCAGCCTTCTTACTGTTGGCTTGTGTTATCTATTACATACAGGTACTTGAAGAGAACTACGAACAACACTATACTTTTATAGATTTATTTACTGTAAATTTCATCTGGCCTTTCTGCACTTCAGTTTCTCCCTTATAACTAATTAAAGATACATTATGGGAGTTTAGCTAAAGAGCTGGCAGTTCTTACTATAATGGTTAAAAACAAGATAATGTAAACAGAATTTGCTGAAAATTTCAGTCAAATTGCTCCACTCTGAACTGTGATTTTAGCAATTAAATTTTGGGCCTAGCCTCGATCATCATTACCATTACTAAAGTCAGTATTATAAAAAAACAGTCTCGATTATCCATTTCATGATCATGAACGAAAGTTGAGCAGCAAATGGGATCCTAATCTAGTAAATGTCCCTGGCTAACAATGATATCGAGAGTTGATTATGGTCTGGATAAGTTAATTAATGTCTAATAAAAGGTAATTAATATTTTGGCATCATCCAAACAAATTTGATTTCCAAAATTAGTTAAAAGGGTTAAATTGTCTTTGATCAGTTGATTTTTTATAACATTGGTATGCCAATTTCTGTTATTTAAATTACTTGTGAAAATCTCCCTGTACAGTACAGTAAATAATTTCAGGTGCAATGCTTTTGTATTCAGAGGTCAATTCTATAGCAAAGCTAGCAATTCAAACATTCATATAAAATTAATATAATATTCTCTTTATAAATAACATGCTCATAACTCAATATTAAACATGATAGCTTTTCACAATTTATTGGACGTGTTAATAATTTCAAAGAATTCAAAATCATCTACCATAACCTTTTCAATGTAATTTATATAATATTTACAACAATCTTTCTGTTACAAAATCAATTGATTGATCATTTCAAATTGCATATAACAAAAAGAGCATGTGTTTATTCTGGCAAGCCTAGTCTAGCATTATTGCTTATATTTTAAAGACATTTACTTTTGTTTACAGTAACAATATCTGTTTCTAGGGTTACACATAATAGAGCATATTTATTTTATCAGTAAAAATAACATGTACCTATTTTTAATAATCATTACCTAATTATAATATTTGTTACAAAACCTGTAGAGAGTGACGTAAAGAATTTATAATGACCTAAAGACCTAGAGACAGCAATTATAGAGACGATCAGATCAATATGAGCTCGGTCAACTATCACAAAAAACATTACTCCCCTATATTAAACATGGTTTTTAAGTGCCACACCTCTTATGATAAATATCCAGATGAAAAGACTATTTTCTACTTTAAACAAATTATATCTTGACAGCCAATTCATTACGTTTACCCATCATGGCTATCAACAAATTACCCCTTTAAATAAGGACTAGTATTGATTAATACACCAATATAGATTTGTCAGCCAACTCATATTTTTAAATGTTGGATGTGCGTGGTCCTCTGAAAAAAAATGTGTTTACCTCAAGGTTTGTTTGCTGTAGTTAGGTGGAGAAATTGAAATTAATTAACAATATCGCTGACATGCAAAACAAACCTGCACCTTTAGAAGCAACACCAGTACATGTATAGACGGTGTTAAATTTCAAAGGGTCCAGTTTTTATTTTTCAAAAAGGTAAAGTATATTATTTTTTTTATTTTAATGTGTTAAAGCCTGATTATTTTTATTAGGGTACTTTTTTATACCCCATCATTCACATAAGAGGCCATCTTTCATATAAGTGCTCAGATGTGCTTTACAATAAAATAAATAAATAAATAAATAAATAAATAAATAAATAAATAAATAAATAAATAAATAAATAAATAAAAAATATATAATAAATAATTATACAACACTTAAAAAAGAGGTTTAAATGATAAAAATCAAATCATTTAAAAGGAAAGTTAAGAAGTGTTATAAAAGGCAATTATAAAAAGGTCCGTTTTGATTTTAAAAATTACAACATCGTAATTGATGTGGCAGTTTGTTCCATAATTTAGGTGCTTTTAATGAAAAGGCCTTTTCTCCGTAAGAAACACCTTCTGCAATACATTTCTGTAAGAACTTGTCTGAACTGGAACGGAGATGTCTTATAGGTTAATAAAATTGGGGGGTTGGGATGACCTAGTGGTCTAGAGTGCCATGCTTCGGCCTCTAGCTGGCTGGCCACCTCTGGCTTGAGGCTGCGGTTTCGAGCCCTGGTGTGAGCGTATGTGGCATGGAGATAAGGGCGCCTTCTCAACTTTATGGGTTTTCTCTAGGCACTCCGGTTTCTTCCCACTGCTAAAGACCCCTACGCGCAAGCGAACTGTTGAAATAAAATTAAACCATGTGTTAGTCCCGAAATGACCTAGTTGTGTCGAGTGGACGTTAAACCCCATTTCTCTCTCTCTCTCTCTTTATAAAATTGGAGGAGATCGGATAAATATGTTGGTACCATGTTGTTTATGCATGTAAAAGTTAAAAGAAAAAATTCATAGTCAATTCGATAGTTAGGATTTTAATTCCTTGCAAACTACAATATTAAAACTTGAATTTCTAAATGGAATTAATCCAAAGAATTTAATTCCATTTAATATTTAGAAGTGAGAATTTTTCAAAAAATTCGCCAGTACCACCTATAATTTTGACAGAAAACTCTTGGGAGATTATTTAATTGATATTTTGATTCTGTTTTAATTTTGAGTATCTTTTATAATGAATGAATGAAATGGGGTTTAACGTCCTACTGTTATGCACTTAACCTGAGCTAATTGAAGACGGGCCTTTTATAAAAATGGATATTGTCCATACAATGCAAATGATAATCAGCGACTTCAATGTCAAGTTTTGTAACAAAGAAAATTAATATAATATAATTTAGTGTTTATTTGATACTTTTTTTACCAAGAAAATTAATATAATATAAAATAATATAAAAACCAAGTACGAACAATCCAAACCATTAGACAAAATTTGAAGTCCCAAAAAAAAGGTATAGGCAAAAGAGTGTAATCTGGCAAAATAGTGTAATCAGCATATGGACTGTTCACTGTGTACAAAATACACGACAAACAGTGGTAACAGGTGTCTGGAAGAGTAATATAATATAGTGTTCATTTGATACTTTAGTTACCAAGAAATTAATATAATAGAATTAAGAGAAATTATCACATTCACCAAGAAAATTAATGTAATTAATTTTGATTAATATAATAAAAAAAGCTCAGACAATTTTATTTGAAGCATTAGTTACAACAATGACCCATAAAAGGTTCATATCTCAGTAATTTTATATGTAATCCAATTTGAAAATGTTGTATATAATGACAGGGGCAGACTGGTCAGGCTTACTTATACTTATATTAAACTGCTTTCTAAAAAGGGTATTAATGGGCTGTCAAAACTAAACACCATTACAAACGAATGCCTATATATTTATAAAGATGTATTAATAACTTCAGAGTCTGATCTAATTTGTCTTATCTCAAAACAACTGAAATACGCCAGATTTGTTCATCTCACTGATGAACTAATGTAGAAAATTGCTTAAATGACATTTAGTAATTGTACTGGAATATACAGATCAAAATTCTATGGAATACAATTACTGCTGACTGAGCGATGCTTTGACTACTTGGTTAATGTAGAAATGATTTATAATATTAAAAAAACTGAATTATTTTAAGGAAATCATATAGATACATTCTTAAATGATCTAGATAATTGAATAACACAAACATTACCGAAAGGAAAAAAGAAAACAAGTGATGTACCATTAGAGTTAAAAAAAACCAATCCAATCAACAGAAATACCAATTGATAGTTCAATGTATAATAGAGAGAGAGAGAGAGAGAGATAATATGAATAATTAAAATAATTAAACAGAAAAGGTTGAAATAAGGTGGGAATATTGATCTTTAATAATAACATCTAACTCTTATATAGCTTAATCTTTATTATATATTTATAGTGTAAAAAGTCAGATTTAATCAATGATCAATACTGGATTTAATCAAACAAAAAGAGAATTAATCTAGTATTCATACCAATAACTGTCTAATAAACTACCTAGAAAAGGACGGCATACAAAAGAAAATGAAATAGGGTTTAACATCCTACTGTTCTGCTACTAAACTGGACTAATGAAGACGGGCATACGCCATACAGAGTGCTAAGAGGGAAATTTTACCCGTGCAGCGGCGCTACGCCCTACTCTTACATCGAAATTCCAACTTTTCAAGGGATCTTTTATGTGCACGCCAATGTGTACACCAGACCTTGGTTTTCCGTCACATCCGATTGACTAGACAGCTGTCCTTGTCAGGCCCTCAGTCCTGCATCACTGACATGGGAAAACCACGTTGGAAAATCGAGATGAACTTTCTCGGACAATGCAGCGATCGAACAACCGACCTCCAGGCTAGTGAGCCAGCGTCTTACCCACTTAGCCTGTGATCTCCAGTATACAATAGTTACACTTTATTCATATAATTCTGAATATCTATAAATCTAATAATAGCATATACATGTACTGGTAATCCAAATGCAAACCAGATTTTTTTTTAATTATCTGAATTATAGGATTATAATTTTTCTTAACTTTCAGATAAAAAGTTGTGATTGGTGAACCACGACCATGGCATCAACTAAATTACCCAGCATCTACAATAAAGAGTATGATATCTACAGTAAATTGAAAAGCTGGGGTACTAAATACAGTAGTAATGAAAAAGGTGTCGACAGTAAAAAATCAGATGAACTTTTAAAAAAGTATATGAACTCTCGTCCAATAGAGAAAAAATATGACATCGAATATAAACCAAGGCGTGATCCATATGCTATAAATAAACCTACTTATACTACACAAAAACAACAGTCCTATAAAAAGCGTACTGTGCTGGAAAGTAATGATCATGTGATCACTGAACACAAAAAGGACACCATTTCACACACATCACCGAAAAAACAAAAAACAGAGCCATCAAGTTCCACATCACAATATGATTCCACAAAGGAAAGCATTTACACAACAAAGGAATCTCCTCAAATTACAAAAGCAAAGAAAACCAAACAATCAGAGCAATTGTTGCAAAGATATTCAAAAGGTAAAATTGAGGATAAAAGATATAATGTAGAATATAAACCTAAACGAGATCCTTACACAATGAACAAATCAATAACCCACAATAGAACGAAAATAGTGAAACAAAACCATGTAGATGAAAGTAATGTTAGTGAAAGAGAAGAGAAAATAGTTGACTCCAGAAGACAAATAGAACGCACTTCATACATTAACATTGAACAAAGCCAGAAATCAAGCCCAATCAATTCACCCCGTAAGATTAATAAAATAGACAAAGCTGGTGGTACACCAAAACGCTCGACTGAAGTAACTAATATAATATATAGTAAACAGTCTCCTCAACGTCATATAGAAAATAATAAAAACAAGCAGACACCACAACACCAGACAAATACATTAATGACGTCAGACGTTGAAGAGTCCGGTAGATTTCATGATGATAATTTCTATGATGAATGGTTTTTACCAGACCAGTATTCTGATCAACTTGAAAAAGAGGAAGAAAAGACAAGGTCAAACATCCAAGATAAAAAGACAGAAATAGAAAAAAGTTTCCATGAAGACATAAAGATAGATACAGATGATCGGACACCGGAAGAGGAGAACTATTTTAAATCCATTAAGAAAGATCTGGCTTCCAAAAACGAATCACATACAGAAGAAACACATGAAATAGTAAAAACAGTGGAAGAGAAAACAGACAAATTCGATGAGGAGAGAAAAGAGCTCAAGAGAGAATTATCTCAAACACAAGAAAACTATAGAAGAGAGTCACTTAAACAAGAAGTGAACAAAACTGAAGATAAATATTCCAGAGAAGTTGAAAAGAAGATTGAGGAAGTAAAGAACGATTATCATCAAGAAGAATCCACTGAGACTAATACAATGGATGATGAAGAAAAGGAGAATAAAAATAAGAGAAAAGTTAAAGAGCGTGATTACTTCCAGCCATTACCACCTGTAGTAATGAGACCTACTAAAGCTGCACAAAATCCTAAACCAATCAATAGATCAGATAAAAAGGAATCAAACAGTAAAATTAAAAAACAGCCTCCTGTAAAAAATACCAAGGTTCCATCCAACAATCAAAAAGAAGCCAAACAATATGGCCGTAACAAACCAGTGGATAAAGAGCCACCTAAAACAGTGAAATATCCATCTCGTGAGGAGCTGCGCCTCAGTTCACCAGAGAAAGAATCAAAACCACTCCGAGAACCATCTCAAGAATCTTTTAATATTCCTTCTTTACGTAAATTATCCTCACCTCCAGAAAAAACATCAAAGGCAACCGAAGATGAAGGCAATTTACCGCTGTTAACTCAAGAAGAACAAAACACAATGGATAAGTTACTTCAAATTAGTGATAAATGTTATGTGAAAGCTTCACGTCCCAATATAAGAGCTGCTTAGTTTTATTCACATTAAACAGTTGTTATGCTATGGCATGTACCCGTACAAGGTACATTATAGATAACATGCAATGTTATGATTTGTGATGTGACTTCTTGTTGAATTTGTGCCTTGACAAGAATATATATGTATATGTCTACAGTCTGACAGTAGTCAAACCATGATAAATTCTTCAGTGTTACATTTCCATTAATTTCTGAAAATTTGAATCCTTTTTGTACTATGTTATATACATCTAGATAGTAGATAATGTTATATACAGCTTTAAAGTACATAACGCACCTAGGAATTTAATAATAATAGGGTGACATTTTTATATTCTTGAATTATTAATATCTGATCAAAGAAGTACTGCTTATCAACCATCAGCCAATATATATATGTACTCTACCATGTTCTAAACATTTGCTGTGTACCACAAGGAAGTGTTTTGCATTCAATAGGGGAGTAACTAATGGTTACGTGAACAAAAAATGTAGATACACATTATTTCAATATTTAAAGAGCACATCAAACGACAGCATGAAAGTTATATGTACTTGAAGCTAGTATTTATTACAAACACTTTAGCTAATTGTACACCAATTTAATTAAACATTTTGACGAGGCCTGTGTTGTGTACCTATCACCGACTATGGAGATGCAATATGGGTATATAAAACCTACAACTCACTTAAATGATACAAAACAAGGCTATGTGATTTCTACTAGGGGTTCACCGATTCAATCCTTTGCTAGGAATGAGTGGCGATATTGGGTGGATGCCTTGCACACAAAGAAGAAGGATTGAAATGTTTCATCTCTTGAATAGTCTATTAAGTCTAGACGACGATAGACTGACAAAGAAAGTGTTTGAAAATGATTTCCGATGTGCTACCTCTAAAAAAAACTGGTGTGTCTGAATTCTATTCTAATAAACTGATGATAAATATCAATGTAATAAAATCAAAGATGTGGACAAATGTAGCAGAGTCATAGCATGTTAAATTAAGTAGCTCCCCCAAACTAAGAACCTATGAATTTAAAACCGAGGAATACTTAGTCCTTAATCTACCCAGAAATGAACAGTCAATTCTGGCACAGTTTAGATGAGGTGTTTTATGCCTTCGTGTGGAGACAGGGCAGTTAATAGGTGAAAAGATCTAAGATCGAACCTGCCAAATGTGTGCACAAAGCTACAGAAGATGAAAAACATTTTTTTTTATTCTACGACAATACTGGTTTAATGAAGCAATATTAGATATACAATTCTCACAAAAGCATGATAATGATAAATTAATATACCTCATAAACAATCTACCGCGTCGATGTGCTGTTTTTGACTTAAGCCTCCCTAAGGCGTTAAAACAAACTTTCCAATTGATATAAGAAGGAATGTCCAGAGCTCGAATAAACATTGTAATTATTGTAAATACTCAACTTAATATTAGACTTAATTTGTGTATGTTAAATAGTGACATATAGGTCCAGTGGGCCGGGTGTTAGTATTTTATATTCATTTTCACATGTCTTCTTTGTATAACATATGTCACTGAAATAAACAACCTCACTACTTACTACTATATGACTGTTTATGAGTCAGACCCTTTAAAACACTTCACAATTTTTTATTACAGACATAATCACATTAGTTAGCGTGTGATGTCACAGGGACTACACATCTTATAACAGAATACACCATTCAGCAAAGCTCGGCAGATTCCGTTACCCTACATCTAGCCTTAGCTGTATGACAGTTAGGTGATATGTACCTACACCTATACAATTGCGATGCGGCACAGGTTTACTTATATTACTTATAAGGGAAACTTGCTGCTTCTAGAAAGAATTTCTCAAAATTGCGTTGTTCAAAGAGTGTGTAGATTTTTCAGTGCAAACTTGTCCTTGTCTAAAGAAAATTAGATAAACTTGAAAGAAAAACAGCTTCAAATTTAGTAAGATAAAACATTCTTCAAATGTGTTGTCATGGGCAACGCCGTTGGTAATCTGGGAACTTGAAAGTAGTTTAAATGGCGAACTTTGTCATACAGCCGAGGCTAGATGTAGGGTACTGGAATCTTCTGAGGTTGCCGAGTGTGAATACACAAGCTGATGTGGATTGATGGCACGCTTTCATTAACATGCTGAGTCTGACTGTACTTATTATTACTTAAGTTATAAAAATAACAAGTTCTGCATACTGTTAACAACGGGCCCTTCTGCTGTAGTATTTTAATATTTATAGATTATAACTTGTGACTGGATTATGTTGCATTAACTTTAATTGTGTGACTGAGAATTGAATTAATTCCTACAAAGGTAGATACTGCTCCTTTAATATAAATTTCCCAAAAACAGTTCTATTATGGAAAGAGTGGGTTGATTTTGTATATTATTCAAATAATGATTTGTACACTTAATGTCACAATAGTGATTTTCAATAAACATTTGTTATGGTCTTTGCATAAATTTAATGAATGTATCTTATACTCAAAACAATCATTGATTTGTCTAACTTGCATGTTTCTAAATTAATTTCTTGTTTTGGCTTTCTGTGATGTTTGGCATAGAATAGTCTTGATTATCCAGGCCTCTCAATAAGCTAGAGAATAGAACAGTAGACTGGTTTAGCGTGAGGCTTGTTAAATATATGAATATTGTGGTATAATTATCAATATAGCTGGAAATATTTATTTATTGTGGGGCACCCTATCATAGATAAATATGCAGAAAGAAACAAACTTTTCAATTAAATGACAATCATTCGCTTTGGGTGAAAGAAAGGATAAATTTTTAGATATTTTCTATTGCGATGAAAACAAATTTAACCAACAGTTGCCATGTTAGATATGCCCACATTTTGCAAGAGATGGATGGAGAACAAGCTAAAAAACTAGATTTTTCATGCAATCAGGGGTCATAATCCAGTAAGTTATTGTCTAAAATGCACAAATGTCGAAAGGAACTGAGATATTTAGGAATTTTGAACACATCTATAAAGTATTAAAGCTGTAAAAAAATTATTATTAAGCTGATTTGTTGTTACAACCGCTTTAGAAATTGTGTTCATTTTGTTTTTTAATTTGTTATATAATGAACTACACCTTCGTTAGGCAAGAATAGCATACTAGTAGTATTTTACTTTTGTTTTGTTAAGGTTCTCAAAACAATCTTTGAGTCACCTAACATGCATGTTTCTAAACTAGATTGAGTGATCTAGCTTTCTGTAACATTTCGTAGAAAACAGTTTTGATTATCTGCACTGTCAATTAGACGGAAAATGGTTGGTAGACTAGTTAAGAGGGACTAATTTCATATCATTGGCAGATTATTATGGAGTCAAGAATGTCTGGAATGAATGGTGTCAGATTTACAACCTTTTCAGTGTATTTTTTGTTGATGTTAAATGGTTAAAAGATTTTATAAACAGATACTAAAATGTCAGGAAGAATAGGAACTGTAGGTGACAACAGATAATGTATATCATTGAAAACTTACAGATAGGTCCATCTTCTTCATCTAATGGTTGTTGATCTAATATATGTCTAAACATAGGTAATAAGAATGCTAATGTTTTACCACTACCAGTTTTAGCAATACCTATCATATCTCTACCTGACATTATTGCAGGTATAGCTTGTGATTGTATAGGTGTAGGTTTCTCATACTCATATCTGAAAATTATAATAAACATTGTTAAATAAGCATCATCAATATGTTTAGCCTGTGACCATTAGGTGAAAATATTAGAATTACTAAGATCTCAGTTTGATATTTTCAATATAAATGCAATAAAAAGTAGAGATTAATGGCATTTGCCTTGTATCTAGGTCATTTCATTACTACATTTGGCTTGTTACAAAGAAAATAATTTTCTCTAAATTTTACCCTCAAAACGCCTTTTACCTAGTTACCAATACATACTGTTTTATCACAATTCTTGATGCCATCTAAAACACTAGGCATATTTCTATCAGCCATGTAAATATCGCAAATGGAATCAAACCTGGAGCATTCTAGATGAAAGAGTTCATCTAGTGACCTGGCTGATCAACTACAAAAGCCATATATATATAATAATGTATTAGTCAAGTACATACTTTTTTAAACATAAATGAATTCTTTTGCTAACACCACATTGTGACCAGGCTTTGATTGGTTTGGGACAGTTTTTACCTCGAACCTTAATTCCTTCCAAATCTTCTCTTAATATATCAACCTCTGTAAAACATGAAGAAATAAACATATTATATATACCATAATCACTGTATACATGTTTCCTAAAAATAGAACATTAACAGCACAAATCTATCTGTAACCACATGAGCGTATGATTGATCATCACTAATGATTATTTTTGTATTTTTCCCAGCATTTGTGGTCGCCATCTTAAATATTTAATTTTCCCCTCAAGGGTGACACGACCACACCCACCCTGGAAAATCAAGGGGACCCTACCCAACAATAATCCACTAAGAAACATTATATATCAAATAGAAGTGGAATCTTGGCCCTGGCGTCCAGGCTACGGATTACTAGTAATGTAATGTGCAGAGACAGGTATATTAACATGTAAATTATTGAGTGATTCCTGAGTCAGTCGATATAATTTTAAAAATTACAATTTCAAACATTATAAAACAGAAGAATTTACTAAATAAATTCAATTGAGATTTTTGACAAATCCAGTTTACAGTATTCAAAGCGCATATTTGTACATGAAATATATTAATACTACTCACTAACTAAGAATATTAAAACCTACCTTCAGAACTCAAGGAAGCTATCTCTGGTACTTCAACATAGAAATCCTTTCTAAAGGGGGCATAGTATATTCTATCATGATCAACTGCCACTAAATCCTTAAAACAAATCATACAAATAAATTTAAATAATATTTATCAATTCCGAAGCATTCATTTGTTGATTTGTGTGAGAAACATTAGACTAATACTACTAGTTGCATCTGAAACTTTGTCTGCAACTGAAACATGCAAAATTCCTTGCAAACAGATCTCTGATATAAATAAATTCTGTAAACATGTCTGGTTAGCACCAATGTAATTTTCATGAAATTTTTAATGGTCTAATGGGTTTATTTTCCATTTGATAACTGAATTAGCAGCTGGTAAATTTATGGAAAGGTGATGCATTGATATCCGATAACACTAAATAAATGGTTTCTGTAAAATAAAATATTATATAATTTTTATGCGCATTGTACAACTGACATTCAGTAAATAGTGTGTTACTACAGAAAATTATTGGTAGCTTGATATTTAATGATCAGCCTTTCCTACACATATAAACTAAAGAGGGACTTAAATCAACCTTGCAACTGAAAGAGACTGGTGTTTTGGCAACATGATGCAACTGCAAAAGGTCGACCTGAGCACCTCTTTCAACTCTTTGCAAATTGTTGCAGTAAGTTGCACATGTTCATCTTTCTTTAACTTGCAGTGTCTAGTGGAAACTGGCGGCAACTATTTTCCATGGAAATTACATCACCTGATCAAGAGAAAGTGTCATGTGACTTTATAAATAAGCAAATGGAAGCAAAAGAAGACTATCACTTTCAAATGTTCAAGATGTCTATAATAATACATTAATAGTATTGTGGCAAGACCGGCCATGCCTTGGGGGTGCTTTTTCCAAGTTATTTGCCATTTTATAGATCACGTGATAAATAAAGCAACAGTCATATGTTAAGTGTAATCGCTTTTATGTTCTAAGTTGACAAAAGCACTCCAAATTCAGTTGCTCTCAGTTGCTGATATTATTGACATAAGCACACTTGCAGCTCACAGCAACTAGTTCCATTGAGTTGCAAATTCGACATAAGCCCCGCTAAAAAAAACCCTGCTTTACATCATTTTAATAAGTATTGTGCTAAAGGGAGATAATTCCACAAACCTTTTTCTTCATTTTATCTATATTAGCCATGGTAACATCAATACCTTCCTCTTCTTCTTCAGATGAATACTACAATCAAATAGAAAATAAACACATTCAATACTAGAGCGTTCACAAGAAATTGTGGACGACGGACGGACGTACGTACGGAACTGGCGACGCCAATATACGACCACATTTCAATGTGGGCGTATAAAAATGGTTACCATAGTTTTAGGATATCATTACTAAAATAATTATAGGTTAAAGAAGGTTTTACATCTACACTTATAAATAAATATATCAAAACTTTTACCAAATGATCTAGAATCGAAACTTTTACATTATATTTCAGCTTATCTGTGTTTTTAAAACACAGTCTTTCTCAATAATTTAACACTGCCCAAAACTAGTTCCCTTAGAATGCTGAAGTCTAAAAAATAGCTGGGGCACCCTCAAAGATAGGTTGCCAGGTAACGAAATATAAGCCAACAGCAGCTAAATTGCCTGGGCAGTCAACGAGAGTTGTAGCATATTTTTACTTTTTTCTGTAATGAAACCTTTATAATACACTAAAATCTGATTAAGAGCAACAACTCATTAAGTAATTATCAGATTATTATTTAGTAGGGCTAGTTAAGTGACTCAGAGGAACTGTGGCAGTGTAGGAATATGCAGGTATAAATATAATACTTTTTCTAATTTTCCTCAAGGAAACAGTATAATCAATATTTATGGTACAAAGTTCTGAAGGGTTAAAATTAATCATAGGCATAAAAGTTTCCCACCTCCATTGCATCTTGATTACTCTCCATCAACTCTCCTTTATTTTTTGAAATTGCTCGTTTTTTGGCTACTGCTGTTATAAAGGTAACCTTTCCTCCTGTAGGGGCACTTGTTGTAACTACTGTTCCGTTATTCTGTTGTTGCTGTAGTATACAATAAAAAAATAGATTACATTAGATCTAAATGAACCCACAAATCATTGATTAAAATATTATTTCACAGCAAACAATAATTATAATATCAGTTTCTACTTACACTGCCATCAGATTTATTATCTGGTTGATTTTTGTCTTGTTTTACTTCTTCTGTAACATTCTGAAATATATAACAAATAGTAAACAATATGTATGTAAAAAGCTCAGTAGTTACTTCAAAATTGATACTTATATGAATTTATATGGAAAACATTCATGGGTTTGTACACATATAACACAATGAATGGATTTATGTTTGATGATAGCATGGGATTCAGAGGTGTATATATAAAAATAAAAAGAGAAAAAGTAATTTTGTAAATAATAAAATATAAACAGTATAACAGATCAATAATAATGAATAAATAATTATAATCATGCCAGACACTAGCCCGGCATTAATTTCCATTAGTCTATACTTGGATAATGTATAAACTTTAATATTAGTCTGTATGTAAAATAAAACTTGATAAATGGAATAACTGAAAAAGAGTAGGTGAGAATGCTGAAGTCAGCACAAAATTTTCCTCCCTTGCACACATATTCATAGTACATGAACATCAGGGATACTATAATTTTGCCTGTCAAACATTTTAATTGGGGTTAATAGAGGCAAGAGTTATTCAAATGTATGTCAATATTATTCCTACAGAATTACATGTTTTTGTAACATGATAGAATGAAATCAACGGACCCATACCTTCTTCAAATCTACATCAGTAATATTCATCCAAAATTACGTGTCTTCGTTTATACGGCAGAAAATGAAAGCATAGATCGTGATGTCGACATTATCGTTTGTTTATATGGCAGAAAATGAAAGCATAGTTCGTGATGTCAAAACATTGTTTGTCTTCTTTATAAAACGATATTTTAAAATAACATCGACGTAGCATCGACACCTGTATGCAATACAGGTATGATCTCCATGTTGTTGTTATTTGTCCATGTGACTCTTTTTTTCCGCCAAAAATAACCATTCTAGTTAGTGATGTAGAAAGCCACGAGAGTTCGTGTGCAAGTGCCAATTTAGCCATGAAGCTGTTTTTTAAACGGTGTGTATTAGCTATGAACTGGAGGCAGTAAAAGTAGAATACTTTACAGTTTATTTACCTGTCATTAGTTTAATTCATTAACTATAAAACATCAGCAGTGAAAGGGCACGAGTCGAGAACTAGTAAGGCCAAATAAGTCATTAGCCTGTAAGTTATTTTGGTAGCATCAGGTATTGGGCTAGTGAATTTTTACACCCCTGCATTCTTTACTTAGTGATATTTGATTGTTAAACTCTCTTGATTACTAGCCATATTACTGATCTACAAGGTACTTTATTATTGTGATATATTACTAGCCATATTACTGATCTACAAGGTACTTTATTATTGTGATATATTACTAGCCACTAGAACAAAGATGCATATTAACATATCAATTTTGCTTCTATCATAATTAATAAAATGAAAGTACCTTCTTACTACCTATAGTACCAACCTGCATATAAGCATCTAATGGATCAACTTCATCAACATCTGCATCTTTCTTTTCTTGTGAAACAACATCTTCATCATCATCATCTTCATCTTCTAGTGTCCAAGTTTTGGTTGGTTGAGCTATATTTATTGGTACTAATTCTTGAGTTTTCTTTCTCTCTGCTCTCCACTGCTCTATTCTTTCTCTTCTTTTCTGCATTTCCAATTCCAGCCTTTTCTGTTCCTCTTCCTAGAAATATCAATAAGAAAGTATTAAATCAATTTCGTAAGAACCATGTCAAATCAATTATATATCATGTAAATTAATTATATATAATAAAAATAACAGAATAATCATAGAAGTACCTTATTGAGAGGTTCATCTTTCACCTGGATAGCACCTTCCTTATGTATAACTTTAACCTCACAGCTTGGTGATCTACTTTTCTGTCTCTCTGGGTTAACTGTATTGGTTTTCTTCTCTCTTCTAAAAAAAAAGATATTAAAATAAGACAAAAATATATAATTGTGGTAAAAGCGGAAGTAAATACTTGCGGTTACCGATAATTCACATTTTGTTTGTCGTAGTAGATCATGTACAGGTTCTGCATGCCATACTAAATGCTTTTCTGGATAAAACTTATTTTAATTTTACTTTAAAAAATTGAAATTTCATCAGTACAAGATAGCTCCATGTCTGTGTGGATTGTGAATTTCCAGATCTCATCATTTTGTTTTTGTGTAGTACGGTTCCCCTGCATTTACTATTATACTTTATGTTTTTACCTTTGAGCTAATATTTAACAGTATATAGTTATTAAATAAAACCCTGAGTGTTACAATGAACAAATCAATGACAATGTGTGATTTCCGACTCATTCCATGAATCCCTAATACAGCCTTATTATCTTTGAGCAGCATTTAGCAATTTGCACATGTAATAAACATAAAAATATAATATGGAACACAATAACTATTTAATTAAAGCAACTTTATGTTGAAAGTGCGCTTGATAACAGTGAGAGAACACTCAATAAAACATTGCTGTCATTAAATAGTAATTATGTTCCATATATTATGTTTTCGTGTTTATTAAAGGCTAACATGTATTTTACATCATAGATTAGTATTATGAAATGTATATCATCAATATCTCACCAATTATTTATAAGTCAATTCTTTGTTTTAGTATGCAAACACAAACATTTGATTTCATGTTACAAAACTAAGCCTAAGATAAATTGTCCTGTAGGCTACAATTTAGATGTTTGGAAATATAATTACTTTCTCTCACGCGATCTTGATCGTGTATAAGATCTTCTCTTTCTACGTCTCTCTCTATCACGAGATTTACTTCTACTGTTACGTCTTCTGTCTCTCGATCTTGATCTTCTTGATCGGTCTCGAGATCGTGAACGTTTTCTTTCTATACTGCGGGAACGACTCTTCTTTCTTCGTTTATTGCGATCTCTGTCCCGAGATGCACTTCTTGATCTACTCTTAGATCTCCGTCTGTATGACCTATAAAATTAAAATACTTTTAGATCAATTTTGTGATTGAAGACGGGCATACCCCATACAGTGTGCTATGAGGGAAATTTTTGCCCGGGCAGCGGCGCTACAGCCTACTCTTATATCGAATTCCAACTGCCAAGGGATCTTTTACGTGCACTCCAATGTATACACGGGACCTCGGTTTTTTGTCCCATCCAAACGACTAGGCAGCTGTCCTTGTCAGGCCCTCCTTCTGCATCACTGACAAGGGGAAATCACGCATGAAAATCGAGTTGAACTATCTCGGCCAATGCAGGGATCGAACACTCGACCTCCAGGCTAGCGAACCAGCACCTTATCCACTTAGCCACCGTGATCCCCATAAGTGATAAATGAAACGGCAAAACAACTGTATTTCTGTGTCTGTCACATATTTTATATTACATTAAACAGATTGATTTTTAGTAGAATGGGTTAATAATTGTTAGTATTTGGAATTGTGAGTCATTGAACACCACATTTTGCAAGTTTTCAGTGAATTACCTATATTGTTTTTAAATAATTGAATTATTGTGTCCTTTTTTCACAATAATACTATAGTTATTAGTATGTGGTAGTATTGTGTGGTATGGTTCCCTGGTATAGGTATAAAGTAGGATGAAACTACTTAAGTCTAAGATGAACTATTTTGTGAATTCCTAACAATTTATGCAATAAAATGCTTTTTATCTTTAAGGATGGTCCAATATTAGGCATTAACTCTATTCGCTATCAAGAAATATATCTAAGAAAGCTCTATTTATGACTGTTATTTATAACAGACGCAGGCTATATAATAGTGACTATTGTATAGTCTGAGACTTACAAATTCCAGTCATAAATAGAGCTTTCGTAATAGTGTATTGTCGACATGTTACAGTGTTACAATTGGTACATTCATTGTAGTTCCTTTATTACGACCCGTCTCTGATTGAACGATGTCGGCTGACAGTTCCTATCCATCCCTATAGCTGCAATATGAAAATACAGTATAATACCGCTCCTCCCCGCTTCTGGTCTCCTCTGGCTATTTTGGAACCCTTACCGTTTATTTTTGACAGTGATTCTTAATTTTTTGCTGATAGGAACCATTTCTAACAATATTTGACACAATTTTTTAATAATTCAACACTATTTTTAAGTAGAATTATAAGCAATTAATAAAAAAAGATACATCCCGTAATGGCTGATCAGTTCAACGTATTTTGTGTATGTTCTTAATTTCAAAATTTGGATTTTAATCCTCTTAAAAAAAGTTTTGAATTATTATAAATTTGTTGTCAGATGTGGCAAGAAATGATTCCTTTGGCAAACAAAGAAGAATCACAGTATCAAATACTAATAGTCAGTAAGGTTTCCAAAATAGCCTTCAGGAACAGAAATGAAATGAAAACATCCTACTGTTCGGCTCCAAGCTGGCCTAATGAAGACGGGCATATACGCCATACACTGATACAGTGTGCTATGACTATGAGGGAAATTTTGCCCGGACAGTGGCAGTGCGGACTACTCTTACATGTATATCCAATTCAAACTGTCAATGGATCTTTTACACGCCAATGTGTACAAGTGGCCTCGATTTTCCATCCCATCTGAATGACTAGACAGCTATTCTTGTCAAGCCCTCTGTCCTACATCACCAACAAGGGGGAACAATGCATCACCAACAAGGGGGAACAACGCTGGAAAATCTGGATGAACTTTCTCGGCCAATGCCGGAATCGAACACCCAACTTCACCTTAGGTCAAGTTAGGAACTCAAATTAATTTACATGTCATTTCAGTCCTGCTTTTATTTCTGACTCCAAAAAATATGGCATTTCGAACTTGGGTATTATGTGACACTTCGAACTCAGGAATAAGTTGAAAAGAAAGGTTAAACACAATGCCAATTCTTTAATCTATAATAAGCCAAGAGCGATTTTATGAAGAAAAAAAACATGCAGGTGGTATCATTCACATTAAATTGATACTTGCAAGTAAATTTATAAATTAAAATAGCATAAATGAAATAAATTAATTAATTTCATCAACATATATCATAATTTTTATTGAAATAAATGCTTTTATCACAAGCAATGAAGTTAGACTTAGACTATCAAATACTCATCATAACTATACTATGTCTGGAGTCAAAATACAAAAGAAGGGAGTTATTGTAGTGAAACCATTTCTATCCGGCAGGTGGGGGGGGTAAATTATTACCATGATTATTATAAGGTTTGGCATGGACGTTTTGGGCCTGAGTCAATGGGCCTCGTTTAATCTGATTAATATACAAACCTGCTCTCTCGAGGCATTGCGAATTTTTGTGCTAACAGTCTGTCGTTTTATTGACAAATATTTTTGTAGAATTTGTCAACAAAACGTTTTCCCGAGTTCAACATCCTATCAAAAAGTAGTCTACGGGTAAGATATAGTCTTGTTTTTCCAAACGATTTCGGAAAGTTTCATGTAAGTCTTGGTATTCGAGAGAATCAAATGTCGTAAATTATGGGATAATACAATGCTTTTATTGAAAAATAATTAGAAATAAAGAATACAGCAATTCCCAAATAGGCTAAATTTATATTTTAATCGATGTGAATATTAAAAGTTACTAAAATAAATGTTAATCACGATGTCGTAATATCCTCGCGCGCATGCGAGTTTCAACTTTTACAACACGTGGAAAAATATAACTGTAAACAGAACAGTTGATTGTTGCAAATTAGAGTAGTTAACGGTATGCATTTACTTTCATCTTTCTTTAGATATAGCTTATTTTACTAATTTTTCGAGTTAGGCCTTACTATCAGCTATCAAATAATGTCAAATCGGCAAACCGGGTACGGTTAAATAAGGCTAGATGATGATATTTATATAAAATATAGGTCATGTAATATTTTAATACGTTACGGTACTCTAAACTTCTATTACTATTTTAGTCTTTTTTACTCAATTAATATCATAAATATATTATGTATTTATCCATAATATTGGAATGAAAATTATAAACACTAATTATAACCCGTATGGTATCCAGTTCCAGACCACTCGGACCAATTGATAGACCACTCGGACCAAGCCAAATGTCTTCCGTATTTGACAAGAACTTTAAAAAATATTCTATTTTTATTACCGGTACATCAACAATTTAATCAATATTTTAATATGCCCGATGCCTTTGTACTGGTCCGTACATAACAGTACTGGTCCGTACATAACAGCAAATATTCATAATAATTACTTCTGATGTCAACTGTTTCGTAGCCTGGCTGTTTCGTACTTAGTTAATTCATTCGTACCATCAACTTTTACAAGCATAACCCTCCTCCTTTTGCAATTGCACCCGGGCTTGGGACCGGAGTTGGCAAAGTTATATTGGGGTTTTTTGTTTTTTTTAAATTTTTTTGATGTCTATGATTGGGCGGCTTAAGGGGCTTAAATTTAGCCTCAGCAATAATTTTAATACTATAGTCAAAAAATAAAAAAGTCGGCAAAAGCTCAAAAAAGCCAAAAAAGTTTAGAGGGAGGGGGTATGGGTGGGAGCGGCCACATTGCGTGAGTTATTGTCACACGTGGCCCCTGTATTGAGTTATCCTACTGACACTGTGAAAATATGAAAAATATAATATGAGATCCAAATATCCAATATTTAAAGACACTGGAACATTTTTAAAAATCAGTACACAACATCGCAAATTTTTAATTAAATGAACAAAGGCATAAGAGCAACCCCTTCAGAGATATAGTTAACAAATGCACACTTGATGAGAATGTCTGTCATTGAGTCAAGTGGGGTGGTTTCGATTCCCCTCTTTACAAGGAGTAAAGTCGCCTATCCAACCTCGTGGGTATGAGTTGTCTTTGGGATTAGTTGTCTGGATACCGACATTTAACCTCATTTCTGTCTGTCTCCATGAATGATTGTCTTGACATTATGTGTTCATTATTTTTTTTTTTTTTACAGTTTACTGGAGAATAATGTCTTTTAGAGGAAGGGGAGGTGGTAGAGGAGGTGGAGGAAGAGGTAAGAGGTGGATATGATCGGTTTGGGGTTTACATGGTAGATGACCTTAGTTTGTTATGAAAATAACTCATTGACAGATATGTTTGTGAGAGAAAATAGGTGATAGCAATGTAGTATAAAATCAGAAAAATAGAATTAGATTGTCCTCTGAAGCCATTTGTAACACATTTTGATCTTCTATATATAGGCTATTGTTTGATTTGTTTTGTATATTTCATTATTTGTGATAAAGATTTAAAGAATCAGCTAACTCTGCTTTACATTTCAGGGTTTGGAAGAGGTGGAGGTGGAGGGTTTCGGGGAGGTGGGGGACGAGGTGGAAGAGGGGGGTATAATAGAGATCAGGGACCACCAGAAACAGTAATTGGTATGTACATATTACAATGAGTAACGTCCATTACAGCTTCCCTGACTTGTGTGTAGTAAATTACATAATTCTTGAAATTTAAGGATGTGGTAGGCCTACTCATTGATTCATAGGGTTGATCTGTTCAGTTAAGAATAGGGCAGATAAAGGTCCCTAGCATGCAAGAAGGAATGTTAATTGTAGAATTCAAGATCATATACAATAAAATATACTTTTTTCTAATTGTCCCCGCACTTTGAAGAAAGCAGGGGACTATTAAAATGGGTTTGTCTGACTGTCCATCCGCCTGCCTGTCTGTTTGTCTGTCCATCACAATTTTGGGGACACAATAACTCTCCTTCTAATTGAGCTAGAATGTTAAGACTTGGTGTAGGTGTTTATTAGGCCAATGCCTTGATGGAGTACGAAGATGGGAAGGGTAAGCAGAGATAAGCAATTTGATTGGTTCGTGCTTTGGGACACAATAACTTTAGTTCTAATTAAGTGAGAGTGATGAAACTTGGTGTATACATGTAGTTTCATTACATCTGGTTACTGGTGTTAGTCCGTGCCTCCGGCGGTAAGAGCCCTTGAAAGTATCCTCTCCCTTCTCTCTTTGATCATGTTGGTGATGGAGGCCCATCCATTATGATGATTTTTGAAGATGACCTCTAGGGGATCTGATAGATCAATGTTCCTTGCCTGTTGTAGAGCTGGACACCTTAGTAGAATGTGCTCTATGGTCTCATCTTCTTCTTGGCAGATGGTGCACTTTGGGGAGTCCGTCAAATTGAAGCGATGGAGATAAGCTTGGCATGGAAAATGATGTAGTTTCATCCTTGTTAATTGTACCTGATCTTTCCTGTCTAGAGTCTTATATCTGCCCGAATGTCTTTGTCTGACTCATGCCACTGCTTCATCCACTTTTCATTGCCTTTGCGTTTGATGGTGTTGATGACAGTAGGTAGAGATGGTACATCTTTGTTGACTGGTCCACTGATTGCTGCAAGGTTCGCTTGTCTGTCTGCCTCTTCATTGCCTCGAATTCCCACGTGACTGGGTATCCACTGCAGTTGAATACTTGTCTTAGATGTCAGCATTGCTTTAGTGATATCTGAGCATAGATGGTAATACTGTGTCGGCTGGTAGGACTGTAGTGACTGCAGGGGAGGATAAGGAGTCTGTGAAGATAGTTGTGTTTTGATCTGGCAATTGTTCGGTGTCGTTGATCTCTCGAACAACTCAGTGAATAGCAACTAAATCTGCTTCAAAGGAAAGATGAGGGTGCCAGTGGAATGATTACTTCTCTCTTGTCTGTTTGGAAGTATATTCCTGCTCCTGCCCTTCCTTCCACTTGGGAAAGAAAGCCATCTGTATATACCAAGTTGTTGCCTAGATAGATGGTGTTTATCATTTCTAGAGAAGCTTGAGAAAGAGCTGCTGGAATGTCTGAGTTTGAGAGGTTGCCTGGTATTGATTCTGCTATAGATGGTGGTGACCAGTGGGGATTTCTGATGGTACTTTCGGGATTATGACATCTGACCTTCTCAGTAGTCACTTTGTTCTAATTGAGTTGAAATGTTTAAACTTGATGTAGATGTTTATTAGGTGAATGTCTTGACTGAGTTAAGTGTTTAAAATTTTGAGTTAAAGCTTTTGAAGCAGAGATAAGCCATTTCATTGTTCAATGCTGTTGGACAAGATAACTTTGTTTCTATCTGATAGAGAGTGATGAAACTTGCATGTAGTGTATAGTTGATAATCAGTTTATTTGCGCGATACTTTTGGAAAAATAAATTTGCGATTATTTAATGTGCCATCAATTTGTTTTGGGACTTCGGCGGGGGGACATGAGCCTCACTGTTGGCTTATTCAAATTCTAAAATTTATATTGGTTTCTTCTGGTTTCAAACGGTCATCTCCATTTGTCTTAGACAAGATAATGTTCCATAATAATAACTCTTATCCTTTTTTGATTAATCCAGCCCATGCTTCATAAGAGTTTTATTAATACATGTACTTGGATGTGCTATATATACATACAGTATAATAACATCAAACATTCCACATTAAACAAGTACATATTTCTGACTTATGATGAGATATGTGAACTCTTTGCTTGCTAAGTCTTTAAGTGCATTATGTAAGATTTTGATAAAGAGCAGCTCAGCAGCTCATTCTTGCTATGAGAGTTCAAAAACAGATACTGCAAAATGAATATTAAACATTTCATTTGTATTACCTTATTCTGAGCGAAGTTATTACAGTTTGAAGTTTTGACAAGATGTGGCATACATTGTTTATTATCGATACAGCATTTTAAAATTAAATCATTAAATGATGATCATGTTTCAATTCGTTTAAATCTCTGCCATCCGATGGTATAGAGAGTTTATTATAGGCTTGTCATGTGAATAAATGTCTAATTAATAGTTTATACATAACATTTGAAGCCAAAATGAAGAAGGGGGATTGGATGGTTGAATGGTTAACACTATGTGTGTATTGTATATCATAAGGTCTGTCATTTAACCAGCTGGCGTTGTTAAATTCCCCAGTTGTACGTAACAAAGAGTTGTGTCCCCTGGTTTCATCCCTCTGCTAAAGACTCCTACGGGCAAGCAGATTAATCATGTTAGTGCCAAAATGACATGGTTTGTGTTGAGTGGAAGTTAAACCCTTTTTTTCCCCTCTCTCTCCAAAATGAAGATCTGCCATGATCAGACTCTTTCTTACATAATGCATCTTTAAATGGTTGACGGTTGAACACAAAATCAGTTTCATCCCAACATTGATTGAGGATATGTACATACTGTTTTAAATATACACAATAAAGTATCAACAGCTGCTTAAAACATGCCAACATATCAGATTTAATTACAACACTTTCATTTTTCAGGGTTGAGTAAAATGATCACCTGTTTTGATTTTTGATTTCAGAATTAGGTGAATATGTGCATCCATGTGAAAGTGACATAGTTTGTAAATGTACCAATGAAAAAGTTCCATACTTCAATGCTCCAGTATTTTTAGAAAATAAACAGCAAATAGGAAAAGTTGATGAGATATTCGGACCTATAAAAGACTTTGTATCCTTATAAAATTTTATACAAGCATGTAAATTACTGGTAATTTTGACTTGTGATTTAAAATGAATGGAATACTTATACTTCTGGACTGAAGGGCTATTATTTATAATCAGATGTTAGATTGCTCGGAGCCCAAAATGAACGAGCCATGAGGTCGTTGTTCGATCCCTGCATTGGCCGAAAAATTTCCCTCATAGCACATGTATGGTGTATGCCCTTCTTCATTAGCCCAGGTTAGGAGCAGAACAGTAGGACGTTAAACCTCATTTAATTTGTTGAAAAAAAATTAATATGATTTTAAATTGCATTCATCCACTGATAAGTATCCTTGACTCACATCAGTATTTTTCTGTCAAACTCTCAGATAGTATGAAAGCAAAATCATTTTCTAAAGCTACAAAAGTAAGTGTTCAATTTATATCCCACTTCAAATGTGTATTACATCATTATTTAATGTGTATTGCATCATTATTTAATTTTTATTCAGAAGACTCATTAACCTGTATGTGGCTATGTGCTAACTGTTAAGTTATTTTTTCATCTGGGTATATTTGAAGATGCAGCTTACATTGAACCGATAGGTGTTTTTTTTTTGGGGGGGGGGGGGTCCTAAGGGTACATGTCTATGTGTCTGTCACACAAAGAAGCATCTAACAATCCTGAATGATTTCTTTATTTAGTTTGTACCCTTGTATTATCAATGATCAGAGAAGTTCTCAATTAAATTACATGTAGAGAAAGTAATGCTTTAATGTAGAACATTGTTTAAATATCTAAATGACATAATCAAGGAAAAAACTCAGTTGACATGGTAAAACTTAATGGTATTAAATTCTATATAAATATTTATCTTTTTTAGTTTTTTATCGATCCGTATAAATTACTACCATTACAAAGATTTTTACCTCAACCTAAAGGTTCTGGAGTAAATAAAAGAGGTGGTCGTGGTGGTAAGTTTTATCTTCAATCACTATTTATAAATGTTTTAAATACAAACAGTCTAATACAGGCACTAAAGATCATAATGGCCTTTAATCAATGCATGTCATGGGTGTGATCCCAGGTTGCATTTGACAATGAGTTCATAATTTTTTTGTGTTTCTCTACCACTTCTGAAGACCACTGTGAAATGTTGTTATTAAATAATAATGCCTAAAAAAGAGGTGAAAATTTGGATCAGGTAACCGATGTTCGTCTACTCTAATTATCTAGAGGAGGGTTGGATGGCAGAATGGTGAGTGTGCGCATGCTGTATCATAAAGCCTGTCCAACCGCATGGTTTTTCTCCGGGTCCTCCGGTTTCCTCCCACTTCTAAAAAAAACATACGCACCAGCGAATTATTGAAATAAAATTAAATCATATATTAGTCCCGAAATGACCTAGTTTGTATAGAGATGACCTAGTTTGTATAGAGTGGACATTATACCCCATTTCTCTCCCTCTCTCTCTTAATTATTTTTTTAACATTTTGAAATGTTATACATTTCAGGTGGAAGAGGAGGAAGGGGAGATTTTAGAGGTCGGGGAGGAAGAGGAGGATTTGGTAGAGGAGGAGGAGGAGGAAGGGGATTTGGAAGGGGTGGGGGAGGAAGAGGGGGTGGTCGAGGTGGTGGAGGTGGATTTAGAGGTAGAGGTAGATAAAAGACCACCATTTAGTGAAATGACTTTTATTCAGTATGTAAATATTCAGTTGTATGTTGTTCAGTTACATATTTCATACAATCATAATATGTTAATTCATGTCAACTCAGTATATTCTGTGAATATGATCACTGGTTTATATGAAAAAGAACTTTAAAGAGGCTGATAAATTTTCCAAGACAATTTGATTTATTTTATATGTTCAACATATTTTTTCAATGACCCGTAGCTTGTCATGGCAACTGTTTTCTGAAATACTGAAAATCTTGATAAATACTCTGTAAATTCGAAAATATTGATTGGGACAGATTTTAACATCCCCGATTAAGCTATTGTGTCAATTAGTCACATCAGAGGTTTTAAATAAATAGTTCTTCTTTTACATTCATGTAAATATTTCATTACTGTAACATGAAGAAGTGTATTCAGTTAAGAAGAAAAATGAGATGTTTTATTTTCTAGTAGATTATCTTTTCAAAGAACAGGAAAATGAATTATTGAATAGTACTGTGTTGAAAGAAAAAAAAAATTATTACAAAAATGATTTTTGTTTTCTATTATGGCATCAATATTGTTATAATGTTACTGGTCTACTGATAAGGGACTTGATTTTGTTCTGTATATTGCAAGCATTCAAATTCCATTGCTAGAAACTGCAATTGGTCAGCAACTTCTTTATCTGGACCATAAAGAAAATTGTCACGATATTACTATTTTTATTATACATGTATATTGTTGACAATAAAAATTAATAACAACTATACCACCTATCTTAATCTTTTAATTTTTTCTACATTTTTACAGTATGTATAACATAACAATATTATATATTTTGCCTCTACAATCAAATATATTGCTGTACTGTTCATATAATAAAACAAACATAGTGACACAGAAACAACAGTTCAGAAATGCTCAATTATGTGAACCAATTCCATTTTCCTCATACTTTGTCATATTATACAGGATATATGTTTGAGAAACCGCTGTATAAAAGCCTAAAACACAGAAAGCATTCTCTTCATCTGCTTTCACATGGCTTTTGTTACACAATAATTTGGATCATAAAGGTGGTGTAATTATTTGATAGCTAGAAACTTGTGCAGTTGTTAAACATATTCCAATCCTAATTCATTTTGGTGCAGTGTGTTCTGGGAAAAGTTGGAAAAGTTAACCTGGTTCTTCTTTGGTACATATAAATTGTTCTCTATAGATTCTTTTAATCATGTAGAAAATAGAAATGCCTTGTTCCTTACAATAAAACTCTGTTAATTTACCAGGTTTTAAAAAGATAACATAGTGTATTAAAAAAATTGCTCCATGCAAACCATTTCTTCACACAGCTTACTACAATTCTCTTACTCAATAGTAAATATTTGACTAGTAAATACAGAAATTTTAAAGAGAAGGAAAAGTTAAGGTCGACAAATCTGGAGACTTGACAGATAAAAGGGTCTCCCTTTAGATCTCTTTAATAATAATAATCTTTAGATCTCTTTAATAATAATAATAATAATAATCGCGTCATTTTACAAGGGTAGCAAATTAGGCCTGAGGCCTTTTTCATCTTTACAATTATACAATTCGTAGATGCAAGTAAATGGATCATTCTGACTATCTAGAGATCACAATATTGATTTTGTGTTTATTAAAATTAATTTTACTGAAAACAGCTGTTTATAATATAATAAAATCTCAATTAGTGTATATTTATTCAATAAATATTTGAGTAATTGTTTAGGAATGTTATTTATCGTGAGCAAAAAGGTAGTTCTATGTAATGAGCAATTTATCAGTATAACTTACCAGGGGATATATTGAATTACTTGAGATAAAGCAAATTCACAATGCCATTTGTAAATAAAGTATGTCATGTAACAAACGATATTTGTATATTTTTTATATACAGAGGTTTTATAACAAAAACAAGATATAATTGCAACAAAATATTACGTGTTTTAGAATGTGCAACAATATTAACCCAATGTTGATAAAAACAAAGCAAATAAACAATTCAGCAGAAAAGATATAATCTGTTTGACATTACAACTTACATCATTATTATCTGCGCTATATATAATTGATAGTATTCACTGATATGTTGGTGTTGTTATCTTTTTGTATTTCATGCAATCAGCGGTGAATATATACATGTACTAGACAGTACATATATTATTAAAGATTGAATGTCAATCAACAACTATCAATGTGCAATTACATGTAACAAAGACAAATCCACCTACATTATACCAATCATTGCTCTAAAGTTACATACATGTTCCTAATAAATCTCTAAAATATTTGCTGAAGTTAAAATCGGAGAAAATAAATATAGCGCATTTGTTTTTTTTTCTTTTACCATTTGACTAGCCTTCAATGAAAACAGAAAACATTACATGTATTTAATGATTATAAAAATAATACCATTTCTGGTTGAGCATTACTGATAATTAAAAAAAATATATATAAATATATGTAATTTGTATATTGGATATGGTTTGTAAAAGACACAGATTGATATCAGATACGATATTACATGTATGTAGCTTAAACATGGATAGGATTAGGAAGACCATTTTCTTGGACAATGCTTATGATCTACAAATATATATAGTTACAGTATGTACATGGCACATTTAAAAACATTGGCATAAAAATGTGTTATTTAAAAGGCAAGAAAAAATTAATGCACAATTATCAGTAGGTATAAAGCACTATATTTTGAGCACACAAAAACATGGGGATGATATTTTACTAAGAAGTACATGTACCAGTACAATATGTATGCTGATTGATTCTAAACAATATAATTAGTAGCTACATGTTAGTTTAAAGTGACAAAATCTAATTTAAAATATACCAACATTTCATTCTATTTCAATTTTTGGGTTGTTTATTCCATTTGAGCATGTTCTAATTGCATTTCTTTATGCCGCTTCATTCAACAGAATGTAATGATTAGACTCCCAAGTCACCAACCAGTCACTATCCAAACACTCAATCAGAATATACATGTATTATGCAAAACTGCTATCTGAATAATCAGGTTTATTTAACGAAAGATCACTTAGTCTCAGAAATTGGGGTATATAAAGCTCAATCAATCAATAATTTATGAAGCATTACAGGTTCATATACATGTCTGTAGTGCTTTAGAATATTAAAGGGGCCAGCCCGAATTTCAAAGAATCTGAAAATTACACGTTCATGAACGTATTAAATTTAAACGCCAAAATATAGAGGAATAGTGTATTTACCTTGTCTGAAATTTCAGTTCAAAATGTTGAGTAGTATGGACGTGAATACAAAAAAAGGTTAATTGGACACTAGCTTTTTTAAGTTTTTCTTTTAAATTGTTATGGTCGTTTTACTTGATAAGCACGACTATATTTTATACCAATTTTAACTTAATCAATAGAGAGCTTTAAAAGTGAGTCAATAGGGTTAGATTGACAGCTGCACATATTATAGACTCGTTTTATCCAGACACTTCTGTGTAATGCAAACAGAACACTTGTCTTCGGCCACCGAGCCATACCGGCGATTGGAAGTTGTTTGAAAACGTATCACATAGCTTGAAGCAGCTGCTTGGGTCTAAGTTAGAGGCTATTAAGGGCTTTTCATACAAAATTAGGCAGTTTTAACCCCAAAAATGTTATCGGGATGGCCCCTTTAAACAAAATACATAAACTCCTGGAAGTACATGTAGATCAAGTGACCTCCAGTCCACTATTGGCTGTCTATTGTGTTCAGGCCCAGAATGCAGTTTTAACATGTCTTAAAATTTAAAAATGATTGACCAACCTAACAAATGGAAGGAAAATACAGTAACAGTCTCCGATTGTGTCATGTCCATAGATTTTTTTTTGTGTAAATTATGTGTGTTGAGTTGTTCGAGCCAATCAGAATAAATACCACTTGTCATCCAAGCCTTACGATTGGCCGACCAATTGACTGGCAACTAAACCAAATACCAAGTGCTCTCTTACAAGAGATTAAATTATCAAAGTAATCAACAAAGACCTACGCGAGCGTGTTTTAATCACACCGATAATTGATTGGTGATCGCCAGTTAATCATTTCTGGTTTCACATCCAGCAATTGAAGGTCTGATTATACAATATTGATTCAATGGAAATCCTGTGACGGGACCGCTAATAAGATGTCGTAATTCGAAAATATTCAGAATACAGATGACTCAAAGCCTTTTTGGCTGAAGTAATAAGGAAATAATTTTAAACATACTACTTACACACCATTGTCTTAATGACGTTAACGTTCATTTAGATCCATGTCAATTTGGCTTTGAAATATCCGAAAATGGTTGATTCAACAATCCAAGGTACAAAAGTATCCTAATGCCTTTATTGTTGCTTGCTCCTGTGTAAAATGTACCGAGTCGTCCTGTATTTGTAGAACCAATGAGTTACCCTGCTGTTCATTTCGTAAATGTATGGGCGTCAAAGAATCTGCTTGAACTTGTAAAAACCTCTATTGAGTATATTTCACCTTAGTTTTCATAAACAGCTTTATTCTGGCTTTTATTTCATAGAAGTTGACAGAAAACTAGAGCAATTAGGATAATATGGATATAACGTCGGCGGCCAACTTTGATGAAGTCATAGCTAGAAAACCTACCTCGTAGGGAATGTCCACCCAAGTCAAAAATACTCACGTAGTCACCTACTAAACATTTCTACAAATAACAGCTTCATTCTGGCTTTTATTTCATAGAAATTGACAGAAAACTAGAGCAGTTAGGATAATATGGATATAACGTTGGTGGCCATCTTTAATGAGGTTATAGCTGGAAAATCTACCACGTGGGGAATGTCAACCCAAGTCAAAATTACTCACTTAGTCACCTACTAAACATTTCTACAAAAAATTCTCCCTACTCAAACTTGCCTACAGAACCATAGTCAGATCCAGGACTAGATGTCGGATTTCACAGAATACCATAGTATTCAGATGTTGATTGTGACAGAGTCCTATGGCTACAACACTCGGAGATGACTAAAATGCTGTCATGAACAGGAAACGCTGTAAAATGGTTGGTCGAATTTATTGATGATAACTGAAAAAAATAATAGTTAATCTGTCTGATTACTGGATAACAATGTAATGATTTAAATATCCCACCCTACCTTATACACTTATGAGTCTAAAAGACTTCACCTTACACTTACAGCATGAGCCTAAAAGACTTCACCTTATACATTTATGAGTCTAAAAGACTTCACACCCGAGTTCTCTCTGTTGAACACCCACTTCCACAATACCGATTGATACACAGACAATGCACCTGTATTACAGTGAACTTGTTTGTATAAACTTCACTGAACCCTGCCTTTAAAGTCAACTGTATTACATGCTTAATTGTATCTTAGAAGTACATGTATTTAACATAAAAATCTAGTTATTATTATTAAGCTCTCCATAATGCATGTGATAATCTCTCAGTTGACTTTGTAGATCAATAACTCGAGCTAAAGCATCTTCTGCCGTTACAGTTTTTTCATCTAATTTTTCTTGTAAACTTTTCAACTTAGTATTATGTGTTATTTGCATTGTCTCTATACGTTTCTCGTACTTTTCCTTCATATTTGTCAATTCACTTTTTAATAATTTTATTGTTGTATCAGATTTAGTTTTATTGCGCTGAAGTTCATCTTTTAAGGCTGCTATTTGCAAATGAAGTTCTGGTGTGGATGGTTGTACCTTACCATTACACTCCAGAGTCTCCAGTTCTTCACTGTCATTATTGTCACAAGTTTGCGTGGAACTAGTGCACATTTCAACCAAATGAACATCAGATGAGGAACAGCTAGTAGTAGCTGATAATGATTTATGATTGTTAGTATGGGATTGTTTCAAGTCATGATCAGATACATGCAACATGTTAAGAGCTCTGATTGGATCGTTTAATAGATTGACATCATCAGGTGTAGTGGCAGCACTATTATCACTATCAGACTGATTTCGTCTTTCACTCACCCTTCTACCTCGAACTATTTTCGATCTACGCTTGGGTGCTATTGGTTTACCATTTTCATCAAACCTGTGAGATAAATATTTATCAATAGAAGGACTTTTATTACCATGATCGCAATTTGCAAATGAGCCAGAAGATGTAAGCGTTGGTAAAGTCATGGATTTTCTGTTAGTAGTTTTTGTAGTTTTATCTCCAGGAAGAACCTCATCAGTTCGTTCAGCGGTTAAACCTTGAAAATCAGCCCAGATAGGATTTTTATCAGGTTTGAGTAATGATGATGAACTGAAGTCACCATCTATAAGTCCAAGTAAATCATCTACAGGTACCTCCCTCATGTTACTCCTACATGAATAGTCTAAAACAAACACTGTATCATAATAATGTACCATCATAAACACTAACTGTTGATTTAAATCAGCTGTAACCATAAATAACTCGGGATTATCATCCATATGTCGAATTATATTAGGTCCAAATACTGTTGCGATATTAGTAGGATCCATTTTGTTAATGCTAGAATTCTCACACACTGCTTTCAGAAATTTGCACAGATATTTCAAAATGGTATAGTTATCTTCGGGTAATTGGTACATGGCAGTTTGAAGTGTTAAAACATGTTCGGATTTTCCACTCTCTTCTTTAGTTCCTTGAAATTTCAGAGCCACATTCATAAATTTCTGATAGAATTCACAAGGCACTATCGATTCTGGCAGTTCACGTAAATATAGCTTTAACAAAGAAGCTACAGTATGAACATCTAATTCTAAACTTTCTAAAGATACACACTCTGCACTATCAAACTTCTCCCTTATTTCACGAATTAATGAGGATCTTCCAGGAAGTCTGCAAAAAAAAAAAAAGTCCTATAGTAAATAAAACTTGTCATTTTCCATTAATTTGAATTCACAATGAATAACAAAAAGCCAGTTTAAAAAATACAGGTAGCCTTGGAAAAACAATTGGAATATTTCTATGAACAACTATATACATGTATTCACGTAAACAAAATAGGGTTTTGCTTCCATTCAAGACAATAATATAATTTTGGCACTTAATGTAACTGTCTATCATGTTTACATGTGACATAACATATAATTGTATAATACATGATAATTAATGGAAAAGTCCAGCCGTTGCAAGTTTTTTTTCATTATCTTGTCTTAAAATAGTTTTCATGATGCAGAACCCAAATTATAATTAATATTACTATCATTAAATTAGCTATGTGTAAGTCTCAAACTCAAAATCATCCAAAGTCTTCGACATTGAAAACATAAATTGTTTGTCAATTTAAATCCACATTGAAGCTACCAGGAAAAGATGGGCTTCTCATATCCAATATTCAGACAAAATAAACATTTTACCATTGGTACCGTACATGATACGTGTACCATAACGCGATTCAGTTCTATTTGTAACTTAGGACTTGAAGAATGAAGCTAGACATATTCCACAAGTCATGTCAAACAATGACGGCATAGTCAAATCTGAAAGCATGCAAAATAAAAACTATCGGTGTGGACTGGAAAAACCAGACGCTAGAGATTGCCATTCGATTGAGACTTCTGGGATATTTTGATTCAAATGTAGATAAACAAACACAACTGATAGTAAATCGGTTGTTATACATTCATTGTCCATTTCCAGATATCAAATATTAGCGATTTACCTCCTTTAACAAACTAAGACCCCATCTGTGATGCAATTATTGTAGCCGTCAGTTAATGTACTAAATCAACAAAATGTGCTCATGACAGTTACATTTGTAATGTCACAGCTGGTGTGTTAATTTGTTTATCAAAGATAAAAACATAAAACATTTATGCAGACCTGAATATTCCTTCAACATCTAATCCATTTTTATATAAATATTCTACACAAGTTTCAATTATAAGAGGTAGTGATCTATGTTGTTTATGTTCATATTTCATTGTTGTTTCTATAGAATGACCAAATACAGCTGAAAATAGAACACATGCATGTAATTTATATTATATTATCTACTTCATACTACATGAACATGGTATTGAATAACTGAGTAATTATAATATTTACATATGATTGTATACATGTAATTGTTGTATGCAATTTCAAGGACTACCTCTGTGGGGATGTGGGGATATGTTTTAAATCTCAATTACGCAAAATCAAAGAGTTCTTTCAATACATTTATTATGCCCCTGGCCTAACTAATAAACGTAATAAGTTCAGTTATTCTTCATGCATATGGAGGAGGATCCTCGCCAAAACTCTCAATTTGTGAAAATACATTTGTCGATTTGTGAAAGTACATTTGTTAATTTGTCAAAATACAAAGTACATTTGTCGATTTGTGAAAGTACATTTGTTAATTTGTCAAAATGCAAAATACATTTGTCGAACCTACAAAGTACAAATTTTGAAATAACACAGCTTAACTTTATAGTTGCAAGAGATGTAATTTCAAAATTTGCAGTTTCAACATTTGTATTAACGACACTTGCATTAACGAGCCTTGCATTAGCAAGCTATGCATTAGCGAACTATGACCATATTTGGGTTGATGTATGGTATGGAAACCTATTGCTTGCCATTTCAGAATCTCGACTTTTCGCCGCGGGCCAGATTTGACAGTCTAAAACATTTACGTGGTCGTGTTTTGTATACGCCAACATGGGAATGTGGTCGTATATTGCCCTAGACCCCGTCCGTCCGCCCGTCTGTCAATCAGTTCGTCCGTCATCCGCAATTTCTTGTGAACACTCTACAGACTACATTTATCATTTGGTTGTTTTTAAATTGAAATATGATGCCTATATTAGTGAGATGAAGAACCTTCCTTTAATTTCTTCTGGCCATTGTTTCACATTGTTGCATCTTGTGGACGCTCCGTATCAAATGTGTGGGGGGGGGATGACCTAGTGGTCTAGAGTGCCGCGCTTCGACCTCTAGCTGACCGGTCACCCCTGGCTTGCGGCTGTGGTTTTGAGCCCTAGTGTGAGCGTATGTGACATGGATAGGGGAGCCTTTTTATCCTCGTGGGTTTCCTACAGACACTCCAGTTTCCTCCCACTGCTAAAGACCCCTACGCGCAAGAGAATTATTGAAATAAAATTAAACCATATGTTAGTCCCGAAATGACCTAGTTATGTTGAGTGGACGTTAAACCCCATTTCTCTCTCTCTCGTATGAAATGTATATGCATCATTAAAATTAGTAAAACAAAGACTCCCATTGAATTCCAACAACTTCCGTTATAGATATCAGCGTGATGGGCGAACATTCATACATACATACATACATAGGCTACATACAAAAACACACCTAAAGGTAAAGGGTCTTTAACAGGAGGAGGAAACTGAAGGACCAAGAGAAAACCCACGGAATGGACAGTCAATCTATCCCTTGTCACATACAAGCGGCAATACAGCGCCAGTTGATTCAATGACAGTCCTTATGATCAATTGTGAACGTGTGAACCATTCTTCTCCAACTGAACTAACGAAAGCTAATAATGTATGTCATGCAGTGCGCTACGAGGGCCTACTCTTATTTCGAATTCCTACGGTAAAGGGTTCTTGTACGTTGACGTCAATGTATGCGAAAAAAAAGAGAGCGAGAGAGAGAGAGAGAGTGGTTCATCCCCTCGGTTGGACAGAAGACCCTAATCATTTTCACGTTCAAGCGAACGGCTATGGGTTGTCCCTTGCCAGGCCTTCCGCCCTGTACTGCTGACAAGCAGTTGACATCGTTGTATTTTATCCCATTTGATCGACTATACGTTGTCCCTTGTCAGACTCCCCAAACGAATATACTGACAAGACCACTCATCAAAATATCCGATGAACGTTATTGAAGTTGGAGAGCAAAGAAAGATTTGATTGAAGACTTAAAATCGATTACAGAATACAATACTATCTTTGTCAGAAGAGATTAAAATTATTTTGGACTATTTAATTGTTGAGATTCTGAAATGGCCGCAATAGGCTTCCATACCATACAATAACCCAAATATGGTCATAGTTCGCTAATGCATGGCTTGCTAATGCAAGGCTCGTTAATGCAAGTGTCGTTAATACAATTGTTGAAACAACAAATGTTGAAACTGCAAATGTTGAAATTACATCTCTTAAAAATACAAATGTTGAAATTACATCTCTTGAAAATACAAATGTTGAAATTACATATCTTGAAACTATAAAGTTAAGCTGTGTTATTTCAAAATTTGTACTTTGTAGGTTCGACAAATGTATTTTGCATTTTGACAAATTAACAAATGTACTTTCACAAATCGACAAATGTACTTTGTATTTTGACAAATTAACAAATTTTAATGTACTTTCACAAATCGACAAATGTATTTTCACAAATTGAGAGTTTTGGCGAGGATCCCCCTCCATACATGCAAAGAGGAAATTCCCAATCATTCTTTTCTTAGTTAGTAGGTCTATGTACCTATCTATTTAATAATTAAAGAATATTTAGGTACTTCTTGGTTACAGTATACTGTTGACCGATTGCTGGAGAGTTTCATAGTGGTAACACATGTGTCCTGTACAGGACAGAGTATGTTTACCCTGATACTACTTTACTAATGGAAGAAGCTACATTGTTTCCCAATCCGAATTCAGATTTAATGAATAAAAATATTGTTTACAAAAAAAAAAAGCTACAACACTAATTTTTCATTGTTTATATTTATTGACTTTGAATAAGGAGGTGCTTAAGGCCCTGCATCTGTTAGGTAAAAATAACAAGCCAACAATGAGGCTAATGTCCCCCGCCGAAATCCCGAAATAAATAGATGACACATATATTAATCGCACATTTATTTTTTTCAAAAGTATTAGCAAACAGATATTTAAATGTAAAGTTCTGGGTTTGTAATATTATCTGTGTAGCTTCACAGAAGGTATAATTGCAAGTTGGAAAATTATCAAATACTGAATCGTAATTTTAAACAAATCACCTTTGAATTAATTACTATAATGTCATTATTCATATTTATCGTCCTGATCACAGTTGATGTAGATCTTATGAGCAAAACTTGCTTGTATTCCAAAACTGTAGGCTAAGCTCAAGTTATGTGTTTAATGACTACTCTTTTAAACAGTTCACTCAAGCTACAAATTATTCTATTAGTATGGTAATCTGTATAATCTTCTCTATCATAAATTCACATACCTCCACCTTTTCCACCATATAATGCCCATGTTAATGCCTTAACCCAATATTTTCTTTCTTCATCAGAGGCCGCACATAATAACACTGATTCTACATCAGTTCTATTATAACACTTGCCTGTTAGAGGAGAAAAAAATATCTTAATATAGTTTTAAAATGGAACCAAACACAATGTTATTAACAATAATTACATGTTGCATTCAAACAATGCACCTTTCTGACTGTAGTGTACAACAGGCATGAGTAATAGAAAAGGCTTCTTACCAAGCAATTAATCACCTTCAAGAACCTTTCCTACAAAACTATTAAGCTACAGTTAGAAGTATTTGACCACTACCAAGTACATCTAAGTAGACTGAAATGAAGTGCTTTATCGAATTCAAGAGTAACTACCTGTACATGTATGTCATATTATTGCTAGTAAGTACCATGCTAAATCTCTGTTAGAATTAAATTAGAGTGTTTGATATTATGGGTACTGATACTTTTATATATTTAATACCATTCAATGTAATCGGCAGAGAATAGAATGAATGAATGAAATGGGGTTTAACGTCCTACGCTTAAGCACCGTACCTGGGCTAATTGAAGACGGGGGCAGAGAATAGAAATACATGTATATAAAGTTTCATCACTTTGACTCGATTACAATAAAAGGTACCCTGTTCCAAACCATCGACAAATCAAACTGCTTATCACTGCCTAGCCTAACCAGAGTGAGAAGCAGAGTTATTGTGTTTCAAATAGGACAGATACACAAACAGCTGCTTAGTCTAAGCAGAAAATGTTCATCATTGAATTCAGTCAAGACATTCACCAAATAAACATCTTCAGCAACATCTCAATTAGTGTGTCGTTAAAGGGCCAATCCCAATAATATTTTTGGAATAAAAAATTCTTAAATTTGTGTTAAAATAGCTTAAAATCCTCTACCTCAGGGCCGAACAACTAACTCAATATATGTGATACGTTTTCAAACAACTTAAACCTGTCAGTCTTCATCTGAAAATGGAGACCGGTGTCCTAAGCTGTATTATGCGGTGTCTGAATAAAACCAGTCTTTATTTTATAAAAATAATGTGTAGGTGAAATTTTCCTTTTGTTATCAAGTACAGCACATAGGTCAGTCACTTCATAGACTTCTAAAGGGAAGGGAGTGGATTATAAGCTCACCCAACCCACAAGTTGAACAGAAATCTTAAAAGGGTTACGTGTCCGGATAAGCAGTTTTGACGTTCACGTCCAAACGACCCAATATTTTGAGCTGAAATTTTGAGCCACAGTAAATACACCGCTCCTCTATGTTTTGGCGTTTAAATTTCATACGTACTTGTACTTTTATTTTTTAGACCCTGTTTTAATCGGGATAGTCCCTTTAAAAATGGGATAACCAGAATACAGATAGACAGACCAAAGAAAACAAATTATAAGACTTACTTGCAGATATTTCAAAAATAAATTTATCCGGCATATCAACATTTGGTGGATGCACTATAATTTTCTGTCCATCAAGAAAATAAGAACCCTGTGCTTTAGTTTCTTCTTGCCGTGTAAAATAGAATAAAACACTGCCATTTAAAACAAACCATCTATTAGACCAACTTTTGATCATGCCTCCTTGCTTCTTTAACCAGCCACTTACATGTACAACCTTTTTGTGTTTTTCCATCTTGTCAAAGCTGGAAAGGAAAATTTATAAACTTTGTCAACGTTGCTTTCTGATTAAAAGATTTCTCAGCAAGAAATAAACAAATTAAAAGATATAAACCTAACCTTTCAATATTCTACACGTCCATAGAGCATTTAACAAGTAGACAACATATTTAACATGTAGTTAAAAGCAATTAACACTAGACTTATAAATGGGAAGGTTCAACTCAAGTCCTGAGATGTAAATGAACCATATGTTGTATTCCACCAGTTATAGGTTTGATTAACAACATCTATGTCGACCTCAACAGCTATTTATAATACATGTACTTTGTGCAGACGATCAATTTTATTCATAATAATAAAAGTCATATAACAAGGAAAATATCATGTACTAAATAAACAAATTAAATCATCATTTTCATCGTTTAATATGCTGAGCTAAATTTTACAAATAAATTTATAATCAAATTATACGCAATATCTTGTGTCAGTTACACTGCAGTATATAAATTCTTAAATTATGGTGTTTAAATGTCCTGATTAAAACATTATAAAAAAATTTTCATTCTAAATAGTCTAAAGAACATTTAAAATGTTAACCCTACAAGATAATACATCTGTTTTATACATTACACTGACTGTATTTGATTTAACATTTAGTACAGTGCTAATACATGTGTATAATGTATCTACAGTAATATCTACAAGGTATATTAAAGTTGTACAATGTTCACATTTAATTATAGGAGTACAGGACCTCTTCCTGATAGAAAACTACTATTTTCTGTCAATTGTGAGACTCTTCGGTGGAGGTACATGTAGGGGGTGCATGCATTCTATTTTCAATTAAATCCATAGTAGGGAACTATTTAAACATATGATCCTTTTACAAGAACTATAATAATAAGTGCAGGGGTGTTTGGCAAAACCTATCTACACAGACGTGGATCCAAATGGGGGGGGCAGAAGCTCCAGCGAGACTGTTGTATCTGATTTTTAATTGATGATATAAACTGATTTTCGCATTGTCTCTGCCCAGGCAATGCGACGATGCCCGGGCCCCCCCTAAATCCCTATAAAACAGTATAAAAAAATAGATATGTGCCATAAATCACCACTGACACCCCGATTTTTTCAAAAAATTTCTCAGGGGACCCCCCTTACTGGATTTCCTGGATCCGCCTCTGAAACCAATAATGCATGCAGCACTCTAATGATTACCATTTGTTACAATGTATGTCCCCCCCCCCCCTCAACAAAATACTGGATCCGGGCCTGATACATGTACTGGTGGTTTGAATCATAAAAGATAGTAAGCTGGCACTGCCAGGCAGGATACGCCCACATTTTCGAGAGATGGATAGAGAACAAGGAAAACCGAAAGTGATTTTTCCTACAATCAAAGGCTATAATTCATTAAATTACAATTTGATATGCGCAAATATCGAAAAGAATCAAGATCTTTGGTTATAAACATGCATTTCAAGTGTCAACAAAATCGAATTAAAATTGTGACCTATACTGGGTCCACAAAATTGATATACCATATTTTAACACTATAAGCGTACAAACGGTGGCCACTTTGTCTGGCAATTATGGTCCGATTCCCCTGAAATTCAAACAACCTTCCGTATGGTGTAAAGGTGATAGAGTCGAGCTTTTTTTTAAATCGGATAATAATCGTGACCTCCAGAGGGACCATAGGCGATTTTTTGGACAATCAGGGGCCATAATTCAGGAAGTTATGATCTGATATGTGCAAATAACGAAAGGAACCAAGATCTTTGGGTTATAACCATGCATTTCAATTTCATCAAAATTGAATCAAAATATTGACCTATACACTGGGTCCACAACCTTGATATACCATTTTATAACAGTATTCGCGTACACACGGCGGCCATTTTGTATGGCAATTTTGTTCCGAATTTTTGTGAAATTCGAACTCAACCTTCCTTAGGGTGTAACGGTGATATAATCAAACGATTTTTTAAATCGGATAATAATTGTGACCTCCAGAGGGACCACAAGACAAACAAAGACGATTTTGCGTATAATCAGGGGCCATAATTCAGGAAGTTACGATCCGATATGCGCAAATATCGAAAGGAACCGAGATCTTTGGGTTATAACCATGCATTTCAAGTTTCATCAAAATCAAATTAAAATTGTGACCTCTACAGTGTCCACAACCTTGATATACCATTTTTTAACAGTATTCGCGTACGAATGGCGGCCATTTTGTATGGCAATTTTGGTCCAATTTTTCCGAAATTGGAACTCAACCTTCCTTAGGACGTAACATTGATATAATCAAACGACTTTTTTAATCAGATAATAATTGTGACCTCCAGAGGGACCACAAGCTAAACAAAGGCGATTTTGCGTATAATCAGGGGCCATAATTCAAAAAGTTACGATCCAATATGCGCAAATATCGAAAGGAACCAAGATCTTTGGGTTATAACCATGCATTTCAAGTTTCATCAAAATCGAAATTAAAATTGTGATCTCTACAGGGTCCACAACCTTGATATACCATTTTTTAACCATATTTGCGTACGAATGTCGGCCATTTTGTATGGCAATTTTGGTCCAATTTTTCCGAAATTCGAACTCAACCTCCCTTAGGGTGTAACGGCGATATAACCAAACGATTTTTTGAATCGGATAATTATTGTAACCTCCAGAGGGACCACAAGCTAAACCAAGGTGATTTTGCGTATAAGCAGGGGCCATAATTCAGGAAGTTACAATCCGATATGCGCAAATATCGAAAGGAACCAAGATCTTTGGGTTATAACCATGCATTTCAAGTTTCATCAAAATCGAATTAAAATTGTGATCTCTACAGGGTCCACAACCTTGATATACCATTTTTTAACAGTATTCGCGTACGAACGACGGCCATTTTGTATGGTAATTTTGGTCCGATTGTTCCGAAATTTGAACTCAACCCTCCTTTGGGTGTAACGGTGATATAATCGAACGGTTTTTCAAATCAGATAATAATTGTGACCTCCAGAGGTACCACGAGCTAAAATAGGTGATTTTTCGGACAATCAGGGGCCATAATTCAGGAAATTACGTTCCGATAGGCGCAAATATCGCAAGGAACTAAGATCTTTGGGTTATAAACATGCATGTCAAGTTTCATCAAAATCGGTTCAAAATTGTGACCTCTATAGGGTCCACAAGCTAAAAACGTGATTTTTCGTACAATCAGGGGCCATAATCCATGAAGTTTTGATCCGATACATGCCAATATCGAAAGCAGCCGAGATCTTTTGGGGATAAACCTATATTTCAAGTTTCGTTAAAATCCGACAAGAATTGTGACCTGTAGAGAGTCCACAAACAATTGTGGACGGACGTCCGGACGGACGGACGAACGTCCAGACGGACGGACGGACGGACGGACAGACGGACAGGGGCGACGACATAATACGTCCACATGAAAATGTGGGCGTATAAAAATGGAACAATAATCATGCAGATGCTATTTCTATCAATTTTTACTTCAGGAACCATCAAGTTAACATCTAGATTTAATACTAAATGTGAAACAATGTAAAACTTACATCAAAACTGAGATTAAGGATTAAAATTAAACATTAATTCAATTTGTAATAATGGAACTACCATTATTGTTGCTTAGGGCTAGGGGATGACATTAATTCAATTTGTAATAATGGAACTACCATTATTGTTGCTTAGGGCTAGGGGATGAATACTCATGGGACGAATTGTCTAGGGACGAAATGTTCTTGGGGATGAGTTGTCTGGACACAAATAGTCCCAGGGGACTAAATATAGTCCTGGGACCAATTATTGTCCTAGAAACATGTTAAATGTACACTGTACATGTACATAACATTTGTACAATGTATTACATGATGCAAATGGATTGATGCTGATGCTGATGATGATACAGTTTATTTATGAGGCTGTTCCAAAAGGTAAATGAGCCAGGAACAATCAAATGGTGACTGTTGCCTGTAATTCACAGAGCCATTTGAACATTACAATTATTCAAACAATTTCATAAATAGACAAATATCACATCATAATATATTCAAAAGGCAAAACATATATCAATCAATATACCAGCATATTGTTACAGATCTACTTACTTTTAATGTTTATGTTATACATGTAGACAATTCTGTTTTATGATTCAGTCATTTAAAGGCCCAATAACACTCTTGTTATAACTGAATAATATGTCCTAATCATTATTCTGGTCAACAAATTGTACCTTTTACAATATTCCAATTAATTGATGATACAAATTTCATCTTAACACACCAAATTTAAAATTTAACTACATGGTTTGAAAAGCTTTACGTAAACATTTTCAAATGTAACTTAGATGTTAGAACCCTCTTGACAAGTAAAAAGGATGTAATGGATAATTTACACAACAGGTAGGACACTTAAACATTCAGTAGTTAGAATAAGGCTATTTTTATTGACCTGTCAAGCAAGCAAGAGTGTTATTGTCCCTTTAACAAAAAGTTAAAATAAAAATCATCAAAAAATAAAATAGGAACAATAATTAACCTGTAAACAAAAAACGTACCTTAAACTGTGACATTAGACAAGACCAAATATTGACTTGATTTCCAACAAACTAGAGTAATTATAAATAAACTACCGGGTAACTACACGTGACTCAATGTTACCAACTTATTCCAACAAACTGGAGTAATTATAATAAACTACCGGGTAACTACAATGTGACCCAATGTTACCAACTAATTCTACACTTCCTGTACAAACGGAAAATCGTTGTTACTTAACCTTCAGTAAGAAAAATTTAAAGAAATTAAATATCTAATAAAACATGCTCTTTTAATTGGTCCCAAGATAATGTCCAAAATGATAAAACTCTGACATATTATTTCTGTTTCTCACTGATAATGTACTGTGTCAAAACAATAAGACTGTCTAAAACTTTACAACTCTCTAGGTTATCATGCAAAAATTAACCCTCCATAACTACCAGTAATCCAGTTTTGCGTTTTTTATACGCCCACATTGAAATGTGGTCGTATATTGCCGTCGCCCCCGTCCGTCACTCCGGCGTCCCGTGCAAAGTTAATACCCGATTGACTTTAAATTTATACACAGTGTTTAAGGTCATTAGACAAAGAAACCTATTGATTTTAAGCAATTTCCAATAACTACTGTCAGAGTTATGGCCCTTGATCACTTCAAAAATTTAAGGTCATAAAATGAAGAAGCCTATTGATTTTCAACAATTACTGATAATTACTGTCAGAGTTATGGCCCTTGATCACGTAAAATAATCTTGTGGACGCCCTAGAGGCTAAAGTTAATATTGACTTTAAATTTATACACAGTGTTTAAGATCATGAGACGAAGAAGCCTATTGATTTTCAGCAATTTCCGATAATAACTGTCAGACTTATGGCCCTTGATCACTTCAAAAAATCTTGTGGACGCTCTGGAGGCTAAAGTTAATAACCGATTGACTTTAAATTTATACACAGTGTTGAAGGTCATAAAATGAAAAAGCCTATTGATTTTGGCCCTTGATCACTTCAAAAATTCTTGTGGATGCTCTAGAGGCCAAAGTTAATATCCGATTGACTTTAAATTTATACACAGTGTTGAAGGTCATGAGACAACAAGAATATTGAGTTTCAATGAATTTAGATAACTTGAACAGCATGGAGGAGAACTTTATCAAAGCCAAACAAATTCGAATGATTTTCTGATAATTACATAATGAGTTGTTACTTTTAATCAGATTTTAGTGTATTATAAATGTTTCATTACCGAAAAAAGTAAAATATGCGACAACTCTTGTTGACTGCCCGGACGATTTAGCTGCTGGGGGCGTATGTTTCGTTCCCTGGCAACCTATCTTTAGCATTGCAAACTCTACTGCCTTTCAGAGTCAATTAAAGAATACATGTACATATATATTAAAATAGTCTATAGTCTGAACCTCCCACCATTTTCCATCAAAAAATAAAGTCAAGTATACCCAAGATACATGTAGCCTAGATCATTAGTGAATTTTCACATTCTGTTATACAAGTATATTTTTTTTACTAGTATTAAACCTCTCAACATTGATAACAATGCACTTGGAAAATCATTACTGGTTGATAAAAAAAAATATATTCCAGATTTATGAAATTGGAAATATAGTAATCAACTGTTTTTCTTATCCTTCATTGTAGAGTTAAAATTACAGGGGTTTTCATTGTGACAATACTGAATTTCCCTTTAAATATATTAAGATTTTGTGAACAGAAATGAAATGAATTGAAATGGAATTCAAAAGTCTGCTTTTCTGTTACAATTTAATAATATTAAAGATTGAGAGTAGGCTAGTACAAATAGTTAAGCAGTATTATCATTTAACCTAAATTATCAATAATTACCTTACATAAATTTAATAACCTTTCAAATATAACTCATTAATTTTTATTATTCTTTTCTGATTCTTTACAGGGTAAAATTGTACACAAGTCTCATGTAACATCTGAGGTTAAAGAGCCAATTCAGCCATTTCAATAGTATGTTATGTATTTTTTTCGACTGATTGAACTGTGATATAATCTAATGACAAATTTTATAAACAAGCCAACAGTGAGGCTGATGTCCCCTGTCAGAAATCTCCCAAAAAACAGATGACACATATTAATTGCACATTTATCTTTTTCGAAAGTATCGAGTAATCAAATTGACTATCTATGCTTAGTCTAGGTATTTAACTAGGTAACTTTCATCACCCTCCATCAGTTAGAATCAAAGTTATCTTTTCCAAAAAGCATCAACCAAAGAAATTGCTTAGCTCTGCTTAGCTTTAAGCGGGAAATATAAATCATTGAACACAGTTAAAACATTCGGTAATAAACATCTATACCTCAAACCAGAATCTTGACCAATCAAATTGCTTATCGCTACTTAAACTAAGCAGAAAATCCTCATCATCGAACTCCAGCAATGTATTGATACAATGAATCTATACTCAATTAGAACCAAAGTTATCATGTTCCAAAGTCTCAACCAAATTGCTTATCTCCTGTACACATGTATGTACATGTATTGATGTAATAAAACTATACACCAAATTTCATCACTCTCACTTTTATTTAGAACTGAAGTTATCATAATCAATCTAATTGAATATATCTGCTTACCCCAAGTAGAAAATACTCATTTTCGAACTCTATCACCGAATTGACCTAATAAACACCTACACCAAGTTTGAATATTCTAGCTCAATTAGAAGGAAAGTTATTGTGTTCCAAAAACTGTGACGCAAAGACAGACAGACAAACCCATTTTAATGTTCCCCTGCTTTCTTCGAAAGGCGGGGGACAATAAAATAGAGAATAAAAGCTTATTATAATTTGTATTCCAAATCAAGTCTGTATTTGGGTTATGATGGTCAGGTAATAAAAATAATTCAGATTTATTATATTTATAGTCTCCACTTACCTTTACAGTTGAAGCACAACTGTCCATCAAGCATAGTTCACATACCTCAAGTATCAGTTTACAACTTTAATATTAGTACCGGTATGTTACTAGCAAACTCTGTATCTAAAGTACTGCACATGGCAGCTATTAAGCTCTATTTTGTAACTCTGATTGATTCAAAAGCAAACTTTTTGAAAAAAAAAACTTATACCTACATTTACTCATGAAGAGCATTACTGGTACATATATTAAAGAACCATAAATTTCACAACCCAAAATATATGTTCCAAAATCGATTCCACATATACAGAATAACTTACATGTATAACTGCCATAAATATCAAAAAATGTAAGCAATAACGGGTGGTGCAGTGTGTGCAGGATTTCTTATAAGGGGTAGTGTGGGGTCACAAAACTTTGAAATTTTAGTCAAATGGTATATTTTAGAGTGATACTTTTTCCTTCCAAATTCATAAAATCACAAGGCGGAACTCAGAATAGTTTGATGGTGTATTTCAGATCCAATTTACATGTACCAGTGAACATTGTCATAAGAGATAGAAAGAGAGAAATGGGGTGTAACATCCACTCGACACAAACTAGGTCATTTCGGGACTTACATATATGGTTTAATTTTATTTCAATAATTCGCTTGAGCGTAGTAGTAGGGGTCTTTAGCAGTGGGAGGGAACCGGAGGACCCAGAGAAAACCCACGAGGTTGACAGGCGACCCTACTTCTTGACACGTACAACTGAGGATTCAAAACCACGCCAGTTGACTTAATGACAGGCCGTATATGTTTGCTAACTATTCAGCCATCCACCCACCCCTCATCTTTTTTAACCATGGTGTGATTGTTCAATGTGGCATTAAGGAAGAACTCTTACTTATATTTTGTTGGTTTACATTTTTATACGCCCACATGGAAATGTGGACGTATATTGTCGTCGCCCCCGTCCGTCTACAACTTCTTGTGAACACTCTAGAGGCTAAAGTTCATAATTCGTTTGACATTACATTTACACACAGTGTTTAAGGTCATGAGGCAAAGAAGCCTATTGATTTTCAGCAATTTTCGATAATTACTGTCAGAGTTTTTGGCCCTTGATCACTTAAAAAAATCTTGTGGACACTCTAGAGGCTAAAGTTAATAACCGATTGACTTTATATTTATACACAGCGTTTAAGGCCATGAGACGAAGAATCCTATTGACTTTAAATTTATACACAGTGTTGAAGGTCATGAGACGAACAAGTATATTGAGTTTCAATTAATTTTGATAACTTGAACTAAAGTTGAACAGCACGGAGGAGAACTATATCAAAGCCAAACAAATTCGAATGATTTTCTGATACATGTAATTACATAATGGGTTGTTACTTTTAATCAGATTATAGTGTATTATAAATGTTTCATTACCGAAAAAAGTAAAATATGTTGACTGCCCGGACGATTTAGCTGCTGTGGACGTATATTTCGTTGCCTGGCAACCTATCTTTACTCTTACAACAGAGTTCATAATGGATTTGTCTAAAGCTTGCTCTGTCAGATTTGTTGAAAATGGTTTTAAATTTGATATGTACAGATGATTTCACTGCTGGTTTGAGTACAGCATAGGAAGGATATCTGTTTTTTATCAACAAGAGGCAATCACTATCTTTAATTTTACATCTAGCAGACAATTATTTGGTTTAATTCAATTAAAGAATTAAGAGAAAGGAAGTGAAACAGTAGAAGGCAATGTTAATTATCAAAGTACCTAGATAAATTGCCTACTGCTACAGTGAATACATTATCAAAATCAAGTACTACATTCTAATAATAGAGCTAACTGTACATGTATATCAACAATAATTCTTTATCAGATTTCAATCATCTTGATAGTGACAGGGGAGTGGGGAGGGGAGAGATTTGGAAAATTCATTAATATCCATTAAAACAGTATTCGGTAAAACTTAGAAAAAGAGTCGACAGTGCACCTTATAATAGTTCAAAAATTGGGAATATGTTGAAAGTTGTCAATCAAATTGCTTCATTTTGAGTGAAGTTATTGCTGTTTGAAAAACATGTCTTGATTGTCCATTTTATAATGTATAGTATTACAGTAACCAGCAATTTTGTTTAAATCCGTTGAAAATCAAAAGCATCCAATGGTCTAAAGCAGTGATTATTGGCTCTGCGTGTAAATAAATATCTTATTAATTATCTATAAATAACATTAAGTAAGGCAAAAAAAGACCTGCATTATGAATATTTATCTCAAACATAACGCATTTTTTTAGTCGATTTTACCTTAGAAAGTTTGGCACAATTCGTCACGTTTCTTGCGAACCGTCGAATCTGATATAGATTTGAGTGGATTTTGGAAATTCATGCTACTGCTCTAGCACTAAGATTATTGGGTGAAAGTCATACTTTAGACTATAAAATGAAACTTCAATTTACTTTTAAGATAAATGACATAAGTTAAAAGTTAATAGTGTGCATCATGCTGCAATGTTTTTAATCATGATTTGCATACCTGTAAATAATTTACACTTAATTCTGGTTACTACATGCATCTCATTCCTCAAGCATTAATACATAGTACATTGCAGGTACCATGGACCTTTGGTCCATGTACTTTGACTTTTAACTTATCACATACAAAATTTACATACTTACAATTAATCTATTCAATTGAAATAATGAAGCCAGATAGATATGTTCGCATCCAACTCCTAGTCAGATAATCAAGTGTTAAATACATAAATCAAGCCTTTATAATTACTAAACTCATACTTGCCTCCCTGAGTTTTCTCCTAATGAATATAACTTATCATCATCATGATCATCATCTATCCAAATCTGTCATTTTCTGATCATTCAAATATAATATTGTTATCATATCATTTTTTAACAATAATGTTCCATTATTATAATTACAGTGCTTCTTTATTAATAGTTAATATTGTTGGCATTCATAAAATGTGTATCATGCAATACTGCTATTAACATCCACTCCTGGCTCTGTTTATTATATGTATTTACTGTAGTATATTGGTCCCGTTAACAGGCAGGAGCTTTGTATACCAAGTTGACCCATTTCTCCGACACACCACAGCACTGTTTCTGTGACGTTTTCTACATGATAATAAATTGTATACAAAAGTGTCCAAGAATTATAAATAATATGCACGAATTTACGTTTTATTTCACGAAATAATTATTAAATTGCAACAAAGTAGTAATACACCATGAGAATATATTATCTCGTTATTCGCGATAATTATAGGTACACATATATTGCTGACGTCACATCATAGCGCTGGACAGATTTTCCCAAAATTACGGATTTCAGTACAATAAACATAGAATTGTCAAAGTTAGAGTTGTTGAACCGCAAGAAGACCACTGAGATCCCGTTAAACGAAAGGATTTGAAACGGTAACTATATCCATCTCTAAATATTACTTAAATCTAGGTCGAGAGATTGTCAGTGGGGGTGGAACGGTTCTGTCGATAGCACTATTTTGGGTGAATATTTTAGCTGAAGCAGAAATTATCAGCGTCAAATAACAGGAAGATTTTGTAAGGCATATTTTTAGACAATTACTCAACTGTTTAGAATATTTATATTTGTGCCGTGTTTTTGTTTTCTTCATTTGTGTGTTTATCTGTACTTTAACCCATATTCCATTTTGTATTAATGTACATGTTCGTCGTCTTCTTACGATGTGAATATTGATTATATTGACATATATATTATATACATGTATACACCATTACTCAACATATACCATTACTCAACTTTAACTTATACACACTTACCTCATAAACGCTGCTTCAGTTATTATTTATTTTCTATTTTCACTATCGGTATGTATTTTGATTTGTGATGGTACACAGTAAAACAGATAGTCTTGAAATTTTGGGAATGTAGCCTGCAGGGAAAATATCGAGTTGTTAGCAAGGCAGTGTTGCTTATAATGTTGGATCAGCAGAGAGCTGTATGTTTATATCTTTTTTTATGTGTAGACTTCATTAAGTGAGATATATTTGGTTTAAACAACATTTTAATTAAAAACACTAGTTGATCATTGATTGTCGAATGAACATAGTTTTGACAGGTCTTGGGTATTAAGAAATTTTAGATTTTTTAAATGATGAGTTTTAGAGTGCAGTAAATTGGGGGGGGGGGGTAGAAAAGTATATGTACAAAATTCTTGAGTCTTGCCATGGTCTGGGGGCTATGGTGGCTGAGTGGGTCATGCGCTGACTATCTAACTAAGTCTTGGATTCTATTCCAGTATTGACTGCAAAAGTTCTTCATAATTGCCCGGTGTGGTCCCCTTGTCTTGGTTCAGAACGGATGCCTGGTAGGGATAGTGTCTAGTCATTCAAATGGAACAGAAAATATTGGTCCAATGCACACATTGGTGTGCACCTAAATACACCTTGACAGTTGAAATTCTAATTGCTGCCTGGCAGTCTGGTCAAAATTTCTCCCATAGCTCACTGTATGCCATATGTCCAAACTTCATAAGCCACGTAACAGGTGCAGGAAAGTAGGACGTTAAACATAATTTAATTCTGTTTGCTAGCTTTAAAGGGGGTTCACATTCTGAAACCAAAAAATATTACAAAACATTGCTTATTAATTATTTACGCCTTGAGTTATTGAGGAATACATCCAGTAACATGTACTACAAAGTAGACTTGTGTGTATTCACACAGTATTGTAGATAAACATTATTGAACTGTAGATATTACAAGAATTGGGTCTTGGTATGTATAAAGTAAAAATTGAATAGAAATTAATAGAAACCAATCATTTTATGCAATTTATTATGCCTGTGCTACTAAGGAGTTCAGCAAACCCCTTGAAGTTTTCTTGACCTGAATCACATATCTTTTTCAAATGTGGTCAACCAGTACAGTGCAAGCTTTTATAGATTAAATCATAAATGGTTAAAAGCAGACATCACTGATTAATCCACTCTATACAGGTATCTTATCATTGGATATTATTGTCTTTAATGACTATAGTAATTAGATTTATCTGAAAATAACTTATGTGTGTCTACTTGTTAACTCATTTGTTTATTCTATTTGATAAAGTGATTTAATTAATCTGTACCCAGTAATCATTAACTCAAGAATTGACATGTGGCCTGTGTATCATTACCCATTGCAAATTTACTAGGTTTCATTGAAATAGTCTAATTGATGTCTGATTTGTTTCTATTGTTATTGTGCATATGGGGGAGCAGACAAACTTTCTTACCCATTGTTTACTTATTAATTAAATTCAAACAGTTGTAAGTCACATTTTCTTTTTCACTGTGGGAAATATACCCCTGGACCTTGGTAGTAATTATGTTTTTCATGAAATTATCATGGTTAGTGTGACTTTCTGTACACCATATATATAGAATGACAATCTAGAGTCAGTTCAACAGTTTTTCCCTTTCATGAAACAACAAATTCTTTAAAATGAGCCTGCTCTAAAGCTTGAGAATTTGATAATAATGTCAACACTGGATTAGGATCTGATTTGCTGCTCAACTTTCATCGATGATTTAATCATGAAATGGATAATGAAGACTATTTTTTTTTATCATACCGACCTTAGTAATTATGATCGAGGCTTGGCCAAAAATTAAATTGCTAAAATCTTGGTTCAGAGTGGATCAATTTGACTGATATGCTCAACAAATTCCCTTTACATTATCTAGATTTTAACTATTATAGTGAGAACTGCCAGTTCTTTATCTAATCTCCTGTAATGTTTCTTTAATGTATTATTATCTGATAACTATTGATATTTTCTATTTTCAGATCATTAAAGTGGTTGTTAAGAGATCTGAATTAATCACAATAGTCAGAAGAGCTTGATGGAGGTGTAAAAAAACACAATCTTTTATCAGTATTTCAAAATGAATAAACATCCAAGTCAGTTCTATACTGTTGAAGTTGGAGATTCTACCTTTACCATACTTAAACGTTATACACATTTAAGACCCATTGGTTCAGGTGCTCAAGGTATAGTATGGTAAGTACACAATCTACATTTGCATATGTAATTATAGTATGAACTTACAAAAACTTCTACTGGTGTTCTAATTTTACCATTATTATGGTTAACATTCCACCCTTTTTTTTTCAAAGTCCAACCTGACATGTATTCATCATCTATTCCAATCTTATAATTTCATTTGAACTTTGTTGACATTTTCAAGACAACCCATTCATTGTAAAAGCAGATACTTTATTTTTTTTTTCTCAAGAGATGAGGCCAAACCAGTTTAATGGGAACAGACAATTTTAAACTACTTTTACATTGTGGTCTGAATGACGGCATAATACCATTCTTAATAACTGATGAAAACACTAAATATATAATGACAATGTTCTTATCTCCCTGTACATCATTTTCTCTCCCACCCGATATAAATATATTAATCACTTGCTGTTACATTGGGAAGAGCTCAGGCAGCTACATTGCTGCTACAACATGTTTTAAGAATAATATCTGATAGTAAGATTTTTATTGAATTTTAACTCTGAAATAAGATTTTTGTGAGAGATGGTATAAATAGTTTGATACGGAACAGACTAAAGTTAATAGACATGACATTTCTGTTAGTTATTAGTTAGCCTATATTTTCATTCAGTGGATAATTGGTTCAAGACATTTATTGATGTGAATGTGATCAAATATTTTTCAATAAATCTTTACATCACGTCTAGACACATGATTAGCTTGGCACTGTAGCACCACTAAAATTATATTCCTTTACCCTATGTCAATTTTCATTTTAACCTAGAATAAGATCTTAATGATTTACAAGTACATGTAATTTGTGTACCCCAACTTATGTTTGTCAATAAACGTACATGTAAATAATTTACATAAATTGTGACTTCAGTTTATCCTGTTTACATTTGTGACTTTTTCTTTAGCAACAAATTTCATTTGTCAGTATATGTAATACATGTACATGTGACATAGCTGAGTGGTGTGTATTTGAATTTGTACTGGTTGACAAAAGGATTTTGGTATCCAGAGGCTCAAAAAATTTTGAAACATTTTCCAGAGAAACATAGACATGAGAAAAAAATAATGATGTTTATATATTGTGTACATATACATGTACATGTACATGTAAACTCCTTTATGGTTATTTAGATTTATTTATAAGAAACGCCTGTATAAGTTAGGGATAGGCCTGTAAAGGGGAAGTAATTCTATTGTTTATTTTACAAACTAACCCCCCTGTCTTTGTCTTGACTCGATCAAATTGATTATTGATTTTCAGCGATTTCAGATAATTACTGTCCGACTTATGGCTCTATATTACTTCAAAATATCTTGTGGACGCTCTAGAGGCCAAAGTTAATATCTGATTGACTTTAGATTTATAATACACCGTGTTTAAGATTATGAAACAAAGAAGCCTATTGATTTTCAGCAATTTCTGATAATTGCTGCCAGAGTTATGGCCCTTGATCACTTTAAAATACATGTATCTTGTTGACACTCCAGCGGCTAAAGTTATCATCCGATTGACATTAGATTAGTAAAAAGAGTTTAAGGTCTTGAGATGAACAAGTATATTGAATTTCAATGAATTTTGATAACATGAACAGTTACATGTAAATCCATTGTATTAAATGTTTCGTATACTAAACATTAGCATGGAGGAGAACTTTATCAAAGCCAAACAAATTCTAATGATTTTCTGATAATTACGTAATGAGTAGTTACTCTTAATCAGATTTTAGTGTATTATAAATGTTTCATTACGGAAAAAAGTAAAAATATGCGACAACTCTTGTTTACTGCCCGGACGATTTAGCTGCTGTGGGCGTATCTTTCATTTCATTAGCATAGCCGATTAGCCTGATATTTTGTCATCTGTGCCCAAGAGGGTACAAATGTATCAATATCTCTGTGAAATCAATACCCTTCTCTTATTTTCTTATTCCTTAATAAATATCATCTTACCTTGAGGTAAAGAAAAGCTTATATTAACATGATCAATAATATGACCAATATTTATATGTCTTGAAGTTGATGACCTTTGATGAAATGTGAATATTGTGCTGGTGGCACTGTCATTATATATAATCTTAAGAAGACTGTGACAGTAGCTATAAAACATATCTCTTCTATAACTACCCATCTTACTTCTATTGATATTTTCATTATTTCTCATGTATGATTCATGACAATTCTTAAGACAATATCATCTTCTTCATTGGTGTACATGTACATGTAGTACATAACATACTGTTGTGTTTAGAATTTTCATTTTAAAAATAGATGGTCCTTCGAGCCGGCCCTAAATACTTTTGGTCAAATTTTGGTTGAGTTTTGCCTTATTTAATTAATCAGGGCAACCAAAAATTTTCAATAAAATACATTTACATTGTATGGTCTAACTAACTTGTCTGAATACTGTATATGTGTGTAATTTTGCCCTAGCTCCATGTCAACGAGTCGTTAAAAGTTAACAGAGCTTTAAGCAACCGACCCTTGGAAAATTCTAAATTATTGATTCAAATTGCCAAATAAGTCCATGTTAATTAATCAAGTTACAGAGTCAACCAGTGAGTCTGGCATTGTTATTTTAGTGGGTACATTAATCATGCATTATTCGGTGTATTAGCTGTATAATGCATACATGCAATGGTGACCATGTTAAAATTTATGCATGTATCACAAAAATTAGATTATCCGGTACATGTATATAATCATGTAACATTTTGAAAATAAATGACAATCATAAATCACCTGATATTTTTATGCACCTGAGAGATGAAAAATCCTATTGGTTTTCAAGGGTTTCCAATTACTATCCCAGTTGTGACCCTTGATCAATTTGAAAATTCTTGTTGATACTTTAGGGGCTAAAGTTATCTTCTGATTAACTTGAATTTTATACACAATGTTTATCTTCATGAGGCAAAAATAATTTAAATGAAGAACTAGATGTCTGTCAGTTTTAATTATTTTCTATCATTAATTTATGAATTGTTATTCTTGATTGGGTTTTAGTGTCTTTTTAGAGACAGGACACATTTGCTTATAATCTGATTATGAGAATATTATAATATAAGAACATATATATATTTTATGAGATTGTTACAGAAGATTTGTCATGATAAATATCTATTGATGTACTTATTGATTTTCTTCTGTTCTGTTTATGTATGATTCATAGCAAATATATTTCACATAAATTTAACCGAATACAACAGCTTGAAAGTGTAAATAAAATAATAGCATCAATGATTAGCAGAGTTCCTCTAATCTGGACCTTTTACATGTATTTGAAACTATACACTATTATTAAAATGTAGTGGTCACAGGGGCGGATCCAGGATTTTTTGCAGGGGGGTGGGGGGTGTAGGTTGGATAACAGCTTAACTAATTGCCGAAGGCGCTAAACGTTGTAACAGGGGTATAGGGGTCCTCCCCCCAGAAAAATTGGTAAAATAGATTCAATTTGGTGCATTCTGACGTATTTCCGGTAGCTAAATTCCAAGATTACAGGTCTAAAAATCGACAATAAAATCGCATAACATGTCGATAAAATGTTGATGGGGAATACTCCCTTCACAGGTGAGGAACAAAATATCTCCATATACCATATGAAGAGCAAAAATCAATGATCGGAATTACTCTACTGACGTCATTATGTGTTTTATTCCAAATTTGGTGCGTTACTTGATGTGCGAGAAAAAGGTGAAACGAAAGGAAGGGAATTCGACAATTAGGCTAGTTATCAACGCTGTCGATAAAATTAAAAAGCAAACACATCAATATTCAAACTCTTTAAATATCAATAAACTTATATTTTCATACGGTTCGGTATTTCAAAAAATTGCCGACGTCAATAGGCGATTCGCCGTGGGGTCAATTGGTCCCGACGACAATTTATGCTATCGACGTTTTTGGATAATTGCCCGGGGCCGGTTGTTCAAAGCTCCGTTATCTTTTAACAGAGAGAAAGATTGTTGCTGGAAATAAAGGCTTCAATAAATTTTTCGTACATGTTTATGCTAATATTTCTAAAGGAAAAAATAAATTTAACAAACAAACAACCCGTTACCAAGATATAGGTCCGTTAGAGTTTAACGGATCGTTAAAATAACTTAGTTTTGAGCAACCCCAGAGCTGTATGTGACTATTTGTTTTGTCCATAATGGAATGAAAGTCATGACTCAACTCAATGTATATAAACTCGCTCCCTTCATATTTTCAAGCCTGAGCGGCCGTGAATTTTTTTTTTCATAAAAAGTGTTTAATTTTTTTAATTTTTTGTGGCTGAGCAGGGGGGGGGGGGGGGTTTCAACCCCCCAAACCCCCCCTCTGGATCCGCGCCTGGGACACCACACATCCAAAGAACTAGTCCCTGAGAATATAATATTCGGTAATTGTAGGTCGTTGTTTTAAGACAGTTCCAAGCATTTCTAGCAACAAGAAAGTCGGTAGGGATTAATTAGTTGTTATATATTTAGTTTTGGTTACCCAGACAAATGTTAATTGAGTGTCTTATTTTAGTCTATATTTGGTTTGGAGATACATGAACTTCAATCGAAACTGAACTTTTATCACTGATCAGTAAAGTTTGTGTCTACTTAATTGGTCAAAGGAAAATATATGGATTATGTCACCATATTTAATGCTTCTATTATAGTTGAAGCCCTACTTAAATTGAATGTAAAGTATACTGGGAAATATCAATTTATTGCCAAAAACATATCTTACAAGCTATTTAACATAGCTGCCAATATGAAGCATAAATCTAATAAATAGGCTTGAATACTAAGATTGCCATGCAGGTACTGCTCACACTCAGAAAGTATTGACAGAATACTGGTTGGCACTATGAAAACATGTTATTTGATTTATTGGAGGCTTTTTGTGCAGTTTGAGTATGCTTTTCATGGTTATTAGAAATATCTTGCTGTGTACTTTCAATTAGTAATACGTTTTGTGAGTTGAATAAATGAAATAATTAACTTGAAGCTAATCTACACTTAATATAACCTGCCTCTAACTTTATTATCCCCTACCGAATGAAGTTAGGGAGTGATATTGAAACTGGGTTTGTCCGTCCGTCCGATTTTGTTTCTGGAGCATATCTCATTAACCAATAAAGATATCTTTCTGAAACTTTGCACACACCTCAACCTATTACAGTAGTTGTGCCTTTTGCTATTTAGGAATTTCTGGGATTTATATTTTCTATGTTTCCATGGAAACAAATTTGACTTTTGGTGTAGGCCTTCAATTTTGTTTCCAGAGCATATCTCATAAACCATTCAAGATATCTTTTTGAAACTTTGTACAGATATCTACCCATTACAGGAATTTCTGGGAGTTATATTTTTTGTGTTTACATGGAAACAAATTTTCCTTAATTTTTGGTGTATAATTTTGTTTCCAGAGCATATTTCATAAACCATTCAAGATATCTTTTTGAAACTTTGTACAGATATCTACCCATTACAGTAGTTGTGCCTTTTGCTATTTAGGAATTTCTGGAATTTATAGTTTTTGTGTTTCCATGGAAACAAGTTTGACGTAGTTTTTGGTGTATTATTTTGTTTCCGGAGCATACCTCATAAACCGTTCAAGATTATATATAGAATTTTATTTTCTGGTTTATAAGTTTATTGTTTAATATACAGCAGCTGATTGAGGTAGGAAAAGGTTGTTGTGTAAACCTTACAGGTATTAGCGACCCTGCCTTGTCGAACTCCTGGGGGTTGGGGTGGTCTAGAGTGCCACCCTTCGACCTCTAGCTGGCCACTCACCTCTGGCTTGCGGCTGTGGTTTCCAGCCCTTGTGTGAGCACATGCGGCATGGAGATAGGGGTGACTTCTCGACCCCGTGGGTTTCCTCCGGGCACTCCGGTTTCCTCCCACTGCTAAAGACCCCTACGCACAAGCAATTTATTTAAATAAGATTAAACCATATGTTAGACCTGAAATGACCTACATGTAGTTGTGTTGAGTGGATGTTAAACCCCATTTCTCTCTCTCTCTCTCTCTCTCTCTTGTCCAACTACTATGATCAGAGTATGAAATTCTATGAATAATATTCCATGCGTTGGAATATGAGATTTGTCTAAAAATTTAAATTTGGGCCACAACTGATGGTGCAACTCCGTTATGCTCTGCTAAACAGGGCAAAACTTTTAGGACCAGTAACACCGTTTGCAAAATTTTGATACATTTTTATATTGATTACTTACTAGTAATAGTATAAACAAGTTATTTTTCCTTATTTTTTCCAAACATGTGCAAGGTCACGGGATGCTGATGACTAGTCATCTTGTTATATTTAACATGAAGAATACACATTATGCAATGCTAAAGTTTTATTATTATACGCCCACATTAGAAATGTGGTCGTATATTGGCATCGCTCGTCCGTACATACGTACGTCTGTCTGTACGTACGTCTGTCCGTACGTATGTCTGTCTGTCCGTACGTACGTCTGTCTGCCCGTACGTACGTACGTCTGTCAGTCGTCCACAATTTCTTGTGAACGCTCTAAAGCGTAAAGTTTATTTCTAATTAACTTTAAATTTATACACAGTGTTTAAGGTCATGAGACGAAGAAGCCTATTGATTTCCAGCCATTTCCAATAATTACTGTCAGAGTTATGACCCTTGATCATTTAAAAAAATTCTCATGGATGCTTTAGAGGCTAAAGTTAAAATCGTATTGACTTTAAATTTATACACAGTGTTTAAGGTCATGAGACGAAGAAGCCTATTGATTTTCGGCGACATCCACTAATTAATGCCAGAGTAATGGCCCTTGATCACTTTGTAAATCTTGTGAACGCTCTAGTTTAGAATTATGAACATGACAGTATTATACAGGACTGTTAATTCTGAATTAGATATATGTAGTTTAGTTAGCCTGTGGCAAAATGTTTCCAGTGTTTTTCTTGTTAAACTATTATCTATACAAAAGTGAAATGCTGTTCGAGATACATGTATCAATGTTCGAAGGGTCATCAAAACTCTGCCGCAGGCCGACTAACATATCGTCGCTGCGCTTCCAAAACCTTGTATCTCGGATTTAGCCAAAACCTTTTTGGGGCTTATTACATTCACATTTTATTGATACATGTACTGTTAAACCTCGTACCTCTAAACCAATTAGAAATGCTTATTTTTACCTTGTTACTAATTGTCGTATTTCGATTGGACAAAAATATTTTCGTCAAAACAACAATATGTGCGACAAGACCCTCGTATCTCAAGACGAAATTGTTAAATTTCAGACACGACATTTTGGAATAAAACATTTGGAAACAAAATTTTACGAGATACGTTATTTTAACGTAATTTAATATTAACAAACAACTGTCAGAAACTCGTATCTCATGTTTTTTGAGAAAAAAAATGCTTTAAAATATCGTATCTCGTTTTTATAATTTGGTGTTACAGGTACATGCTAAACACTCATACACCCTTGAAGGTAGTCTTTTTTAGCATGTATATATCGAAGGAACAATTCAATCCGCCAGTTATTATTAGATCTGTAATGTTTGTAGCAAAATTCGAGATACGAGATTTTGGAAGCGCAGCGACGATATGTTGGTGTCTTACTTAACAAGTGTTTTATACCTTTATCAAATTACCCGCAATTGAAGAATGTATATTGCAAATAAGATTAATGTTGTTTGAAAAGAGGCTGATGTTAAGTTACATGATTGACCAAAACATCACAATCACATGGTCACAAATTTGATCTCACGAACATTGTTCGGCCATAAAATGTGCGTGTTGAAATCCAAGGCACACCGACTAACCTTTGTTGGAAAACATTGTTTGGTCAACAAATGTTGGTCGATCTGTTATGGGCTTAATTTAACATGATTTGTTGTTCATTTCATTGCATTCTATTTCTTTCATTGACATTTCTATAATTAAATCAGACCTATTTTAGTTCCCTATTTGTGACCAATGAATGATTAATCAGGCTAAGAATTTATTAGAGATGCTACATGTATACGATTAATGTAAGGAAATGTCACTATTACAATTAGAAATTACCTATCTGTTTCACAGAGAATTACAAAAGTCTTCTAACATATTTCTTTTAAGATGACTGTCTTCAACACGTGCAATCACATCACGCGACGTCAATCATTGGTTCAATGACGTGTGCATTGTTTACGTAAGACTTAACTGGTCGGCAGAATGGTGCCTTTAACTCATTTTAATACCAATTAACACTGAATAGGATAATTTTTTTCACCTACAAATACTTCAAACATCTTCTTCAATTTGTCAGAGGAAAAAAAGATAATATTGGGGACTCATTAAGCCGTATCAATGTCATCCTTATCGGTGACTGTACGGTCTAGCGAATATTCACTGCTGATCAGTGTGATGCATTCCTACTAATGGTAAAGGCAAGTAATATGTATTTAAAACAAAACCCATTATCACTTTCTGTAAGAAAGTATTGTAATTAAATTGAATTCCAGATAACTTAATACTTGTACAGTCACAGAAAAAAAACCCAGCAACTGACCTACTTAGAGAAGGAAGTTTTTTGTGGGTTGAAACCATTTAGAAATGTGTATCACATTTAAATCAATAGTTAGAATATGTACTTCTTTTTGTTGATTTTTTAGATTTGATCTCAAATTTTACTTACAATTTATCATGAACACCTTCCCTGTAATTGTCTATAGTCAACATCAAATCAAATTTATTTTTTACGTAACGGTTAAGACCCTAAAACTGATTTAGTAGATCTGTTCAGTTAAAGGCTGTGATTGTTAATTTTTTTTGTCAACCTCTAATTTCTACTTGCTTAATCCATGCTTGGATTCATCAAAAGATTTTTAGCAAAGATATAGATGACACTGGCTTTTTTTTTATCATAGCCTCTATAGAATGTTGACTAATTTTCAGTTCATCATATCTTTGTAAATACTGAACAGATTTGTACAATTTTTAGACTGATGTCTCCTTTAGAGATTCTAATTTCACAATATAGTATTTTGTAATCCATTATGGATTCTAATTTGTTAAAATGACAATCAGAGAGCTTATTACAAAGAGCTTAATGTTAATAATATTTATATTTGAAATGCACCATACACTTAGAAAAACAGACATAGTAAATTATGCCATTAGAGTACAGATGAACCCCTAAGAGCAGAAAACATAAGATCTGTGTTTTAATACCGGTAATGCAAAGTTCTATATACATGTATGTATTTATATTTTTGGGAATGTTAGTTGATTTTGATGAATTGGTGTGACCAAATATCAAATTTGTTCATATTGTTGACACTAAAATTAAACAGAAAGTTATGTCCCTTTAAGATATTTTAGTATATTCTGATGTGAATTTGCATTTAACTTGGTAATCTCTTAAACCCTTTCAAGTGCATTTGGTAACAAATGTTGAAGAACCCCTATCGATTAAGTAAATAGCATGGCTTCTTGCCATTTAGTGGGAAAATTTCACTGTATTTTACTTGACCCAGAAGTTTGCAACCAATTACGGGAGGTACTGATTCTGACTTATTTATTGCTAAAATAATACTTTGATATTTATTTCAACATGTCTGTATATTTCCTAACCAAATTACATTCAAAGTATATAGGTTTAATCTACCATTGTTTTATAATAGAAAAATACATTTTATTTGTCTGGAAACAAAACAATTCATTAAAACAAGTGATTATATTTAAGTTCCCATCAACTAGAAGTTAAATTCAGATGGGAATGATAATTGATATGATATTGTCTTATTTGTTATGCCTCCTTGGTTATGTACTAGTAATTTCTTCACAAATTTATTGTGAATCTTCAAATAAACAATAAGAAACTTGAATGAAATTTAATTTGATCAGATAAGATTTCAGATATTATTAAATGAGTCCATATTTGTAAGTTAATGAGTTTATGTATTTGCTTAATGTTATAGAAATGAATAATAAGGTTTTATGCAATTGTAGTTATAGTTAATGAGTTTGTATTCATTGATTTATATAATGTACCGGTACATGTAAGTGCTGACTCTATTAATAGGCTATATATGTAAAAACTTATTTTACCTTGACTCAAGTACGAGTGTAAAAACCTATTCATTCATGTTGTTTGCTTTGAAACATTTCATCAGTAATCAATAATTCTGTCTGCTTGTAGCAATTCACCAGTTAGTTGTGCATATTATCTACCAGTATTAAGCTACAACCTGTCGATAACCACCCAAATAGTTGCCAACATTGTTAAGATTTAGAAGATTTCTTGATTGCCTGTAACCATGTCTAGAAAACTCTGTGGTCAACTAATTCACATTTCCGTGATTAGTGGTCAATCTGTAGATTTGGGATATAGACGTGTTCTGGCATCTTGATTTAATTTATCAACCCACAGTGCCCCTAAGTAAACTAAAGTAGTGGTCTATCTGTTGGTCTTGCTATAAGTCTGGCAGAAGAAATGAGTTAGGGTGTACTGGAAATAAAATACTGATAGCTCCGGTCATAGCAAATACAGCTTGTTATATTCCCTAAATTAGTCAATCATATACTTTTATTGAATCTAAAGCCTAATCAAACAATAGTGGGATGTATTATTTCAACAAGGGTAATCTTAATGACCAAATATTATAGAATAAGCATCAATTATAAACTTTCAATTCATTCACAATATTTCATATTTTCTAGGAATGCTTTGTAAAAGTCAAAACAGTTATTTCTTTATCTGTTGCTTAATAGGTTGTCAAAAGACTATTATAAATATATATAAGGGGAGTAGGTAGTTGTCTTGATTGTCCAGGTCTGTGCTTAAACAGATAATTATGAGGATAATGATGCCTAGTTGACCAAGGTAACATTAGCCCCCTATTTTGTGGGAGCAACCATGACGCTTTCAGTGAGTTTCCAAAGTAATTTATGTTTTACCTTCAACATGAAAATGAAATGTTTGCCAACTTTCCAAATGACACTAGTGGATTTATAAGATTAATCTTTAACAAGTTGGGGGTTTGATGGCTGAATGTTTAGCGTGCGCAGGCTGTATCATAAAGCCTGTCATTGAGTCAACTGGCGTGGTTGCTAATCCTTGGTTGTCATGGCAAGGAGAAGGGTCGTCTGTCCAACCTTGTGGTTTTTTTTCCGGGTCCTCATGTTTCCCTCCCCCTGCTAAAGACTCTGTTAGTCCCAAAATGACCCAGTTTGTGTTGAGTGAACGTTAAACCCCATTTCTCTCTCTCTCTCTTTAACAAAGTTGGGCTGTGTATATACATGTATGCCATGTATTTTAAGGCCCATTTCAACATATTTTAAACATTTGACTTTAAAAATCCAGTTGTTGCTTTAAGAAGATTATTGGTTTAAGAATGAATGTATTTGACCAATTCTACAGTTTACCTTTATCCATGGCATTTTAGAGAGCCAATGTTTTAGAAAACATGATATGATTTTATGTCACCACATTGATAGATTTGTCTATGATGGAAAACCATTCTGTTGGATTGTACATGTATGATAAATGACTGTGGTAATCCTTTTAAAGTTCAATCCATCATTTTGAAAAAACAAAACCTATATTTTAGTCTGCTGTGTTAATAACAGTGGATACCACATTTGACTCCATCTTTCCAAATGTTAGTCTACATGTACATCATCCTAGTCTTGTATGGAGGTCTTCATCAGTTCTCAACATTAGCTGGAAAGGTAGATTACCCATGCATAATCCAGGCGCGAGTTCACAAAGCATTCTCAGACTTAAGTTGAGAATTTACTCAAAGTTGTTCGTCTTATTTTAATTTAAATATAAATCTTTATAAGAGGCTTGTTATTTTAATGTATCAAATACATCAATGAGAAACTATGTGCAAAGTTTTGTATTTCTGGATCAAAGATATTTCTCATAAACAATGATTGAAAGTTGAGCAAATTCTCAACTTAAATCTGAGAATACTTTGTGAACTTGGAGCCTGGAGTTTTGTTTTTTTATCTAGTTGATTATCCAGTAAACAGAATTCCTTAAGATATCTTCCCACTTACAAACTATGGAGGGGGATCCTCGCCAAAACTCTCAATTTGTGAAAATACATTTGTCGATTTGTGAAAGTACATTTATTAATTTGTCAAAATACAAAGTACATTTGTCGATCTGTGAAAGTACATTTGTTAATTTGTCAAAATGCAAAATACATTTGTCGAACCTACAAAGTACAAATTTTGAAATAACACAGCTTAACTTTATAGTTTCAAGATATGTAATTTCAACATTTGTATTTTCAAGAGATGTAATTTCAACATTTGCAGTTTCAACATTTGTTGTTTCAACAATTGTATTAACGACACTTGCATTAACGAGCCTTGCATTAGCAAGCCATGCATTAGCGAACTATGACCATATTTGGGTTATTGTATGGTATGGAAGCCTATTGCGGCCATTTCAGAATCTTGACTTCTCGCCGCGGGCATAAATTCGCCTGTGGCCCAGATTCAACATTCTAAAACATTCACGTGGTCGTGTTTTGTATACGCCAACATGGGCATGTGGTCGTATATTGCTCTCGACCCCGTCCGTCCGTCTGTCAATCAGTCCATCCGTCGTCCACAATTTCTTGTGAACACTCTACAGACTATATTTATCATTTGATTGTTATTAAATTGAAATATGATGCGTAAATTAGTGAGATGAAGAAGCCTTTTTAATTTCAATAACTTCCGTTAATTTCTTCTGGAGTTATGGCCATTGTTTCACATTGTTGCATCTTGTGAACGCTCCGTATGAAATGTGGGGGGTTAGGATGACCTAGTGGTCTAGAGTGCCGCGCTTCGACCTCTAGCTGACCGGTCACCTCTGGCTTGCAGCTGTAGTTTCGAGCCCTAGTGTGAGCGTATGGGACATGGAAATAGGGGAGCATTCTCATCCTCGTGGGTTTCCTACGGACGCGCAAGAGAATTATTGAAATAAAATTAAACCATAATACGTTAGTCCCGAAATGACCTAGCTGTGTTGAGTGGACGTTAAACCCCATTTCTCTCTCGTATGAAATGTATATGCATCATTAAATTAGTAAAACAAAGACTCCTATTGAATTTCAGCAACTTCCGTTATAGATATCAGCGTGATGGGCGAACATACATACATACATAGGCTACATACAAAAACACACCTAAAGGTAAAGGGACTTTAACAGTAGGAGGAAACTGAAGGACCAAGAGAAAACCCACGGAATGGACAGTTGATCTATCCCTTGTCACGTACAAGCGGCGAATCAATACCGCGGCAGATCAATTGCGAAGGCGTTAACCATTCTTCTCCAACTGAGCTAACGAAAGCTAATAATGTACATCATGCAGTGTGCTACGAGGGCCTACTCTTCCCACGGTAAGGGTTCTGGTAAAGGGTTCTTGTACGTGGAGGTCAATGTATGAGAGAGAGAGAGGGAGAGAGAGAGAGAGAGTGGTTCACCCCCTCGGTTGGACAGACGGTCCTAATCATTGTCACGTTCAAGCGGCGAATCGAAACCAATGTTTACACGGGGCCCCGTTATTTTGTCCCATCTGCATGACTACACGTTATCCGTTGCCAGACCCTCCGTCCTCCATCTACACAACGGAAAAGGGAAGATATCTCAAGATAAATTCCGATGCAGCTCGATGAAGCTATAGAGAAAACGTCCTACTCACTGAGCCACCGTAGCCTCCACTTCATTTCGATTCCGGACAAGGAACCTAGTTTTTTTTATCTATAACATTCGAACGGCTATGCGTTGTCCCTTGCCAGGCCTTCCGCCCTATACCACTGACAAGCAGTGGATATCGTTATTTTTAATCCCATTTGATCGACTATACGTTGTCCCTTGACAGACTCCCCAAACGAAAGTACTGACAAGACCACGCACGCATCAAAATATTCGATGAACGATGTTGAAGTTGGAGACCAAAGAAAGATTTGATTGAAGACTTAAAATCGATTACAGAATACAATACTATCTTTGCCAGAAGAGATTAAAATTATTTTGGACTATTTAATTGTCGAGATTCTGATATGGCCGCAATAGGCTTCCATACCATACAATAACCCAAATATGGTCATAGTTCGCTAATGCATGGCTTGCTAATGCAAGGCTCGTTAATGCAAGTGTCGTTAATACAATTGTTGAAACAACAAATGTTGAAACTGCAAATGTTGAAATTACATCTCTTGAAAATACAAATGTTGAAATTACATATCTTGAAACTATAAAGTTAGGCTGTGTTATTTCAAAATTTGTACTTTGTAGGTTCGACAAATGTATTTTGCATTTTGACAAATTAACAAATGTACTTTCACAAATCGACAAATGTACTTTGTATTTTGACAAATGTACTTTGTATTTTGACAAATTAACAAATGTACTTTCACAAATCGACAAATGTATTTTCACAAATTGAGAGTTTTGGCGAGGATCCCCCTCCATAACAAACTTGGCAATTTGATGATACATTTGAACTAAAAACATGTTCAAACTAATTTTAAATTAGATCGTTCTCAAAACATTGTGTCCTATGTATAATCCAACTTCTTTATTAGTTCAGTGTGAATTTTAATTCTATTTCATCTTATTTCTGTTATTAAGACGAAAAATGTCTACTTCATTATCGCTTTACATAAAAACTGCTTTTATTTAGTTTATATTTCAACTGGATGTTGGCACTCTATAAATGTCCATTATTATTATTATTATTATAACATGGCTACCATTAATGTTTTTTACTCTGGTGACAAAGTTTTAGTAGACCATTCCGGGCAAGGAACATTGGACACTGGGTCAATATATAGGATTTTGCACCAGGTGACTTGGTGCCTAAAAATGACTCATTTGAAAAGATCAAAATTTTTATTCTCTCAAATTTAATAAGAATGGGTCTAATTATTACTTACATGTACATGTATATAATTTGATTTGTTAAAAAACTGAGCTGTCCATTGCTTTATGAATATGTAGACAGTTACATGTACAGTGGGATTTTGTTTCTAATAATAATTGATTTGGTTTTAAGCCTACTTTCACAGGAAATGACATGAAGAGATTTTTTTCTTACAGCTCACTGTTAATTTTGTGTATTTAACAGAATGTCAGATTTAGCAATAAGACCAATGATTTAATGTTTGGTTAGAAATGGCTCTTCTGATCTGTAGACAGATCAAAGAACACGCTCAAAAGTTAACGCAGTATTTGAAATCAATTTATTGAATTTGTTGAGTTAATGTAACATGTGCATCAGTGTAGACAAATTAAACAGGATCTTGATTCTGACAGAAATTCTGTGTTTTATGAAGGGTCAAAAATCTTCATAGTTCTCAGAGCAATATTTACTGTAAAGTTGATTGGTTTTATGCACAGCACAGATGGTGACCAGTCATTTATGGATGAATGGTAATAATTAGGTAGTAATAGTCTTTCACAATAATCATAGAAGATTGAATGTGTCTAGATGTGTTTTTACATGGTTAGAGAACGGAGAATGCTGTCGCTATCTGAATAATGAAAAAACATAAAAGCACACTGGTCCAGTCTCTTATATACATACTTGTAGATTTCTACCATGTCAACTTTATTATACAAATAATCAGCTGTCTCTTCAAGTTTGATTAAAGTCGAATAATCTTGTCTGCAATGCTGAATAAAACATTTTCTCAATGTGAAATTTTCACAAGTTTTTTTGAATTGAAAAAAAAAGAAAAGTGACACTGATTTTATATGTTGTGACCTTCAGTTATAACTGTAACAAACTTGGTTTTTATCTTGTGATATTGTAATGTTATTAAAATCTTTCTCTAGGTTACATTTAACAGATTGTAGTCACATTATTCTGCTGCATGTAACCTTTGGTTTTGTAGACACAAAATATTGCCTTCATGAATCACTCAAAATAGTTGAACCACTGCCTCTTTTGAAGCTCTGGATACCAATAACTCATTATAGAACTTGATTATATCAGATCCCCAATGTTTTGAGTCCTGTATTAATTACATACAGTAGTATTACATGTACACAATTGTATTTGACTATTAGCCACCCGCGAATTTTACTGGAAACAATTAGTTTAAGAATGGATATATACAAAATCTAGTTGGTGTACAATGCTGGATTAACCATGGTGGGGGCCCTGGGGCCTGGAACATATGGAGGGCTCTGATCAGAGACCAGCAAGCGTCAAAGGCGCAAAGCCCTGCAAGTCATGGGGTGGGGGCTCTCCCCCTGGAAATTTTCAGAAATTGGAGGCCAGAAACAAGATTTCCTGGCATTTCAGGCACTTGTGTGAAGCCATTTAGAAGTACCTCCCCCAGAAAAAATAAAATTCTGCCACAACAGTAGTGCACTCTGGCGTTATTTCGATGGAACAATCCCTGCGAGTGCTATGAAATGATGACATTTCTAGAGGAGGTTGCTGGACGCAACTGAGATTCCATGGTGCCCCTTTGTTAATCCGGCCCTGTACAGAGCCCATAGTACTTGGGAGGGCTTTTGCATGAGTTTATCAGTGAAAATTTCAGAAAAAAATTATTAGTGAATTTTTGGCTGAAAATATTACTCACTCCTCTGCACTACCTGGCAGCCAACAAAAAGGCCAGAGAAAGGGTCAGGCATGCTGATGATCAAAAGTATGGTGAAACTTGCTTCAGAAACATTTAGTTTTATGTCTGTAAAACATGTAGATTTAAATTGTCCATTATATGTATATATATTTTTTTATTCAAACTTGTTTAGGAAATGTTATGTTCTCTATTTCAGTGCGGCTTGTGACACAGATACAGGTCAAAATGTTGCCATAAAAAAGCTTAGTCGTCCTTTCCAGAATGTTACACACGCAAAACGAGCATATAGAGAATTTGTTTTAATGAAACTGGTTAACCACAAAAATGTAAGTATTATAAACATGTATTGTTTAAAATAGCATTTCATCCCAACTGGGTCCCTTCACAACAAAAACTGTATTTTTATTAGTTGATTGGAGCTAATACTAATAATGACAAAGCAAACTGTTTAGTCCTTGAGGTAAAATTTTAAAGAACTTTACAAATGCACATTGAAAGTAGATGTGGATAGAAAGAGAAATAGACTGTAACGTCCGTTTGACACAAACTGTATGGTTCAATAATTCACTTGTGCTTAGGGGTCTTTAGCAGTGGGAAGAAACCGAAGGCCCTAGAGAAAAGCCACAAGGCGACCCTACTCCTTGTCACTTACAAGCATGGAATCGAAACCACGCCACTTCAATCAATAGGCCAGGAGCTCTGGTAGGGTCGACCTAGCTGAAAAGTGTACAAATTTTCTCTTCTGTATGGTATCAATGCATGCATATCTGGTATCATCAGAATGTAAGTTGGCCTGGTATCGAGTAGTGGGTGTGGTATTTAGTGATTTATAACTGTAGGTTCAGCCACGTCCTGTATGTCATTATTGAAAATGATGTCACCTACCAGTACACATTGATTTACTGTTTTATGGTCATACATGTACACTTGCAATTCATTGACATCGATGATTTCCAGCTCTACATGTTGGTCGCTCAGCAGCCTTGAAATTAATTGAAATTGTGACATATTTCTGTATTTCGAGTACTGTAATTGATTCCGGGGGTTGGGATGGCCTAGTGGTCTAGAGTGCCGCGCTTCGACCTCTAGCTTGCCAGCCACCTCTGGCTTGCAGCTATGGTTTCGAGTCCTGGTGTGAGAGTATTCGGCATTGAGATAGGGGTACCTTCTCAACCTGGTGGGTTTCTTCTGGGCACTCCGGTTTCCTCCCACTGCTAAAGACCCCTACGCGCAAGCTAAATATTGAAAAAAATTACACCATATGTTAGTCCCGAAATGACCTAGTTGTGTTGAGTGGACGTTAAACCCCATTTCTCTCTCTCTGTCTCTCTCTCTGTAATTGATTCCAGATTGTTAACAGAACCTGGAATCGTACATTAAACTATTGATACATGTATGAAATAAATTAGTATTGACTGTTTCACCACCAAGTCAAAAGACACATGAAAGGAAGATAACTCGTCCAATTCCTTTTATGTACAGGTATCTTAAATGAATATCTGCCAGTCTCTCTAATATGTCCTGTGGTTTTTAATTTCCTCATCTGAAATCTGATAGTAATCGTATTATGTGTTTAGTCAACATTTTTTCTAGTTTATGTTTTGCTTTTGGACTAAATTGGGAATTTTTAGTATTTGCAGGATCTGTTTTAGCTAATATTAACAGCAATATTTGTTTTTAAATCTTGACGTATTCCAAATTATTAATTACCAGAATAATAATCCTTTCATATGAATAAAACATATTTAAGATATCTAGGTTAGTCTTGTTTTTATTCTGTTTATTATTTTAATCTTTTCTATAATTTCATTTTATCAGTTTTATTACTTAGTAGCGTACAGAAAATATTTTATTTAGTAAGATATAAAAGCTTATTACTGAGACACTTAGATTTATGTTATATTTCTTTCATAAAGAAATTTATATAAAGTCAAATTTTGTACATATGTTTCTTATTCTGAATCCATTATTTTTGTAATGGACGTTTACTGTTGAACATTTGTTTAATTAAATTCAAAAGTAGTATTCCTGGCAACAAACGAGACAAAACTGTGTAGGTAGTTTAAAAGTTAAAAAGCAGTACAGTTTCGGGCTAATTGCCCTTCATGAGTTGGCGGTTTCAAAAAAATATCTATCTACAAGGATTGTATCCTGCTCGTCCCCGGATGCATCACTGAGATCCAAACTTGCCTGCACTGTCTTAGGGAATCTTCAGCCCTCCTATTCTTATTGAGTGTGAGGGGTTTTTTGTCCCCTATTTGGAACTTTCTATTTGTTTAATTAATTGTGGGAATGAAATTCGGCAGAGGCTTCCTTTCTCTTTTGGCATAGTTAAAAAACTTTATTATAAAAAATGTTCAGTACATATCACTGTTGTAACCATGGGCTGGCATTCACACTTTGAATTATTTACAAACACGATTCAAACATTCAATCATTTCGTAAAGATTCACCTTTAGAAAATCTACGGAATGGATTTTTTTTGTTGGAACTTCCACAACCTTGATAACACGCACATGGTAGTTTCACATTCATTAGAGTTAGAGACTACAATTTCCAATCAATAGAGTTTTGATAGATAACAACTCAAAAAGAAAATACATTCCTATAAACAATATAATGAGATAAATGTAGTGCCTTGAAATGTAATGTTGCCCAGTAACAATCCTTTAACGAAATAAAAACCTCCCCACCTGCACCAGATTTTTAATAAAGATTGTCTGGGAACCAGAATAATTTTATTAGCATGGCCTTATAAGTTATATATCTGATAATTTCAGTCAGATTTGTGTGGAAATTTAAGGCACATACATGTAGCCTACCATCATTTTATGAATTTTGAATTAAAATGAAAAGCTGAATATCCTGGTAATAACTTACTAGTTGCTGTATATCTGACACATTACAACTAGCATCAGCAGAATGTCTTTATTATAAAAAAAGTAACAAATCCATTGAATTCCTTGTAAACCTGATATTGACCAATGATATTTGAACATTATAGTAATTCATCATGAATGAGTATAGAATAAAATTGTGAGGTTTATTGATTTGACTAACATTACATATAACTGTTTGATCAGTAATGGCAATTGAATTTCCATGTCAAAGATTGAAAAATGATGAAGTGTCTGTTATTGGAATTTCTGGTATTTTAGGAATGTAATTAAACTCTCTTTTTATTGAAGACTGGCTGCCTGTAGCTTCTAGCATCAATCTTATCTATTCATATGCTTCACCATCATTCTCTGTTTATAGAAAGTTGCCTTCCTATTATGTATTTTCTCATGTGAAAAATAACAATCTGAATATATTTTGTAAGTCTAGGCGTATTAGGCAGAATGGTACTTGGCAAAGCAGCTATATTTAGGAGTGAGTTTTCTTAATAATCAACTATCAGTATAACTTCCTGTCAATTCTCATCTATTTCTTGAGGCACAAATTTTGTAGCCACCACCTCAATAATAAAAGATTGTATTTTTCTATGATTACTTGGTTGATTGTCAAGCATCCTTAACATCAAACTGTTTTAGAAAATATACTATTGATGCTCTGGTTTCTGTCATGTCATATAATCCATCGAGACTGTCAAATTTATTCAAAATTCATCGTGGGAATTGCTTCTATTTGATTAGTTGGGCGGCTTGGAATACTTTTTACTCACTAATGGTAGAAAGACAATGATCTGTATTCCTTTATACAAATTCAGCTTTATAAAATTCTTACGCCATCATTACTTCCATGATTTTATATTTTATTACCTAATGGACATGTTTTAAGATGGTTAAACTTTGAGAAAAGAGTACTTATCTTCCATATTTCTTCACCAGATATTCACCAGCAATTTCTCTTACCTCAATATTCTTGCTACTTCAGTTGTTTGATAAAATAAAATATGTTAAATTTACAGTCAAGATGGAAATTCTAAAGATTCATCCATTTATAATTTTATTCAGATATTCAGATAATGTGAGTAGTTAAATGAAGTATTTGTGGGGTAAACTGAACTTGTAATTGTATGACAGAGTTTTCTATTGTCCAGGGAAAATATGACGTGTGATGATTACTCATTGAGAAAAAATAAAATGGAAGAATTAAGGTGATAGTAAATGTATTACCACATAAAATGGTAGTGAAATCGATGGTGAATTCTCTAATGGTCTTTGACATGTTCCAGATATTGACGTATAGATCTTGTTTGCATTTCAGTAGAATCAAATTTTGAGATCAAATTTGCTCAATATCAGATAGCTTAAATTACTTGACATACAGCTTTCTCTTAAAAGATGGTATGCATGAGAAAGGTATTACACACAATAAAGTAATGGTTTACTTAAAGTTCTGAACCTACACATAGAAAAAAATTTTGTAACATAAAAAATGAAATTATCGATAATTTGGACAAATACACTCTTGTTTGAATAAATTGCTCAACCCATGTTTTTCACTTATTTTCGGCTGCTTTGGTTGTTCACAATATCTGATTGTTCTACAGTATGGAAATAAGTTGAAATGTCATCAGCAATCTACTGTATATACGATTCTTCTGATTTGATTAATCAATATTCTGCTGTGTGCATGCATAGTTTCACAGCTAGCTGATACAATCTGATTGTATAGATTATTGCATAATATTTGCACTACCAAGCCTATTATGTCTCGTGTTTATATGTTCATGGTGCAGTGCTATCACTTTAAAACATCATTCAGACAACTCTCTGCGTGAAATTTCAAAAATTATTGTGGGTGTCTGCCAATCAACCATATCACCAAGTCATTAAAAAACTTTGAACTTACTAGTGTCCCATCATCCTACCAACGACTCATGCGAGATGTTTTTTCGCTTATGTCTGCATCCTTCTTTCCGTTGGGGGCTTTACATAACTCATGAAATTTCATGTGCTCCCTTGGCAACCGAATGAATGAAAGACAATACATGTAGGCATTGGGGTACGAAAATTATGCAATAATCAATAGAATCTGATTGTACATGTATCATCCAGCTTTGAAAATGCGCAGATGCACTGTGTACAGCATTTACTCATTTTGAATGAAAATAATCGTATATACATTGATGATGACATTTAACTAAAAACAATCGGATATTATGAACAATCAAAGAAGCCGAAAATTAGTGAAAACATGGGTGATATGTACATAGATCTAATGTTTTCAAAAATGTTTTAAAATGTACACCCTGACACAATTCAAGAATCCAAGTCCCTGTGACCTCTCGAACCATAAATGTTGTCTTCATACAGGTTTATAAGTTTTTTTGTTGCTTGTTTTATTTATTTATGAGAAACGGTTTTTTTTCTGCGTATTTTGATACGTTTTGTTGAAATGAACCTGTGCATTAAGAATGAAACAGTGCAATATAATAGGCCACTATATTACTATTATTTTGTCATGCAAGCATGTAATGAATAGTTAAATAGCTTATTGGATTGTAAAAGATACCTAATCACTTTTAATTAGGCAGTATAAATTGTAGCAAATGTCAGAAGTCAGTGTGCTTGGCTTCTTCCCACTATAAATATTTGGATGCTGTAAAGGGCATGAGCGAGCCTGATCAATAATCGATTAATTTACATCACAGCATATCGGATAATTACTTATTGATTACAATTATTCTTAGCTTGGGTTTTTTTTTACACTTGAAGATCAGTGATAAATAAGCAAAAGGACTCAGAAGAAAAGGTTGAAAAATATTTATGGTGAAACTTTCTTACTGTCTGCAACCAGACAAACCTGTTAAAAAGAATCTATATTCATGAATTCAACTGACACAAGTCTTGGAGAGTGGAGGTGTATTTTGTGAAGAGAAGTGAGGGGGGGGGGAAGGGGGCGGAGTATTTGAAATGTTGGCCTAGGATATGATTAGTAATCCAACTGAATATTATTCTTATTTTTTGTTTTGTGGAGAGGGGGGACTGGTATCTTATATAAATGAATAGCCCATCAATATACGCTGAACATGGGCAGACGAGCGAATTTGATAGCCGGTGTAAAATATTCGGCCTCAAATATCTGACATGCTAGATACGAGCGAATGATCGGGGGAATGATTCGGCTTACAGAATCATCGTCGCCCTGAAGGGGCACACGGGATTGTTTTTCGAGCGATTTAAAAAATCGTTGCTATCGGTCGAAAAAAAATACACTCGCCGTACCCCACTTTATTAGCCCATTCGAACCAGAAATGGAGGACGTTAAGCCCTATTTCATTTCTAAGTGTTTTTGCAGTCTAGAGAATACATGTATATTGATTTCTGCAGATCAAATTGTGTACCTTTTATTTAACTGGTGTATATCATATATATATATATATATATATATATATATATATATATTAGACTACCATAGAGTATATTATGACAAGGAATACTGTTATAAGTTTGTGATAGAAACACACTTTTGTATACATATAATACAATATTCAAAACGCAGTTATTATTATTTTTTTGATATACATTGTATACACATCATTTTCACATACTGAATAGAATCTGTTAGTTTTCACATAATAATAAATAAATATATACTAAATAGTGAATTCAAGTCTGCCATTTCCCAAATCTCTGAATTCGTTTGGACAAATAGCCTGGTCTTTGGTTACCCGAAAAACTAAGACCTTAGTTTAAGGACTTAGTGACCATCTGTAAAACTATATTCTATTCTGAATCTTTTAGTAATTGAATCAATTATTGAAATATTGTATTAAATGGCTGTTACCAAATCATTTAGTAGTCTGATTTCCTGTACAGTACTTATTCAGCTGGTCGGATAGCTGTGGCGATAGAGAGGCGGCTTCTCACCAATGCAACGAGTTACGAGGGTTCAATCCCAGCTCAGGGCAAGAACTTTATCGTTGTAAGTGAGAGGGATATTCGGTCTCTCGTCCGATCAGGCAGGTTTTCCCCGAGTTCTTCGGTTTCTTCCTGCAGTAATGATCGAAATCATTTGCTACCCTTGTAAAATGAGGCGATTATTATTATTATTATTATTATTATTATATTATCGCACAATGCTATTTATATATCCAGTACATCTTACTTATCATAACTGTCATATAAAATATTAGATATGGTGTGTGTATGGGTACAAGATTTGAGAAGTACATTGATATTTTACAAATAAATTACAAATATTTTTTGGGTGTTTTTTGTTGTTGTTGATTTTAGACCAATAATTAAACCATTAAACATTAGTGTACTGTAATGCAATAGGTACATCTTTATGGACTACATAATAATATGTTAATAATAGAGATATAGATGGCTATATAATAATGGAAACTTTAGATTGTGACAGAATATACAGTGTCTATCATGGTAGGCTATATCTGGAAATGTATAGAATTTATAAAATGTACGCCCCCTCACATTGTATCTGCAGTTTAGTATTGAAAAAAGAATTACAGAAATTTGAATACTTGTAAGTGTTAATTTGCCTTAAGCTACATTGAATTTCATATATTGGCTTCACAACCTTTCTCATTGTAAGACACACATTTAAATGTGTATAAAAATAATCATTTTGATAGCAAGGTTATATATTATTTATTAAACTATGTGATTTATTATTTATGCAGTAGCCATACTAGTAACTTAATATCAAAATATTCACTTCCGTTACCATTAACAGTTTTTATTTGGTTGTAAAGTAGACCTAAGTGTTCTTTTAAGTGGTATTTTTTGAAGATCAGAAGCACTTGAAAAAATGTTCACTTCCCCTGTTTATATCATAGGATTCAGATAGAAACTTCTGAATATATACATATATTTTATAATACATAGAAGTCTCATAAAGATAGAATTTCATTGTTAAAATTGAAAACTGATCGTAATCCTAATTTAGGTAACATAATGTAGTAATTATCAAATAGAAAATAAGCCAAACCTCCAGATATATATTGACACAATACATACTACACACCACTACAGGACCTATGTATTATTAGACGAAACAAGGTCTCCGTGTCAATGCTTATTTTTGGGGGGGTGGGGGTTTCAAAATTTCAAAATTCGACCGCCAGAGAACGCCTATAAAAACTTTTCCAAGTAGAAAGTGATCAGTTCAATGTAGCTCCTTAGCCCCCAAAAATTGATTTACCCCCCCCCCCCCTCAAAATATTTTGCCAATAATAAAGATTTCTTAGCTGCCACATCCCTCAGCCCCCCCCCCCTAGCCCCATAATCTCTTTGTTACTGTGCGACTAATACTTCTCAACATTATAATGTGTAATGAGTATTAATTGTTGAGAAGTATTTACCCTAAGACTGTCAGTAACAAAAAGATTAAGGTCTGTATTTTCGAAGCGATTTTCAAAAACTCAAAAGTCAATGTGAAGGACCAACGCGAAAGAAACAACCAGTGAATCATGCCTGGTTAGTAGCTTAAAGGGACTATCCCAATTTAAACAGGGTCTAAAAAATAAAAGTACGAGTACGTATGAAATTTGAAAGCCAAAATATAGAGGGGCAGTGTATTTACTGTGGCTCATAATTTCAGCTAAGAATATTGGGTCGTTTGGACGTGAAGATCAAAACTGCTTATCCGGACACGTAACCCTTTTAAGATTTCTATTAAATTTGTGGGTTTGGTGAGCTTATAATCCACTTGCACCCCTTTAGAAGTCTATGCAGTGAAAGACCCATGTGCTGTACTCGATAACAAAAGAAAAATTTCACCTACACATTATTTTTATAAAATAAAGCCTGGTTTTATCTAGACACCGCATAATACAGCTTAGGACACAGGTCTCTATTTCCAGATGAAGACTGACGGGTTTAAGTTGTTTGGAAACGTATCAAATATATTGAGTTAGTTGCTCGGCCCCAAGGTAGAGGATTTTAAGCGATTTTAACACAAAATTAAGCAGTTTTATTCCTAAATATATTATCGGGATTGGCCCTTTAACCTGTGAGTCTTTCTTGGCGGTCCTTCGCATTCATCCACGCTTGCATGTTTACACATACATTCAAATATGCATCTACAGTTTCGCTGTTTAGACTGAATCTGTCGTCATCTTTGACCAGATTATAGGAACTGACAAGTCCTAATTCTACATCCCACGAATGCGGTTTTGCGGCTATAATTCTGGCCAATGTTATGGAGATAACTTTCCATTCTCCATTTGACAAAGTTATTTTCAAAACATCTGATAGAGTCTTTAATTTGCCAGAGCTATAGCATGTGGTATTAAGATAGTCTACGAAATCGCCATAGGCATTGAAGAACTCTGCCTTGGCTTAGTTTCGAGCTATGTAGGTATCCGCTTGCAGAACCTGGATACCAAATCAAATGACTTGATCGATGATAAATTCCTCATAGTAAATTAAAAGCCCGGTTGAAAGACATTATTCATAGTGTCTTTTCCTCTAAATCGGGTACTGCTAGATTTCAATATTTAGTTGTAAATTATAATTCTACATATTTCGTTAAGTATCACAGTGATTCCAAAAAACAAATACACGGCCATCAAGATAATTCAGATGTTGGATTTTTTAATTGATAACATCTTTGTTGAATTTGGAGGGGAAATATATCAGCAAGTAGTTGGCATCCCAATGGGCACCAACTGTGCACCTTTGCTTGCTGATCTGTTTCTCTATTCTTACGAAGCCGAGTACATACAGATGCTCTATAAAACAAATAAACGATCAGTTAGACTTTTTAATTTCACTTATCGATATATCGATGACGTTTTAGCCTTTAATAATCCTAAATTTAGTGATTATGTAGAATTCATATATCCTGATGAGCTCGAAATTAAAAATACCACTGACAGTGACAATTACGCTTCCTACTTGGATCTGCGTCTCGATTTTGACAATTGCCATAAACTGAGTGTTAAATTGTACGATAAACGGGATGACTTTGACTTTCCGATTGTCAACTTTCCATTTATTAGTAGTAACATTCCAATATCACCAGCTTATGGAGTGTTTGTGTCTCAGCTAATTCGTTACACGAGAGCTTGTTCATTTTACTCGGATTTTTTAAGTAGATCGAGGCATTTGTCATCTAAGCTTCAACTACAAGGATACTTACGCACAAAACTTATTAAAACCTTTAAAAAGTTTTATGGCCGTCACATTGATTTGGTAAATATAACGTGTCTCTCTCTGCTGTTATTCAAGATATATTTAATTGACACGTATACTTTTACTATATCCCTGATAATGTCTACTACATCGTTATAACACTTCGTTGCGTGCATTTTGCATGCCGATGGTTCATTGGCCAATCACGCTATTTTACCGACATTTCGCCTAATAGTTTGGATGCAGCTATGGCGGGTGTGGCGCCAGGCAGGGTAAGCTTACTTTTCCGGACACCTGTTACCACTGCTTGTTGTGTATTTTTGTACATGAGGAGCAGTCCATTTGCTGATTACACTATTTTGCTTGAATACACTATTTTGCCTATAACGTTTTTAGGACTTCAAATTCTGTCTTACGGTTCGGATTGTTCGTTTTTGGTTTTTATTTTATTTATAATGACTGCTGATGGCGCACTTGCCCATTGCATGATCACACATTTTACAAGTACACACTCAGATTCACAAAGATATACACACCTTTTTTCAGAGCACAGATTTTTGATTTTCAAAGCACGTTAAAATAGGCCCTGCACCACTACATATGACTAGAGATACAATCACACATTTTGTTAAAGATTTTTAATTACTAGATGTTTTGGAGTTTTACCACTAATAATTCAAGACTATACTACATGTATACTATCAATCTACCAAATAAATTTTTTGCATATGATGAAAAAACTACTGAAGCATTAGTTCTACTGCCTGACTGAGATTTCAAAAAATGAAATAGAATATATTTGCAATCTTCAAAAATGCTCTGTTAAAGTGTTTACAACAGGTCAAATTATGAATAAAATTTAAAAAATCAAAATATGGATATTTTTTACATTATAATTATCAGTGTATTTGTACTAAATATTGAAAGGGTAAGATATGTATTTGGTCATATATCATGTGATGCTTGTTCCGGCCCATACCGCTACTACTACACACAACCCGAAAAGACTCAGCGTCTTGGGTAGTTGTAAAAACAAATCAGGTCGCGTCTTTACTTCACTTGCCTACGACGGTGCCAGTCCACACAGGCACAGTCACATGACTAAATGCCAATCTCTGATTGGCTAAACAACAGTAAGACAATGTGTCGTGTGAGTGTCCACACAAACACGATGGGTTATAACTGCATCCAACTGCAACTGGCTACAACTGAACATGCTCAATCGGGAGGTCGTTGGACTGTCCACACTGCACTGATTATCTGAGACAAGACGTTGCATTGGGAAAGTCGCGGCAGTGTGGGTCGGGTTTGAGATGTTGTGTTTTGACTAAGCTGGAGACACACAATGTGAATCAATTGTGAAGACAAAATGGTGACTGTCATGGTATCATAACTGTCCATGTCTTACATGGTCAATTCTAAAAGAGGTTGTAAAACAACCCTGTGTTTCGGCGACAGATCCTGGTTTTCACCCAGCCCAGTTCTCCAACCTCTTCCTACACAGACGCATAATGCTTAAAAATTTAAAACCCACCACTGCAGCTATATTTTTCTTGTTCTTGCTTGCTGCCATGATTAAACGCCTGGTGAATCGAGCAGAGAATTTGTCGAGTGTGTCGACTCCATCGGCTGAATGAATTTGACTGCAATTTGGCACCAAATGATTTGGCTGAATGATTTCGGGCAGATATTGCCCTAGTGAATCTGCCTCTTTAAGTTTGCTTCCTGCACTTGTGCTTCTCATTATAAAGAGATATCTGATCAGTGTCACTTGGCTCTTGTGGGGGATGACATTTACTGTTGCTTGGGCTTAAAAAATATGTTCCTTTGACAATAATTGTAGAAGTATTTATCGTATTATTTATTGGAGAATATGTCTGTATTTTAAATAAATCTATTAGCAGAAGTGAGGAAAAAAAGGTTAATTTAAGATAAATTCAAGAGTTTGGTCTTCAATAAGATCACAGTGTAACATATTCTTGTCTCTTTAAATATTTGAAACATCAATTATTCTTCAAATTGAATGATTTTTGTCCCCCACCTTTTGAAAAAAGCAGGGCACTATTGCAATGAGTTTGTCTGTCTCTCTGTCTGTCACACTTTTTGGGACACAATAACTCTCTTTCTAATTGAGCTAGAATATCAAACTTGGTGTAGGAGTTTATCAATGCCTTGATAAGGGTTCGAAGATGAACATTTTTATATCTATCCAAGAACATCTACATAGGCCATAATTGTCCAGATTGCTATTTTAAAGTCTTTATTTTCATATTTCACAAAAGAGAAATGATTATTGGTCTTCAATTGTAATGAGGCTTTAACACGTTGACTGCCGACTACGAGTATACTCGTAGCGACTACGAGTATACTCGTAGTCGTGGTTATCGCGCCTGTGCCGCTACGAGTATACTCGTAGTAAAAATTATTGACTTAGTATAATAATATAAATTCACGGCAATGGTGAATGACCGTAGTTTATGATTCGGCACTGAAAAAGAACATCCGGTAAAAATGACAATTAGCAAGTCCCGCACTACAAGTCGTATGCTGGCATATGAGTTAATACCGGAAATGGTCGGCATGTGTGACGCACACTTCAAACAAGGGTCGGCAGCCAACGTGTTAAAGAATACACAATAATCAATGGGCATTCTTGATCACAATTGCATATTAATTAAGAATGCTACTGAGTATGGAAATTATCAAAAGTAGCTCTAGCTGGAATGGCCATAAATGCAGTTTAGAAAATTAAAATGTGAAAAATGCTGCAGAGTTCTTGCAAACAGCACCTACATGTACAAAGATAAGTCTGTTCTACTTAAAATGAACAAAATAAACAGAATAATTTTCTGATTAAGAATACTGCATTTCTATGAAAGTTGCGCTGTGTGATACCTGGGTTATAGTGTTAGAATTAAAATATTTGACATTTGGTAACTATCTCTAAATACATAGGTCTACATGTACACAACTTTCAAATTGCTTTTAATTTTAAAGTACAAGCATTGCACAGTGTTGTACTGTTCTAAATGTTAATATATCTATAAGATAATAAACCATATCTTAATGGAGATCCATAGGGATAAAAACCTAGTGCATAAAAATATAGGTTTGTATAAATTTGAAAATTACTTATGTAGTCATCATGCTTTACATTATATAATATTTTATATTTCAGATTATAGGTTTATTAAACGCATTCACACCACAAAAGTCATTAGAAGATTTTCAAGATGTGTAAGTTGTTTATTTTTTGAAGTTTTAAAAAAAAGAATTCCTTGGATTTTATTTTTTAAACATCTTATTATTGGTGTGTGACTATCTATAGAGATAAACTATACTATAGCTGACATCGGCATCATTTTTAAATAAATGTAATTTATAGAAGATAAAAGATGATAGTTTTTGAGATGAGTACCACTGATTCACATTTTTATACTAAAGAATCGTGTTAGCTCCAGGACCAATGTTGTATTGTGTGTGTGTGTCCTTATATTATGTTACAGCATAGGTTTAAGTTGGTGTGATGAAGATTTTGCTATTCTTCAGTGAAAAATTTGTTTATCTAAAGATTTAATTGCCTGTACTGATTTATTTCAGTTCAGATACAAAAAATTATTTATCTACATGTACATTTACAAGCATGAGTATGAAAGTTACAACATTCCACATAGAGATGCATTATAATATCTAATTTGAAATCTTGCATGAGTGATAGAAACTATGTTCGATATCTGTAATAAGTTATGATCTCTTATTATTTAAAAATAGTCACACTATTTAAAATGTATCCAAAACTATTATTGAAATATGCTGGATCTAAGAAATATCTGCCTCTTATTAAACAGACATAGGTGATATGATTTACCAGTCCAGTTAAAAAATTCACATTGCAGTTTGAATGGAATTGTTTCTTTAAGTTATCTGTGAATCAGACGTAGACACAAGTTTTCTATAAATCTTAAGCATGTAGAAATTGGGGGACAAGTAAATGGCCTGTTTTGAATGAGTTAGGAATCTCATCATTGATATACAGAATAATCAATAGAGAGAGTAAGATTTCACACAGCAGGCTGATAGAGACCAAGCTTGAAGCTTATCATCAGTGTCAGGCTAATATTGACAATTCTGTCTCTAAACACAGGATTATATTTACAAGTTTATGGTGCTGTTAATAAACACACATATTGTTAAACTAGATGGTCACATCCATGATTACAATCATTCACTTGTTAATGATTAGTTTCCTAAATCTACTCATAATTAGCTTAAATCTGTATTAATCTTACATAAAAAGTACAATAAATTTTATCTTGTTAAATACTGTTTAATTAATTGTGTTTACCTTATATCTGTATAATCATTCTTACAGATAGACAGAAAAATCACAATATTTTATCTTGTTAAATACTGTTTAATTAATTGTATTTACCTTAAATCTGTATAATCATTCTTACAGATAGACAGAAAAATCACAATATTTTATCTGGTTAAATACTGTTTATTTAATTGTATTTACCTTAAATCTGTATAATCATTCTTATAGATAGACAGAAAAATCACAATATTTTATCTTGTTAAATACTGTTTAATTAATTGTGTTACCCTTAACATTGTTTCCAACTGTAATTTTATTTCAATTCAAAATATGTTCAGAGTTAAGGTACTACTATGAAGAACTATATGAATTTTTCAAACCAAGTTCCCACTATAATGACTGGTACATGTATGTTTCTAGTCATGTGAATGAAATTTGTATTCAGGGGTCTATTAAGTTCACTTTGTAGAATGGTAGAGAGAGGGAGAGAAATGGGTTTTAACACCCACTCGCCTAAAACCAGGTGATTTCGGGACTAACCTTTGGCTCAGTTTTCATTTAAAAAATTCGCTTCACATAGGGGTCTATAGCATTGGGAGGAAACTGAAGGAACAGGAAAAAAAACATTGAGGTTGGATAGGTGACTCTACTCCTTGCCAGTACAACCAGATATCAAAACCATGCCAGTTGATTCAATGACACCTTATGATACAACATGCACATGCTAACCATGTAGAAGAGTAGTTATAAATTATTCTGCCTGGGCATAATTTTCCTGTCTAAAACTAACAGTTTTAGTTGATAATAACTAATAACTATATTATATAATCTAATTTTTCATGTTGTACATTTGGTAAGTCACTTCTTAACATCTAAAGACATGTTGACAATCGATCAAAAATCTGGATAATCTGAGCCTTTCAAAATATATTTTCTGAGTTTCTCTGAAAGCTTTTGATTTGTAGGTTGATTTGATTTGGGTCAGCCACAACCCACATAATACAATTTCTTCAGACATAGACAAACGACCAAAAAATAAAACAAAATAAAATTAAAATGATGGTAAACTTTTAAATAGTGTTTATATGATAGAACTGAGACTGAAAATGAGGAATGAAAAGTAAGGACAAGATGTTAAATTAAAACTCATGTTTCATTAAATTCAAAATAATTATTTGAAATTGTTATCACATGTATTGTCATGGTCAAATTGGCCATGTATTGTAATGTATCTCTAGTTATTGTTACCATTAAAAAAGAATGCTACCGGTATACATGTAGATGTCACACAATAATTACTGTCTAATGGAAAACTTGACTAAAATTTGAGGAGAAAGTCTGCCACAAAATCAATATAGTTCTAAACACCATTAAGCTAGACAGTAGGGGACGTGTTATTACCTTAAATTGAGTTTATCATTGGTAAAACCCAGGTTGTCAACCACCAGTATAATTTATCATTATATAAAACCAGGAAGAAATGAGCAATACGAAAATGTATAACGACAAAGATAAAGTCAGACATTTGAGTGCAGCCATTGATTATATGACAAGAATGTCAGTAAAATATCTCTAAATCTGATACCATGTTACATTTATTATAGAGAGTTATAATCTGGCTTCATACTTGAGATTTAGGTACAGGTTGACAAGCCATAAAACATACTTCGCCCACATCTATATTTTGTCACCCAGTAATAATTGTTAGTGTTACTATAGTAGACATTAATAAAGCCTGTTTAGACCAAATATAATTTTCGTGGCTATACTAGAATGTACTCAAATTGATTATGTAACATTTTATTAAGAATTACCCCCCACACCCAAATGTATATGAACTTATACATGTTGAATTTTGTGTGAAACATTGTGCCATTGTCATGAGAGATGCCTTCTTCGATGATATACAAACTACACTTAATTACCCAATCAACAATCTAATACCCTGAACAGTCAGGTGCTAATTAATGAATTACTTGAGATTAATGTTTTCTAATAAATAGTTATAATAAACTGTAGGGAGAACGTGTAATACTAATAAACAAAACAAAGTTAAATAATGTACAAAACTCAGTTGATCATTTTCGGTTTAATTCATTATAACCCTGTGATTGGAAATTATGCTATAGGAGTGTGTTATAACAATTTCTCCCTCATCTAGTTATTTTAATCAGAAGCTTATAATTGTTGGAGTATTGTTGGCTTACAATATTAACTCTAGATACAGTCCTTCACGTTGCGGAATGGTGCGGGAGCGGTAAAAAACTGAGAAAGAAAGCTCCCATAAAAACAACTCTTCTTATTTATACTTCAAGAGTAATTATATATTGTATTTATGCTCTAGTTTTGTCTTATTCCTTTTATTATGTCATTTATATGTTCCTCGAGTTTTCGCCAGTTTGATCACTTTGTCAGCGTGATTAACGCACGGATTGCACTAATGACAAAACCGGTTTTGCAAACCCTTTTTTGTCCCCCACCATTGCTATTCGCCCTTGAGTAATTTCAGTTTAAAAATGTTGCATACTTGACAGTTTTGACCATCTCCAGATGTATTGATACCGTTAATCAACACAATACCAATGGGACAAACGGTACATGAAAACATTTTAAACAACATACATGTAATATCATTACGCCCTAGTATTACCATGGAAACACTCATTGCTTGGAGGAGTGCACTATACTCAAACATTTTAAAAATAAACAAAAATTGAAAGTATGGTAGTTTATGAATCCCAATATTTAGGAGAGCAATTTAGCTAATTTGCAAGTGTAGTAAATGACTCCCTTGAAGTTAAGCGAGGTGCGTTTGGAGGTGCAAGTGCAAAAGCGTGCCTTAAACGTGGAGGACTGTAGTTAATGTTGTCCCATCTTGAATTCATCAGACCGTCATTTGCATGAAGCAACCCTAGGAACGAGGCTAAACATATCCCATGTAGGAGAATACTACCAGTGTAGACTGGAATAACAAGACACAAAATGCTTGTCAATCAATTTGGACTCTTCACATATTTTGCCAAACATAATTGATAAGAAATTACAGTAAAATCAGAAAGGATCGAATAAAAATCAGTTAATATACATTCATATTACATTATTATATGCATTGTGGTTCTAAGAAATAGAAATTTAGCTCCTTTAACATACTATGTCAACACTAAAACACTGTTGGTTAGATCACAACATTGTCTTTACCTTTACACAAAATTTAGAATGAAGACAGATTGTCAAAGAAGGGGTGTCATTTTAAAGAAATTGTAGTTTTCGTAATATATTGTTTTCTTTGACCTCTCACGGTTTGTCAATAGACTAATTAGATTTATATAAAAATAATTGTTATAAATTTGTATTATAGATATCTAGTTATGGAATTGATGGATGCCAACTTATGTCAAGTAATACAGATGGATTTAGACCATGAACGAATGTCTTATTTACTTTATCAGATGTTATGTGGCATCAAACATTTACACAATGCAGGGATCATACATAGGGTAATTATTCAATATAAATCTTGTCAATTTCTCTACCTTTCAGGCCATTTTGATTTTCTGTTCGTCAGGGTCTTGATAGATTATAAATAGCCATTTAATGACATGAAAGATGTTTTGTTTCAAATTTCAACATTTGGAACTAAAAGCTTTCGAACAGCCCAACCAAGTAATTTTGGTTTGTTAATGAGATTTTTTCCAGAAGAAATAAGAAGGAAAGTTTGTACCAGTGTTCCTTGTCCTGTGATAACCCTGTTTCCTAGCTACAAAAAGGAATCCTCAACAAAAATAATTATTTCTAAGTGCATTGTTTTTGATTTTTTTCAGGATTTGAAACCAAGCAATATAGTGGTGAAATCTGATTGTACATTAAAGATATTAGATTTTGGTCTAGCACGAACGGCTGGAACAGGTTTTATGATGACTCCTTACGTTGTTACACGGTATTATAGGGCACCAGAAGTTATTCTTGGCATGGGCTATCAAGCCAATGGTAAGCTTTCACTTTCCTCCCGATTGTGTTCCTCATATTTTAATTAACATAATCTTTGTTTTTGAATCGTTCAAATATGCAATCTGATAGCATATAGACTACTTGCATATAATAATGTTGCAATGAGTTTAGACATATTCAGAAAACATTTGACAAAATATACCCTGGGTACACATCATAGTCACGGAATGCAGCTAATCGAATTTCGTGCTTTCACGAAAAATCGTATACTAAGGATTTTCTTGAGATGCAGATGTATGATTGTTGCATAATTAATATCTGTTTTACCATATCTGTCTATCTTTTGCAAAATGTTGGTGTATCTTTCATGACAATCACTTGTTTATTGTTAAATAGGCATTATCACTCTCAGTAAGAAAATGAATGGAAATAATTTTCAACGATATGTTCAGAATAATCTTACACTAGCATTAATATCAAAAGTCAAGCACTGACCTTTTAGTAATATTACATGTTAAAACCATTAAAAAAATATTTAATGTACAACTCTGCGAAAGCTTGGCAGTTTTGTCTCAGATTTGAAATAAGCTAATAGCTTTTTATTATAAAAAATTGAGGGTAACTCTATAATTTCATGAAAGTATCTTATAAATAACTATGTCTGTGTAGTGTGTACATGTAATGAAGTTTATCAGTATGTAATTAAAAAAAAACAACTTTCGGATCAATTGATATATGGTCTTCATCATTCTTTGCATGTTACATATATAACACCAGCTAACCTTTTTCAATTGATTTTTCTAACATTGCATTATCTAAATGGATTTAGAAGCGATTGCTCAGAAACACAATCTTGTTTTCAATTATCTTTTTTACAATGACTTCAAATACATGTACATGTAGTCTTCTTAAAAGGGTCAAAGTTTTTTACATGTGTGTGTGTGGGAGCATACAGCTTTTTCAGACTGCTCCAGAAATAGTTGAGGTTTTTTAAATATGGTTATTGAATACATACGTAAATATTTTAAGATCTTTATACATGTACCTAACAATGGAATATGTGTAGAGCAATACAGTAGGTTGACTTTTTCTGACTGTTTATAAAAAAATGAGGAACAACATCGCTGGTTAGACGTTTCTGAAGATGACTGACATATTGGAACATAAAAGATGAAGTATTAATAATTATGCCAAGAAGTGTATGAATGAAACCTAAAACTCGTAATAAAAGCAGTATTATAGATATCTTTCATATCTACAAATATACTGTCCTGCTGGTTTATCATTATTTTTAAATATACTCAACAGTATTTTATTGTATTTTTCCCCAAAATTGCAGAATGGAGAACCCCTTAATGTTTAATAATTTGTATTTTAAGAAGAAAATCTTGAACTGATTAAGATATTAAATATATTATGTAGGCAAGATAAATATATTCATGCAACCTACTTATCAACAATAGTTTGACAAGGAGGATGTTTTATCACACCTTCAGATAAATAATAGATTCTGGTTTAAAATATCTTAATTGATAAATTTGTTATCTAACAAAGATAATAACACTAGTAATCTACAATTATATGTATATTATCAGTACTAGACTTTTAATACAAAACAGTTATTCCATCCATAAGATAGGAATATCTAATTTTATTAAACTAAGTTATAGGAATCACTTACCTCAATACAAACTAAAATATTGTTAAACTTTAATCTCTACTAATAGGGATATAAGTCAAAAAATGGTTTGTCTTCATTAGTTGGTTTAACAGTAGGACATTAAACTCAATTTCATATCATTTCCAAAATTGGTTCAATTCCATTCAGTATTCACAGATATGTGGAATTGAAATTTCATCGATCCATGCTGCACGCCATGTAAAAAGTACATGTAGCAGTTGTATCAATCCATGTAACATCTATCTCAAATCATGTTCAATCTTTGCATAAGTGTAAAAACACAGTATATCATGGCCATAAAATCCTCTCACACCTTTTCTCAAATTAACATTGACAAACCCATTCCTTTACATTACATTTAAACACCATTTTGTGTTAGATACAAGATATATTATTTGAAAGTGTTTTATGTGATGAGACTTGTCAAATTTTCTAAATTAATATGGATATTAAACAATTAATGTGATTAAATCACTAAACATATTTTATGACCACTATAAGCAGCTAGCATAAATAGAGAGTCTTAACTACTAATTGTTTAAATAGACCCTCTAATTAGGATGCCTGTTATTCTGTACATCTTATAACTAACTACATGTAGTATTTGATTGTTGATTATACCAATAACCCATGGACTATTAATCCCTGTACATTCCAAAACATGTCCAAAGGCACCACAATCTAGCTTAATCATCTTGTTTCGGCTGTCTTTGGTGTGTGAATTGCCTGGTTTAATTTTTTTTTAATCCCATTTTATTATGTTATGCAATAAATAAGTTCAGCAAATAGGAACATTGTTTATGCTTGCTTTATCAATAAAAAAAATCTCACTAATGTGCTGTCTATCATGAAATGATTTTAAAAGGTTACAAAGCACAGAATAAGATGGAATTTAATTTATTGCACATAATAACTACAGTACATGTTCAATGTTTTATATATTTCAGTTGATATATGGTCTGTTGGATGTATTATGGCAGAATTAATTAGAGGCAATGTTATGTTTCCTGGTACAGATCGTATCCTAATATAAATATTTTTAATAATGGCATTGATCAAATATGTAAAAAAACAATGTTGTGTGTTCAAACTTCAATCTGTCAAATGGCCAAAATTAAGGAATCAAAAGTTACTATTAAAAAATGATCTAAATGACCTAGATTGATTCCATTTAAAAATAAATGTTATTCAGACTTGGGGTAAACAATCTTACAGGAAAATTGTTTTAGTTTGTGAACATACTAGAGGTCACAATATAAATCTGATGTTTATATCCAAAAGATCTCTGGTTCCCTTCTACTTTGACGCATATCAGACCGTAACTGACTGGTTTATGGCCTCTGATTGTATGAAAAATCACGTTTTTAGCTTATGAATCCTCTAGAGGTCTGTAAAAGTGTGCCTATATAATGGCTCTTATTGGAAAAAACACTGAGGTAATTAAAAGATTACCATATCATATGTAAGTCTCAAAATGAGATCAAACCTGATTTCAATTTATTCTTTATATCCTTAATAATAAACTTAGATATTGATCAGTGGAATAAAATTATAGAACAATTAGGAACACCAAGTCAATTGTTCATGCTACGTTTACAGCCAACAGTTAGAAATTATGTGGAGAATCGACCTAAGCACCTAGGTTTTAATTTTGAGAAACTGTTCCCTGATGTGCTTTTTCCTCCTGATAGTACAGAACATGATGGTTTACGAGCTAGTATGGCCAGAGAATTACTAGGTAAAATGTTGGTAATAGATCCTGAACGAAGAATTTCAGTAGATGATGCACTCAATCATCCCTATATAAATGTCTGGTTTGATCATGATGAAGTTAATGCTGTAAGTATTCTTGACATATTCTTAACAATCATATTTTGTATATGCTGTATAATAAAATAATAGAAAATGGTGGTCTAGTCTTCTTAGATTATAATTATAGCATCACTTAGCCCTTGAAATCCATTTTAGCTTGTTACACAGGGAAAAAACACAAGAAATGAGATAGCCTATTTGTTGAAAACATTGAATTTATATGATATGTGTTTTATATATTTGAATTACGATAAGAATGAAAACAATGTGGTTTATTAATTTGTTATTACAATATTTCAGCCTGCTCCGGGTCCATATGATCATTCAGTAGATGAAACAGAACATTCAGTTGAAGAGTGGAAGCGTAAGTAGCCATACTTTTTTTAAAAAGACCAACATCATCTTTTTTGCTTCTTTAATTCAGGGAATATGATAAAGAAAAAAAAAATTCACTATTGTATTGTACGATCTAGTAGATAATCTAGTACATAATATCTACCGGTATATAAAACTAATTTTATGTGCGTATGGGTTTATAATAGTAGATGGATATACTATTATTTCTATTTCATTTACTACAAAAGTTATGATTCGTGCTTTTGGATATTATAAAGTGTTGTTTATATTGTTAAAAGGACGAAGTTTGTTGAATTTCAGTAATTTCCAATCAGTATAAAAATTATTTGCTTTATTTATAATTAGTGATACAAAAAAGACTATTAAATGCCCGGTTTGATTTTGTATAATGACAGAACTTATCATCCAATGAAATTTATAGGCATTATTTATATATATGAAACGATGAATCCTATTGAATTTTATTAGTACTGCTGGAGTAATATTTACGAATAGACATTTTTTTCTTTCAAACATGGATTTGTTGCAAAATAAAACTAAAATATATTATTTCAAATACATTTTTTATACGCCCACATTTTCATGTGGACGTATTTTGTCGTCGCCCCTGTCCGTCTGTCCGTCCACAATTGTTTGTTGACTCTATACAGGTCACAATTCTTGTCCGATTTTGACGAAACTTGAAATATAGTTTTATCCCCAAAAGATCTCAGCTGCTTTCGATGGTGGCATGTATCGGATCGAAACTTCATGGATTATGGCCCCTGATTGTACGAAAAAATCACGTTTTTAGTTTGTGGACCCTATAGAGGTCCCAATTTTGAACCGATTTTGATGAAACTTGACATGCATGTTTTATAACCCAAAGATCGTGGTTTCTTTCGATATTTGCGAACGTAATTTCCTGAATTATGGCCCCTGATTGTCCGAAAAATCACCTATTTTAGCTTGTGGTCCCTCTGGAGGTCACATTTATTATCCGATTTAAAAAAACGTTTAATTATATCACCGTTACACTCTAAGAAAGGTTGAGTTCGAATTTCGGAAAAATCGGACCAAAATTACCATACAAACTTGAAATGCATGGTTATAACCCAAAGATCTTGGTTCCTCTTGTTATTTGCACATATCGGATCATAACTTCCTGAATTATGACCCCTGATTGTCCGAAAAATCCCTGATAGACCCTCTGGAGGCCACGAAAATTACCCAATTTATTATCCGATACACCCTACTGAAGGTTGAGTTCGAATTTCTAGAAAATCGGACTATAATTGCCAGACAAAATGGCCGCCGTTTGTATGCAAATAGTGTAAAAATATGGTATATCAAAGTTGTGGACCCTGTAGAGGTCATAATTTTAATTTTGATTTTGATGAAACTTGAATCGCATGATTATAACCTAAAGATCTTGATTCTTTTCGATATTTGCGCGTATCAAATTGTAACTTAATGAATTCTGGCCTTTGATTGTAGGAAAAATCACTTTCGATATTGCTTGTTCTCTATCCATCTCTCAAAACTGTGGGCGTATCCTGCCTAGCAGTGCAAGCTTACTATCTTTTTAATTTAAATTTAACAAGGGTCGCTGCACTAAATTAAGTGTGTTTTCTTTACAAATGTATTAAATTATTTTTATGATATGAAAACACTTTTAAAAAAAATTAAGACACAGAAAATAACTTCACACATGACTGTCATATAGCTATATATTCTTCTTCTTCTTCATTTGTTGATTTCATTGGTTAGGTCTCCTTTTTGTAGAGAAGAAATTCACACAGTAAGTAGAATCAAAGTGAATCAATTCAAGAGGCATTTCTTTTTACCTTACCTTATATATAATTTCACATATTATTAGATTTAATAAAGGCACAAACCATGCGTTCTTTTACTATAAATAAAACTTTTATATTGGATAATGTAAGGTAATGACAATGACCTTCTAAAAACTCACCAAATTTTTGATTGATGTCGAATTTCTTTGATCATATATTTAATAATGCTCGTGAAAGGACACTCGAATAGAATAGGGAACACAGATACAAGATTTTTTTTTTTTATCTGCAAAAATATCATCACACATTTCCTGTGTTTGTGTCCATCAAATTCAATCCCTGTAAAACATCTTTTGAGACGTGATTTAAAAAGAAACTTGTTTCGCAAATTCTTTGATATTTAATAACTTTCTGCAAATCAAATAAATATTAGATTCACTCTTAGTTTTCTGTTTTAGCAAACTACCATGCCATACGACTTATCATATTCCCTGCTTTAAGTAGAAGATTATCTAAAAAAAACACTGATCATTTTATTTGTATTGAAGCTAATTCTCTAACTCAATGTCATTGAAAGTATTTGACATTGAAAAACTCTAATTATTTGTCTATTTAAATCAACATTGATGTTGTGATTTTACCGGGAAAACATGGGCTTCTGTCACCAATATTTAAGACAAAATAAACATTTTACCATTGGTACACGAATCATGTACCATAATGCATTTCAGGGCCATTTTTAACAAGGGACTCGCAGAAAGAGGCTAGACATAATTTCACAAGTCATGTCAAATGTTGACGCCATATTCTTATCTGGCGAGCATGCCCAATAAATACTATGTAGATTTGAATAACCAGACACTATAGATTGCCATTCGATTGAGACTTTCGACGAAACTGATTTGAAATTAGAGTAAACACTGAATGATTGGATGTAAATCAGTTTATATATTATATTCATATAACATTATTATATGCGTTGCGGCCCATTTGTGCCAAATTCTAGTTTCAAATATTAGCGATTTAGCTCCTTTAAATAAAACTACTGATTTTGTTATGTTATAGAAGTATACAAGTTTAATGAGACTAGCAGTCTGTTGTATTAATTTCACTTTATTGTTCTGAGTATTGATGTTGATATCTAATCATTGTATTGACCGTTTTAATTTGTATTTTAGGTTTAATTTATAATGAAGTTATGGAATATGAAAACCGTGATCGACAGAGAGCTATGCAAAACCATGCAGGTAGGTTAATATATGCTAGTAAATAATATCTTACAACATGTTGTAATACAGTGGACAGAGTAGATTACTTCATAAACCAGCTATTCACCAATCCTTTTAAGAATTATCACTGGTAGACAAAGATTTCAATAAATAATCAACTATTTTGGCTTTAAAGGGAATTAACTCTTTGAAATATTTCAGCATAAGGTTCACTTCAGACCACCAATAACTGCAGATATCTCAGTAGCCACAAATGACATTTCTTTGATTTAGACCCAAGCACCCAACCCCACCCCCCTCCCAAAAATATCTGGTTGACATGCCCTTGTTGGTAAGTTTTCATGGTTTAGAGGCAGAAGCACAAAGCTATGTGTTTGATTATGGTAATACATTTACATTGTATTTATGTTTACTGGCATCCTATGTCAGATTTGTCTATCTCAATTTAATGTTCATCCTCATACAAGCTTTGGAGCAAGCCATCGCCAGAAGTTACTCTGTGGTGAAAAATGTTCAATCCAGTGAAAATTTTGGGAAAATTTGAAGCCGGGCAAAGAGTTAACTTTAAAGTCAATGGAAAAATATTTCTACATACCCTGTAATTTGATTTATATTATCATTTTAATCCCAAATATTGATTTATTTTTTCAGCAGCAGATGGCGCAACACGCAACGATAAATCGGCAGAGAGAATGGGAAGTAACTCGCCCAATCCAAGCCATCCAAGATAATCTTTGTACATGTAGATATATTTGTATTATACGCATAATTTATTTGTTTTGTGGTCTCAGCCAAGTCGTTCAATAATTGGTATATGGTTGAGAATTTAAAGTGGGTTCGGGACTTGAACGTCGTTCCAGACACAGATAAATGTATATTCCTCTCTTAAAGACAGGGATTTTTTTATCATCAGTTTTTCTGTAGTTCTGGTGAATTGGGTAGCAACTGCTATCATTTGCTTGAAACATAAACTTTTAAAATTGTTTGTCTTTTTTTGTTTCTTTGTGTGGTCGAGTAATCTACATTTTGCTTCTAATTTTAGCATTTTGGAATGTGTAGCATTCCATATTTCATAACATTTCTAACACATGAATCTCTTATACACTTACATCATATAAATATAGGTATGATAATTATTAAAGATGTCTTAGACTAGAGCAGGTCACAAATCTTTGGTAACCCTATCTTTGTATTGCTGAGGAATAATTTGACTTCTATACAGCATTATACAAATATTTTATCTTGTAGTTCTAAAAATTTGAAAATAAAAGAATGGCATGATAGATTAATGTCATTGTAGTCCCAGTTTGTTATTTGTAATCAGTATTTTTAGTTCTACTCAATATAAATTAAATAGGCCTATATGTGTAATTTTGGACAGTTAAAATGTCTCTGGTTGGATTTATAAGATTTACTTGTTATTTTTATTGTTGTATTTGAAATGTTATTGTAAGAACTGTTCTTGATAAATACATTGCAAATGATAAAACCTATGACACTTTGAATTGTCTAGTCTAATTCTTAGTATATTATAATATTATTAACCAAAACATGTTTATAACTGAAGATTTCCATTTACTATTTGTTCACATTAAAAATGAAGTCATGATTTAGACGACTTCAAAATAAAATCATGGTTGAGATTCTAGTTGATATATTAGGGTTATAATTTATAATAAAAATAACATGGAATGAACTCATGTTGCTCCTCAAATAATTGATAATAAAATAGTTGGTATATTAGACAATATGTTTTGTCAAATGAAGTGAATGAAAATGAAATGCTTAGTGTTGATATTTTGTTAGTAACATAGTTGACATGAGATGCTATGAATTGTGATGCATTCCATTTTAAAATGATATTATAATGATCTGTTGATATAATATTGTAGTGTGATTATTTTGTATTGATTGCGTTGTGAAGTAGATTTATTACTATAATGTACAAGGGGGAAGTAATGTATGACCAACTGTACAGCGATATGAAAAACTATTCTAGTCATTAAACTCAGATAAATTAATACATCTGACTATACATTTAAACCTATTTACTGTACCTCAAGTATACACATAAGAAATGATATGATATCCACAGTATATGTATGTGCATCAAATCCCAGGGGTTAAAATTATGATGAATCCTCACAGCATATAACATCATCACACTTTTGGTATGTAGTGTACACCGAATGACAACTGTATGAGAAACTATAAAGAATGGTTATTGTTGTTTTGGTAAAACATAGATAAGCTGTATTAACTTTTATTAGATTTTGTTTAAAAAAACAGGTTGGGAAATAACAATGATATTATAACCTCCAAATAAATAGAGAGTATAAATTGTGTTCAGATTTTAACATAAATAACCTTTAGTGAGGACACTTTTCTAGTATTTACTCAAATAACTTTATACTAGTCTTATTAAAGATGAATTATTCAAGAGCTAAATTTGCCTAATGCAGATCTTTTGTTAGGTCTTAAATCTTATATAAATCATTAATTAGACATTTATTTACATGCCAGTCCCATAATTAACTGGTTTTGATTTTGAACAGCTTTTAATACGACAGGCAGTAAATGATTTAATTTATAACTAGATAATTGAGACTTTGTTTATTATCATAACAGCTGTAGCAATGACAATCAAGAATAAACTGTTCTTCAGGCAATGATAACTCTGCTCAGAATGAAGTAAACTAACTAAAATTTTCAACATATTCCCTTTTCATTATCTATTTTTGAACTATTATAGCGAGAACTGTCAGCTCTTTATCTAAATTTTACATAGTGCATCCTTAATACACATTTAATTTTCTGGGATTTTTTTTGTAACAAAATTAATATAAAAAAACCATTGTAAATAAACTAAGAAAGTGATGTTAATATTACATCAGTAACTTTATTTAATATGTTTTCATGTGATTGTTTTATGTGTAGAAGAGAATGATATCAATATGGTTTTAAACTATGCAATATCACCCCTTGTTTTAAATTTATTTTCAAAGTAGACTATTAGATTATTTTGAGTTTAATTTATGTTGAAATGTGTAATATCATACCGGTATTTAATATTTTATAGTTGTAGATACATGTATGTAATATTAATTTTATAAAGGGAATGTCTGTGACAAGTATATAATATATATATAAAGAAGAATTGAAGCATTGTATTGTTTTGATTTTAATATATTTAAAGGTGATACAACATACATGACTGTAGATTTTAATTCTGAAGTAAATTTGATTGATATAAAGTAAAATTATGGTTGAACAGTATTTCATTTCATTTCATAAATTAGTTCTTCATATATGTTTATATAAGCTTGTGTGGATTATTTTCCAAGATTTCAACTTTTTTTGACTGGTATAATGGTACTAAAGGTTGATAGTCTTGTACACATACATTATTAATTAGATTAAAGTTGGGTTTTTTATTGCTCTATTAAAACACAAAACATTGTTGCTTTTTGCTGGGGGACTACACAAGCTATCGAAATAAAGGTAGAAATAAAAGGATTTTAAAATTTGTTGTGTTTTAGCTACAAGTAAAAAAGAAAATTAAATTTACACTTAGAATTCATATGAACTAAATATTTTAGAGACCGAAATTATAATGGAAAATTGTATTGTTTATTTGATAGGAATCATAAAAATAATTAAAGATGTATTTTTAATGGTGTTATAAGTTTAGCCATGTTACTGAGACTGTTAATTCCTTTGTTTGTGTCCGCCCACTGTTTATGTTAGTGTTTTAGATGCTGAGCTACACCGATAGACGAATTGTAGATATAAAATATAACAGCAAGATGTGAACATTTTTATTGAAAAATTTTGTTGTTTTAATATGGCTTGGTGCCATAAAAGCTGTACAAATCTCTAGCATTGCTGAAATAAAATCCTAAATTACCAAAATGTCTTATTTTTCTGTATGTTAAATGTCCGCTTCCACTGAAGGTAATATCTCAGACAAGTTGTCTTAGTTTCATTTTAATGATCTTGGAGCACGCGCAGGCGTCTTTGCTGTGGGAGGAAACCGGAGGTTGAGAAAACACTCCTATCTCAAAACTACATAAAGGTTGAAGCGTGACACTCTAGACCACTAGGCCATCCCAACCCCCTATTTTTCTGTTTATTGAATTGTCTTATAAATGGCTGATTCGTCATGAATCTGTGAAAAGTTCTGGCATTGATTTAGTACAATAAAAGTAAATCAAAGGAAAACTGTTTCAAATGTTGATTCATTTGAGACCTAAAACTCCAAATGGCTTTGTGGGTATCAAATTAGATTCATGTGTCATCTAACCAGTAATATGTGGGATTAAGACCATTAAATAATTTGTTTATGAAAATTTTTTTATGTGTTTAAAGGGACAATAACAGCTCCAGAATATAAATAATATCCTTATCTAAGTACTAGATGGTTAAGTGTCCTACCTGTTGTGTAACTTATCCATCACATCCTATTTTACTTGTCCAGAGGGTACGAAAATATTTTTAAATTGAAGTTACATCTGAAAAGGTTTACGTTAGATGTTTCAAACCATTAAGTTGAATTTTTCCAATTTTTTTAAATTAGGTGTGTTAAGATGAAATTTATATCATCAATTAATTGAAATATTGTAAAATAGAACAATTTGTTGACCAGAATAAAATGTGTGACATATTATTCAGTTACAACAAGAGTGTTATTGGGCCTTTAACACAGGTGTTGAATTTTAGCAATTTCCGTATATAACTTCTAGAGTGTTTTTCTATCATTGGAAAACATGGTATGCCATAGTTTTGGCAAGATATTTAATAAACTCTGTATATTTTTTTTTGCAGTATATAGAAACTTTCAAACCCGAACTACAAATAATTTCATCTTGGACATGTAATGTCAGTGAACAAATATAAAGAAGTAAATACGTAGAGATTTATAAGACAAGACATTTTATTATTGTCTCACATACTACAGATTTCTATATAAAATATTTCTACAACAACCTATTACTCTTAATCTCGGCTCCATGAAAAACTGAGAGAATATAGGAAGGAAATCGAACCCCCTGTATTATTTCTCATTCAATGTTAAAGAGGATTTTTGAGACTTCTTAAACTACAAGTATTGTTATCAATTCATAAAACAAATCAATTCCAATCATCGATAGAGCAAAATCATACAATATTATAGCCATCTATGGATTTCTGTATCATACAAACCCTTACATCATTCATCAAATATAGAATTTGAAATCTCAATTTCTTAAATTAGTTGGCAACTGCAACAGCATTTGTTTACAGTAATCTAAATTATGAAAAGATGAACAAAGAGATATATCAGAATCGAGTATAGTTAATAACTAATATGATTACAGGTAAATTTAATCTTTCTTGCATTAACACATTATTACTGTGTTTAGTATATATGTAAATCACTTTCATAACCCTGTTTTTCATCAAAAATATATTTTTTCTCAGAAATAACAAAATGTGAATAAGCGCTAATAATTGATATACCAGATATTTAATCTATATTAAATTACCTTTCTAACATTATCTGATGATGCAAAAAGAAGACACAAAATACCTGTGAAACAGGAATGAGAAATTGGTATAGATGTTTGTTCATTTGCAAATCCCAGATGAAGATGAATTTAATAATTGATGTGTGAACAAAATGGGAATGATCTCTTTATGTACACATATCTGTAAAATCTCTGTTACAAATATATAAATTATCAATTACAGGCAATGCTTAATATTTATAAATACATCTACCTTTAGACAAAGCACATATTTTTTTTAGAATCTTTGAAAGAAACATAAATTACTGGCTACTGCCCCAGATTGCAGACCAAATATTGTACTATAAAATTTATCAAGAAAATGTTTATTGATAAATCTGTTATTTCCTTATTGCCTACAGAACCAATCTCAATGGTTCCAACAAGTGTTCAATAAGTATCACTCAGTAATTTTAAAAACCAGTGGTCTGGTATATCTTAAGCTATTTGCTATTTATTAATAACTGGAAGAGCTAAATTAAAGGCGCACACATAACAAGGATTATTTGTCGGTTCTATTACATCAATGACTATATGTGCTACGATCAGCTTTACTAAATCTATTTAGAACTTCAAGCCTATTCTATATCTTTGATGCAGGCCACATTGTTTAGTTTTGTATAAACCAATCATTGTGTATGGTTGACACTTGCCATGTAACTATAAAGGCTAAAAGGATTTCTTCTGCACGATATAACCCTAGGTGGAAGTGGACGTTAAACCCTTGACCTACCTACCTTGTGCGCAAAATACTTTCTCCAACAAAATGTTGGTGACAGAAATTGATATGTTTTGCTGGGCATTTACATGGCCAACTGCCTTGACAAGAAATCTGATCAGAGACAAATAATCCTTGGTGCATACAGGCCTTAACACCGGTAGGAGTTACAACACATGCTCATGGTTTGAGTAGACGAGAATACTTCCTGAATGCAGTGTAGTCATCACAAAAGTGTGTAAAAGTGACATATAATACATCAAAAAAGCATAAGACACATTTTCAACAGTAAAAACCCAAACTATATTAGTATTCTTACTATAAATTTGTAAAACACATTTTCTATAATAATCTTTATCTTAAGACATTAAACTAAAATAAATTAATGTACTTTGGCTAGATGGATCAATGAAATGATAATAATAGGATTATAAATCCTTGTTATACAATAAATGTCTTTTAGTCTAATTAAAATATAGACCTATCAATCACGCTTCATTATTTTAAAACTATGGTTTCATTGAAACAAAAACAAAATGAAACAATAAGATATAATGCCATATCAGTTAAACTAAATTCAGTTTAACAGAATAAAGTATGCCATGCCATGATAGACTTTAGTCAACTTTTCAAACCTTGATTCGTTATACTTTCACCTTCATTAACATAAAACAAAATAACAAACATATTTTATGTTTAAAAACGTGACCACAAGAGCACCAGGCAGAAGATGCTATGACTTCAATCACAGATTTTGACTAAATTTGGTTTATAAGTTGAGCTTGTTTCAAAACACATAAATCTGCAATATCAGATAAATCTTTCAAATCCTGACTGAGAAAATTGAAAAAAACATTTATCGTATGGTGAAATAGTCAAAATAAGTCTTTTCTCAAACACTGACTAGGGCAAGTTTTTGCACCTTTACTTTATGTAGCAAAACAACCAACTTCACACTGTTTATAAATCACCTTGTGCTGTTGCCACAAAATTAATTTCCGATTTTTTGGGCCAACAAGATTTGAATACTGATTGGATATCAAAGCCTATCTAAATTCCTCATTTTTCATCACCCAAAGTCTGATAGAGAATTGACTAGAACATAAAGCAACCTGCTCAACCATACCAACAATTGTATATAATTTAAACAAAGCTTTCACAATATCAGTTGGCAAAAATCAAAGAAAATTCTAATTTCCACCCCATGAAATATTTCTGAGGCGTACAGTGCTAGATTTATCTACAGGCTTGGAAGACTGAGCCCTAAAATTTCCACATCTAGGGGGCCTCCGGACAAAGTTATATTGTGTTTGACACTGTCATAATAAAGCCTTATTATACACACTTCATCATCCTCAGCTTAGTTCCCCCTTCCTCTTCCTCTAACCGTGAGGCTGGGGGTTTAGTTTGATCTAATATGTCCGACCCCCCGATCTTAATCTTAGCACTTTTTTGCCTGGTCTTCTCGTGGATACTCACTTAACATCTAATTAATAATAAATAAAGAAAAGAAAAAAATATTCATTCAGAGAAAAATCTCATAATATACTCTTGTAATTATATTATATCAAATCAAAATATTAAATACATCAGTTTATACATTTTTCAGTTCATGATATTATAAGAGGACAATAATGGTGTCAACCAATTTTCCATATGTTAAAGAATTGGTTAAACACATTTCAAATATTGTCCTTCTAAACTATCAGAAATAACAACATGGAATAGGTGTGAAAAGTCCTGTGGACCAAGAGCTAAATTACATTTCCAAATTTGGCCATAAACCAAGACCATTTAGAAATTCACAGCCTTGGTGACCGAAAGCTCATTTCATACATCGATCACTAAAACAAAATAACTGTTTAATGTTTGTCCCTAATCCTATATGCAGGTGTAACGAACATACAGAAAACAAGTAATACACTGTATAGCGGGGTAAAGGCTAGAAGTCAAATAGTTTGCATTAATAATAATTATAATAAAATGCAAATGGTAATTCCTTAACAAAGTCTTTTGTAGTCCGCTAAATGTAAATATATTAGCGTATTAAAACCACTGAACAATGAAACTACATCATATTGCCTTGATATGCTATACATATTGTTTTACTGATTAGTTGCATAACCACAATAAGATTAATGACTTTAAAATAAAAAAACATGAATATAAAATATTATTTACATTAAAAATCTAATATAACAAGTCTTTTACACACACGAAAAGCTTTCAAAAACACTTTATTTAATATCTAATGATATTAGAATTATTTAATATCTAATGATATTAGAATTATTTAATATCTAATGATATTAGAATTATTTAATATCTAATGATATTAGAATTATTTAATATCTAATGATATTAGAATTATTTAATATCTAATGATATTAGAATTATTTAATATCTAATGATATTAGAATTATTTAATATCTAATGATATTAGAATTATTTAATATCTAATGATATTAGAATTATTTAATATCTAATGATATTAGAATTATTTAATATCTAATGATATTAGAATTATTTAATATCTAATGATATTAGAATTATTTAATATCTAATGATATTAGAATTATTTAATATCTAATGATATTAGAATTATTTAATCTCTAATGATATTAGAATTATTTAATATCTAATAATTTTAGAATACAGGTTTAATATCTAATAATATTAAAATACCAGTTTAATATCTAATAATATTAGAATACTGGTTTAATATCTAATAATATTAGAATATTCTATTACTGGTTTCCATTAGAATACCCATTACTGTATCATAGTATTTTCTAGTGGGGAGCATTAAATCTAAACATATACTATAATGATCACAGTCTGGTACAACTCTAACTGTTACATCTGTAAATATATCACTTAATGCCTCACCAAATCTTGTTGAAGATTCTAAAGGTACCACTATATCATCTGTACCATGTACTAAAACTGTTTTGGGTAAGCTGCAAATTCAAAATAATTCAATATGTTAATATTGAAGAACAATGAGAAGTAAACTATGTTGGTGAGTGTATAAAGAAATTTCAACCAAATAAGCATTAATATAAAAAATAATAGTTCCGTGTTTTTTAATTCATGGCCAGTGGATATTAAGAATTATATATGAATGATTTTTCATCATCAACAATTTATTCTTGCAGTCAGCAGCAAAGCTTCATAATTGTTGACTTAGGATTGTTCAAGTTACATTTATTGTCGTTGTGTGGAGCTTCCAAGGATAATGATGATCCTATGTTAGTATATTTGGTTATTATCAAAATCGATAGGGTTTGTTCTCTCATGAGTACTCATGACCCAGATTTTTCAATTCAAATTTGAATAAAATTGGTTAGCAACTGTGTCTACTCCACCACGTTCATAAGGTTTTCGGCAAATGCTGGCGATTTCGGAATGGAATGTTTCGGAATGCTGAAAATCGACAAGATTCATCCTCTCTTAGAACTTAAAGTAGCAGAAAGATGAAAATTGTTAGGGTTCATGCTCTTGTGACCCCAATGCTTCACCTACAAAGTTGATAAACACCTGTTAAAAACTACAGCCTCTATCACGTTCACAAGGTTTTTGAAAAAGGGTGGATAACTCCACAACGGGAAGTCACAGAATGATGAAAATCAATGGGATTCATCCTCTTATAATGATTGCAATTAAATTTAAAAAACATCTGTTGAAAACATCAGGCTATTACATTCGGAAAAGGTGAAATAACTTAAAAACAAAATTTGCTAAACACTGAAAAATGGGGTTTAATGTCTACTCGCCACAAACTAGATAATTTAAAAAAAAACATGTTGTTCAATTTTATTTCAAAAATTCACTTGCACGTATGGGCCATTATTAGCTGTGGGAGTAAACCAGAGTACCTGGAGTAAACCAGAGGACCTGGAGAAAACCCACAAGGATGGACTAGTGACCTTACTCCTTGTCACACACAAGTAGGGAATAGAAACCACACTACTTAACTTAATGACAGACCTTATAATGAAACGGGCATGCTTTAACCATTCGGACACCCCAAACCACCTGTGACAATATAATACACCAATATTCAGCTTGAAAAGGACCACTGTTTAACCCAATCCATGCCATACAACAAACATATAAGTCAAATTTGTCTTACCTAATACTACTTTTAAGGTTTTTAACAATAACCGTAGGAGAGAAACGATCAAAGTGATCTTCACCATACATAGCATGCCCCATACTAGAAATATCTTCTACACCTCTTGTAGCCTCATGTAAATAATGATCTCTTATATGATATACACCAGCAATACCTACATAACATATAACAATTAACTATTCAATATAATCATATCAAACAGTGTATGATGGCGTATAAGTCAGTGCATGCATAACGTGTCTTGGGTCCTAATGATCTCAGGACAAGTCTATTGGACAATAACACCACTCTAAATGCAAAATAGGAGGTGTTTATCCCTAAATGTGCTGATTTCAGTAGGTATCTATAAAACCTTTGTGTTGATTTTAGTACGTACCTTTAAAACCTTTAAATGTGCTGATTTCAGTATGTACCTGTAAAACCTTTGTGTTGATTTCAGTTAATACCTATAAAACCTTTAATTATATTGATTTCAGTACGTACCTATAAAACCTTTAATTGATTTACATAAATCTATTAGTGTAGGATGTCTTTCTATGTCTTTAGGTCGTACAGTTACAACAGAATCATTATCACCACTATCATCCTCTTCATCATCATCTATTTCTATCACACTTTCATTTTCACTTCTAGAACTACCTAACGCTCTTTTTTCTTCTGATGTGCTTTCTGATGTATCAGATTCTTTAACCTCTGAACTCATTTCAGTTTCTTTCTCTTTTTCATCAGAAGAGGATACAGTTTCTAGACTTTCCTCAGGTTGAGCCTTTAAAAGTTCAAAAACACCAGACGCCATGCTACTATCTAAACCAGCACCTTGGTCGCCATTTTCACTAACTACAGCAAATGATTCTGATGAACCTGAGCTACCATCATTATTATTTCCTTCACCATTATAATGAGTATCATCAAACCTAATAGACTGTTGAGTAGTGTAAGGATAACCTGAAACTCTTTCATCATGAAGTAATTCTAAGATTGCCATGGCACATAGATGTGCTCCTGATGAATGTCCAATTAGTAATATCTTATCCTGTAATAAACCACAAACACGTCTAATATTATAAATCTAGAATCTTAATACAATTATATCTGTAGAAATCAAAAATTAACCATGCCATACAGTCATTTCTTTGTTGTTGTTTTATTTAATATGGTCTAACAACATCTTTTAAACCGCAATAAGCCATATTAATTTCTCGTCTTAAAGGAAATTTATGGACGATTAGATAAAGGGTGGGCAGTTATCACTATTAAAGTTACAACCTGGATAATGTAAAGGGAATTTGCTGAAAACTTGATTCAAATTGATCCATTCTGAACCAAGATTTGATTTTAGCTTTTTATTTTTAGGCCTAGCCTTGATCATCATTACTTAAGTCTGTACGATAAAAAAACAATCTCAATTATCCATTTTTGGATTAAATCATCAATGAGCATTGAGCTGAAATTGGATTCAAACCAGTAAATATTGCAGGCTATTGGAGATATCGAGAGTTGATTATGGTCCGGATAAGCTGATTAATGTCCAATTAATAATTTAGATAACATTTCAGGCCTAATGAAACACCTACAAAAGGCAGATTTAGTTCGTGCATAATGCATCTGTCATCAGCTTTCATTGTCAAATATATGCATATTAGTAATATTACTTTAGAACTTGTAACAGTTTGAGCTCGGGTACTAATAACAATCTTCTAGAATAATGCCCATTGTGTTTCTTTCTATCATGTCACCATATCAAAAGGAAAATGATTCGAACATAACTGATGTGTTTTTATTTGGTCAAAATTTTACACCACACCAAAGAATATTACAGAACACAATAAAGTCTATGTAACCTTACATACCTTGTCACCCCCATAATCATGAATATTTTCATATACCCAACTAATACTATCTACAACATCTTGTATCATATCATCTACATAACCCTGAAAATATAATACATAATTAAACAATCATAGGTTACTCATAGTCCATTTCAAAATCCTGTTCAGAAGGTCGCTCATATTACCACTATCATCAGTTATGTTCGAATCATTACACTGGTTACCTGCTGAGGCGCGAGTCAAATACAAAATATTAACATTAGTGTATAAATGTCACAATAATGCAGCTCCTCAATACTTATCTGAACTCTTATATGACTATAACCCTATTAGATCACTTTGCTCTCAAAATAAACAGTCACTAGTTGTTCCAAGATATAATTTAAAGTCATATGGGTATAGGTCTTTCAGTTCAGCAGGTCCTAGATTGTGGAAGGAGCTTCCACAACAGATCAAGAATCAACAAACTTTTAATCAATTTAAATCCGCACTAAAGACTTTCCTGTTTCGACAGTTTTACCACTAGAGCCATTACTAAAAGCGTTTTGAGCATGTGTCAACATGGAGAAGACGCTATATAAAACCTCATTATTATTTATTAGTAATATCTTACTATAGGCAACCATATAAAAATCTCCCTGATCATTTTTAAGTCACAGTTATCTCTTTACAAAGCAATGACCATCATTTCCCATCCTAATTGGTTTTGGTTGTCATATTCAACAGCCATAATCCACATACATGTACACTGTAAAGTTGATATCATTGACTTACATTGTAGCAACAATTGAATTCTATAATTTGCCAATAAAAGATCAAAGTCATCATTTTAAATACATAATGTTTATTAGTTAGTTAAAAGTGGTAGTAATCAGGCTGTAGTCATTAAGTAGGTGTTAAGTCATTAATGATATACACCAGTACCACTACTGTCCAGGTTTGTGTATTCATTAGCAATGGGTGTTATAAACAGTCACGCTTTAACACCAGTAGTGATATGTTTTACAGCTAGTTACAAACCTACTAATTAATGAATACTGTATAATTTCTAATCATTTTTTTTTCATAATAACCACTAGTTTAGATTAATGATCACTTGTATGATTTATCGACAAAAAAATCATTACTTTAAGGCACAGGTTCATAAGTCAATGATATCAGCTTACCAGTGATAGTTTCATCAAGTGCAGTTAGTTGTCTTACATGTATTCGTTAATGCTTACTAATTAGCAAAAAATCACTCTTCAAAATAAGTTATACATCAGTCACATCGCCTCGCACACACTGCTCAATCCATTAACATTTATTTCATACTTAGTCTGTGATTCTGATGGTAATTAAAAATAATGTATCTATATTTCATCATTTGTGTCACTGATCGCATTGTTTTAACATGGACACGGTCCATGGTTTTAGTAGCTATTTATTATTAAGCTACAGAGCAGAAGCTTCATTCTTCATGACGGTCAGTCGGTCGTACAATACTCATCATCATGGAACTAATGATTATATGATTGACAACTGAACAATGCTTGAATATCATAGTCTACATGTAGTCTATTATCATGGGTTCTATTTAAGGGACTGACTATCGAAGAAGAAATAGCAATGACTACTTACTCGTGGATGAATAGAGTAGTTTGGACAACAAACAATGGCTCCTAATTTATTGGCTAATTGATTACAAACTAAACCATACATATTTTTATCACCAGATCCCCAAGCACCGCCATATACAAATATTACAACAGGTCGAGGTTCGGAATCTTTAATTATTACTTTTGGTTGATGCAAGTCCATTGTGTTGTCATTTCTTCCAAAAATCAGATTCTGAAATAAACAAGCTAACAGTGAGGCTGATGTCCACCGCCAAAATCCCAAAATAAATAGATGACACATATTAATTAATCGCACATTTATTTTTTTCCAAAGCATTGAGCAATCAAACTTTACACAACGTTTTATCGCTCTCTGTCAGTTTGAACATCCTACCTCAATTAGAAGGAGAGTTATTGTGCTCAAAAGTCGCGACTAATCAAATTGCTTATCGCTTTGCTTACCCTAAGCAGAACATGCTCATTATCGAACTTAGTCAAGGTATTGATGTAATGAAACTAAACACTAAGTTTAAACACTCTCACTTAATTAGAACTAAAGTTATCGTGTCCCAAAGCATCAACCAATGAAATTGCTTATCTTGGCTTACCCTAAGCAGAAAATGCTCATCTTTGAACTCCATCAAGACATTCACCTAAGTTTGAACATTCTAGCTTGATCAGAAGGGGAGTTATTGTGTTCCAAAGTCTCGGTCAATTAAATTGCTTATCGCTTTGCTTACCCTGAGCAGAAAATGCTCATTATCGAACTTAATTAAGGTATTGATGGAAATAAAACTATACACCATGTTTCATCACTCTCACTTACTTAGAACTAAAGTTATTGTGTCCCAAAGCATCAACCAATCAAATTGCTTATCTCTGCTTACCCTAAGCAGAAAATGCTCATCTTCGAACTCCATCAAAACAGTGACCTCATAAACACCTACACCAAGTTTGAACATTCTAGCTAAAAAAGGGAGGGGGTTATTGTGTCCCAAAGAGTGTGACAGACAGACGGACGGATGGACAGATACAGATGAACCAGTTTTAATAGTCCCCTGCTTTTTCGAAAGGCAGGGGACAATAAAATAGTACATGTACCCAAATACTTCAATATTACAACCTACATTTCATTATTATTTCATCAGATTCTGAACATTTCTTGTTTCAAATAAGTTATTTGGGGTACAAAATAAGAGTCCTTGGACTTGGAAAACAATCCCTAACTAGACTTGCTTGCAAGGCTGAAGGCTTTCACCTTACCCAAGGCAGCACAAAATGCCCACCACTCACCCCTTAAAACACACACACACACACCCACACACACACACAAACAACTCAGATATTGACACTGTCTGTGCATGCGCTTGTTATACGTTGGCTATACGTACAGATTGTATACACTCTTACTGCAATGAAAGATGCCGTTTTCAATTTTCGATCCCTTTGTTTTCCCATTCCTGACATTTAGGACTGTGGCGCAATGGTTTCATATATCAGACTACAGTTTAGACTCTCCGTAAAACAAGTTTTAAAATAAATATTACGATGACTTTTCGAGAAAAATACCTCTAAAAATGGTCCAAATCGTAAAAATACGACAATTTGGATTTTCAGTCTCGTTTTTCGACTACGCATGACATTTAGAGAAATTGTACAATGGTTTCACACAAAACACCATCTATTAGACTGTCGATTGACAAAGTTTTAAAAAAATCGTAGACGGCGTTTCCGAGAAACATGCGTACAAAGTTGCCCGAAATCGTAAAAAACGTCACATTTCAAAGTCCAATAACTTTTTCAATTTTTGATAGAAACTTGTCACTGTAGTATCATCTGATAGACAATTCAATTGGTTATCAAACGACATAATAATTTAACTACTCGGTAAAGAACCAATCGAAACATTGCATTTTACGCACAGACATCCATTTTTTACAATTTTGTCCAACTTTGGATACCTTTCTTGACTACTTCCGGTGATCAGAGGATTTTCATTTATAGTTCATGGACTTGTTTGGGCTTTCGACTATATATTTCTGAAGTTTTAGAAAAATCGTTGGAGCCGTTTAAAAAAAATAAGAACTCTACGATTTGACCAAAATGCGAAAAAAAGTGAAAAATCAAAGTTAACATTTCAGAACAAAACTGATATTGTTGGAATCGGATTGATGTCAGCTATCCAAAAATATAAGTCAAATTTCAAAACTTTAAAAAATAACACTTTTAGAAAAAAAATTGAAAATTTTCAATTTTCACCGAAAAAATGAGAGCGACAAAGTTTCTAAAATCGATGTTTTTGAACTGCTATCAACTCAGAAATGTCACCAGCTACTCAAAAATGTAAATATCTGAAAAGGCGATTGAGAATTGACGAAGTTATGGCCGATTTTTAATTTGCGTGCACGTTAAAGAATTGACGTATATCCGCTATGCGCACGAATTTCGTTTTACATTTAAGCACTAGCCACCACCCAGTTTCCCGACAGAAAAACAAACTTTAGACCTCTATCTCTTATAGTTGCTGAGAAATAGGCAAAACGGAAAAAAAAAAATAATAATAATAATATTAATCTGAGTAATAACAATAGCCTTTCACCATTTTCAATGGTGAAAGCCTAATAATAAGGTTGTAATCAAACAAAATGTGGACCAGTGAAAACTTTGTCAAAAGGTCATTGATGTTTTTTTATGATCTGATCTGATTATGGCAATTGAGCCAGTAGTTCAGGAGATATGGCTATTTAAAGAAAGGAGCCATCGAAAATATGTGAAAAAAGCCAAAAACAGATGCCTACATGCTTGTCTCAGATACCACACGACTGATTGAGCCAAAATCTTGAAATTTGCCTTAACATGTAGATGGCTTTGTAATGAAGGGGCTATAGTATTTTGATTGGATATCCTTTATAAGCCATGATTTTCTTCAAATAAAGACATCAATTTCTTTTAAAAAAGTACATCTACATAATTCAAAATCATATGTCACCAGCACATTCATTGACAAACTGAAAAAATATATATGATATATCCATTTAATTTTCTCAATGTTTTGTGGAATAAAGGAGTTTTTTGGTGATAATGACACTCATATTTGGAGACTGTGAAGTTTGAAGTACAGGGGAGCAAACCGTAGGAGCAGTATTTTTCTAAACTCTGTATACCCCCCCCCACCAAAATATTGTCAATTAATTGACTCTTCTTACCTTGATCAGTTCGGAACTACTAGCCCTCCTGTAAAAATGTTTCCAGCGAAAATACAGTGGAGCAAACCGTAGGAGCAGTACTTTTCTAAACACTGTATAATTCAGTTTATAAACCTTCCTCAGACTGAGAGCTCTTTTGTATTTGTGTTTTGTTTGAGGCCAGCCATAAAGTAAATTACACAAAACTGCTACTGTGTAGGGTACTGCTACTGCTGTTGATGCTAGCAACACAACTCCTTTCACTAAACTTCGATACATTGCTATTCCTGAAAAACAATTTTGTAGAAATAAGCTTAATCATCCACTTCATCAATCTGACAACATCTATTGTCATGACTTAATTTTTTGAGGAAGTGAAATTTTGATAGGTTGTAAATCTGTAGTGATGTTATGGCTCTGAGACTTTGTCTATTATTAACTGGCATTTATCTTTGGACTGATTCCAAGTGGGCTGAGATCAGAGCCTAGAGTCTTGCTTGGGGTTAAACCAACAAGTTAGATGTTACTCTTTGATATTATGTCATGTGAATGAAACACTCTGGAGTAGCTTGGGGTAGTATATCACATTAATCAAATAGCTAGGAACTCAGATTGTTTGTTATGAGGGGAATAAACTCAAATTTTCATTTGGTTACATATTTTGAGTTAGTTTATAATAGTCCTGCCGCAGGGTGATCTGGTTTCGTTAAATACGGTACAATCTCTATGCTTAGTAGTGAGATGGCGTTTCAAATGGTGGCGTATCCACTTCCCTCAGATGATTTTGTTAGTTTATAGCCAGTCAGATGGTTGTAGTGGATGTTGTGCAGTAAAATCGTATCATAGTCAGATGATACTTAGTCGTCGGACGGATGGTATCCAGTTGTCACTAAATGCGGTCTAGTGGTCATATCATGTCCATACAGTGAACATGATAATAAGCAGCTCTAGTCTTATAAAGGTGTTTTTGAATAGACCACTATCCCTTAACATCCAAATTTGTGTGAATTTTAAGTCATTCAAATATTAACTTTGGCCTCTAGAGCTGCAATAAGAATTTTCAAAGTGATACATGTAACTCTGGCAGTAATTACATGTATGTGACATCATTGAAAATCAATAGGATTCTTTGTCTTATGACCTTAAACACTGTGTATAAATTTTAAGTCAATCGGATATTAACTTTAGCTTCTAGTGCATCCACAAGCAATTTACAGGCAAACAGGGATGACGGCAATATACAACCACAACATTTCAATGTGGGCGTTTAAAAAGCTATGGTTCAAGGGAATCATTACTGTTGGAACTGCTTGCGGAGTCGTAATAGGTGATAGTGTTTGGTGTCCGAATAGTCATTGGTTGTTACCTGTGGGTTTAACCGTGGACCATACATGTATAGATATTATAAAACGGGCAATAAGTTCCTTTTTGGATTCTCTGCTGTTTGCGCGAGATCTCAATAAGCGCCGTGATTTTTGTCATTGCAGAATTTTATAGGATTAGTTTCTCAAACTCCTCCTTAGACTTAGAATTTACGGTATTATGATTATGAATCTTACTCTTCTCCTTAGTCTCAGTCAGATATTTTAGACCATGTCTATGCGGACTCAAATTTTAAAAAAATAATTAAGAAAACAACCAAATAATATATGTTAGAAATCCATTGTGTAATTTTTTAGTCAGTATCGAGTACCGGTATTAAGAAAGATAGATTTTATTCAAGGACATGCGCTATTTCAATGTTTACTTTTTGTCATTGACATGACACTTGGAGTTCTTTCAATATCCACTTGCGGAACATGACAACCTTTCGTTTAATTCTATCATTTTTAAAAAAATTTTACCACTTCCCCAGGCAACTTCACATTGGTTTACTTTTCGAGTGCAAACTGCCTATGTTAAGCCAACCAAAACAGCGGATTACGTAGACACTAGACAACAAATCTCTTCGTGTAGGCTGCCATCTTAGATTCAGCAATTGTTATTTAGCAGCAGTTTCGTATTCAAAAAAAAAATGTATGACATTAACAAAACACTTTTTTTTTTAAAAGATAAAGAGGGTAATTACAAACAAACCAGCATAAATCATAAACACATCTTAATCTTATGCTCACGTAATACTCGCGTGTTGTCTTAGACTTGCAAATATAATAATATGGTCTATGGGAGACAACTTTTTTGGAATTTGTAGGATGCAGACCATAGAATTATAAATAGAACATAATATCACTCATTTTTTTTTCATTTAAAAGACTAACTACATTCACCGTAATTGTACGTGTCGCAGGCCTCCTCTTGAAATATTTAGTACATCTTTGTGTGTTGTTTGGTTGCCCGAACCCTCAGTGGAATAGGGCCTACTAGTACTAACTAAAGCTGCTTGAAATTCAATGCAACGGTGGCGACAGCTGCTTGTGCCTTATTATTTACACGTTTACTGTAGGAAATGAAATGGAATGGGGTTTAACGACTGACTGTTCTGTTTCGACTGGGCTAATGAGTATACGCCATACAGTGTGTTATGAGAAATATTTTGCCCTGACACCGGCGCTATTAGGCCCACTCTTTATATCGAATTCCAACTGTCAATTATAGGGATCTTTACACCAATATGTAGGCCTACAAAAGTAGAAAATTAAATGTAAAAAGTAGGGAAAACTTCTTATCCAAAAGAGTGTTTTTATGCTGAAAACCTTTATCAAACCTTTGAACTTTTAAAAGTGAATTATAGTTTCATCGACATAATTTCTGCGTAATAAGGGGTAAGGGGTGCCCCCCCCCCCTTTATCATGGAGATGTCGACAGCTAAAAAAAAGATAGTAGCCTATATATGCCTATATTGACAGCATATTCTAAAACCTTTTTGTTTTTTCTGCTAATTGCATGAAATAATTTTATAATACTGTCTTATGAGTACAGTCCCAAAGTGCAGGGAATAGCATTTGCGCTTGTCTCATTTTATGAAAATTTATATTTTTTTGGAGCACTGCTGGGTTTCTACCCTCTCCCCGGTGCTCGCTGCCAAAAAAGGCAAACTTAGTACTCCTAAAGAAAGTACAAACGATTATTTAGTGTATAACATATAACTAGATGTCTACCGTAAACAAGGGGGGTTGGGTGGCCGAATGGTTAGCACGTGCGTGCACTGCTGTATCATAAAGCCTGTCATTGAGTCAACTGGCGTGGTCTAGAATCCCACGGCTGTACGTGGCAAGGAGTAGGGTCGCCTGTCCAACCACGTGGGTTTTCCCCGGGTCCTTCGGCTTCCTCGAGTATCCCACTGTTGCGACGTATTGAAATAAAATTAAACCATATGTAAGTCCTGAAATGACCTAGTTTGTGTCGAGTGAACGTTAAACCCCATTTCTCTCTCCCTCTCTACCGTGAACAGAATGCTACTTGTACTTTTTCAAATATATAAATAATGTCTTTTGGGGGCTTATGTTAATATAACCAATTTCCCAACCAGGTCTTCATATGCATTACTGGACTAGAAATGGAATCAGGGACGTGGCGATCGCTGTTTTCAGGCTTTCCAATCCTAAGGATGAAGAGTGAAACAGTGACTACTGGAATTACACAAGACTCAGGTCGTTTACGGTTGGATCCAACCACGATTGGCCATTTCTTTAATATTTTTTTTGTTGCCTGGTTAGTGGAATTACTATTTGTCAAGTTTGCGGCTCCTATAAGGGAAATGTTTCAAGTTGCTTAGTTGTTAAATCTTGTACACTGACAGTTTAACCGTTTTTGTGCATTTTCCCTATCTATATTTTATAAGAAAGTGATCGATCAATACAGTTTTGTAAAGCGAGATACAATTCGATAGCCTGTTGATAAACAGCCACCGCTTTATGCAAATATATATGTTCGGTTAAACTTGAATCAGAAAAATACTGCGTGTACAGTATAAGATCAATTTGTTTCACCTTTCTTTATTTTTACAACATAAATATCTTTATTTATCAATCGCTTTACAACTATATGGTTATACATTTAATACTCAGACTGGACCATGTCATCCTCATCAAAATCTATAGAATCAGCTGCCACCTCGTCATAATCTTTTTCTAACGCTGCTAAATCTTCTCTGGCCTCAGCGAATTCCCCCTCTTCCATTCCTTCCCCGACATACCAGTGAACGAAAGCTCGTTTAGCATACATCAAATCAAACTTATGATCTAATCGATTCCAGGCTTCAGCTATAGCTGTTGTATTACTCAACATACAGACGGCCCGTGGAACTTTTGCTAAATCACCGCCAGGAATAGCCGAAGGTGGTTGGTAGTTGATGCCCACCTTAAATCCAGTAGGACACCAATCAACAAATTGTATAGTGCGTTTTGTTTTAATACTAGCAATAGCTTTGCTAACATCCTTGGGAACAACATCTCCTCTGAACAACATACAACAAGACATATACTTTCCGCACCTAGGATCACATTTTACCATTTGATTGGCTGGATCAAAGCAAGCATGACTGATCTCCGACACCGATAATTGTTCCTTGTGAGCCTTTTCAGCGGAAATAATCGGTGCGTAAGTAGCCACCGGGAAGTGTATTCTTGGGTAAGGAACTAGATTGGTCTGGAATTCAGTTAAATCAACATTAAGACAACCGTCAAAACGAAGTGATGCTGTGATAGAACTGACGATTTGACTGATCAGACGGTTGAGGTTTGAATATGATGGTCTCTCAACGTCAAGGTTTTTACGACAAATATCGTAGATTGCTTCGTTGTCTACCAAGAAAGAACAATCGGAATGTTCAAGGGTGGTGTGTGTTGTAAGAACTGCATTATAAGGTTCAACGACCGAAGTACAAATATCTGGAGCTGGATAGATGGAAAATTCCAATTTTGACTTCTTTCCATAATCCACGGATAGGCGCTCCATTAATAGGGAACTAAACCCAGAACCGGTGCCTCCCCCAAAACTATGGAATATGAGAAATCCTTGAAGACAAGTACAGCCATCAGATAACTTCCTAACTCTTTCTAGTACTTCATCAATGATTTCTCTACCAATAGTGTAATGTCCACGGGCGTAATTATTGGCAGCATCTTCATTACCAGTGATCATTTGGTCAGGATGAAACAATTGACGATAGGGTCCAGTTCGAATTTCATCTAAAATAATAAAAACAAGTGTCATTATTTGGCAAGAGCATAAAGATATATGTATTGGATATTTATAAAGATATATTATTGGATATTTATAAAGATATATGTATTGGATATTTATAAAGATATATTATTGGATATTTATAAAGATATATGTATTGGATATTTATAACGGTTGAAAATTTGGTTGGGGTAGGGTGGGGGCTCTGTTCTTTCACTTTGTTTGACTTGAATGTTTAGGCCCGAATGTCGCGTGTTCGACACCGCCCTTTGCAGAGAAAGTTCATCGTGAATTTCCGACGTGGTTTACCCTTGTTAGTGGTGCAGGACTGAGGGCCTGACAAAGACAGCTATCTAGTCTTCATTAGTCAGTTCGGGGCAGAACAGTACAACATTAAACAAATGTTCTTTTGTCGGGGTTTTAAGCCCGAATATCTAGTTAGCTATCGTGTAGAATCTTATGGTGAAGTAGAATATTGTTCCATACCTATAACCGTTGGTTCAAGGTCGACGAAGATAGCCCTAGGGACATGTCTGCCATTTCCTGTATCACTGAAGAACGTGCTAAAAGCGTCATTAAACTTCCCAGACCCACTTTCAGTTGGCATCTCTCCATTAGGTTCAATACCATGTTCTAAACAATACAGTTCCCAGCACGAGTTACCAATCTGAACCCCCGCTTGACCAACATGAACGCTTATAACTTCACGCTGTCAATAGATAAAACATATATATTATAAAATGATCAGGGGCGGAATCAGAAGGGTAGGGCTTCCAAACCCACCCTGCTCAGCTGCATAATAATATTTTAAGAGAAATGTGTAATGGTCTTGTGTTTTATCCTTTATCATCAGATGATGTGATGTGATCGGCATTTAAAGCGTGAGATAATGATATAGATATCACAATTGTTGCTTTGTATCATTACAATTGGATCACAATGTGTTCAATTTATCTCTTTAAAAAGCTCAATGTGTATGTATACCAACGCAATTACGACACGATGATGATAGATTAAAGATAGCACCATATTTCATGCATTGTCAATTGTCAAAATTTGACATTCAAGGACTAAATTTATAACTTGACTCAAATAACCTCTGCCACGTATAAATAGGTAGACATCTTTTTTGTTTTGTTTTAAATTATTAGTCGAGGAGGCTGACTCCATATGGCCTGGTTAGCGGGAAAAAATTCCCACTAAAATGATTCCTGATTTTTCTGAAACTATATGATGGGTAGTCTTCCAGAAAAATTCCCCCCGTTAATCGGCCTTGGGGAAAAAATTTTACAGCCATTTTTTGTTTTGGTATGTATACTTGCCTTCATAAACAATGTATACATTGTCAACAATATAAATGCAACATTATTTAACAGATGGACGCAATGTGATTTATGATAAAGTTGACACCTAGAAGTATATTCTAGTTTCGTTAAGTAAGCCATATGATAAGCATATTACTTATAATTGCATGCTATATTATTAAAATTTAGTTATTTAAGTAAAGGGAGGTAATAATACTCCATAATATTTAGACAATGTATATTTCCAACAAAATAAATTATACAATAGGGATATAAACTCACTAATAGTATGCTAAATAACAAGACATGTGTTTCTATTGAGTTATAAAATTAAACATAATATATGGCAGATAGCAATATTATAATAAACTTCGAAAAAATCATACAGTGATCAAATATCAAGTCACAAACAATATATAACCACAGTGACCTATATCCAAAACTATAGTTGTTATTAGTCTGGACTATTTAGGTGTCTACAGACTATAAATAAAACAATACTAACTAAATGAAACTAGCTTTGTCACATTACCCACGCCCCCTTTTAAATCCTGCCGATTATAGAATATCTGAGAAAAACTTTGATTCATTAGTAATAGTATTTGCTTCAACTGTATCACTCATACCTTTCAAACAATCAGTATGGATGTGCAGAGTTGACTTGCCAAAATCAACTTTCCCTGTAACATATGTCATCTTTTCTAGAACTTGGTACGGACCCTTCCGGCGAAACTTAATTTTTCTACGAATGGTGGTTCTTGCTACAAGTGTAAACATGAACATCCAATCACCCTTGTTGAAACTTATTTTAGTAGAATTCAAATCATCGGTTTGTCTTTGGTGTGTTGCTTGTTTCTTCTTTTTAGCAAATTTGTAACCTACCTGAAACTTTGTCCTACGATTTGCTTCGTATGTATGTAGCTTATCCAGTGTCTCTGATGAGCTATGGTATGCTTCTTTATTTGTACCTCTCCTCTTTGCTTTATTACGCTTACGTTTTCCAATGTGTCTGACAAAAGCACTATCCGTTTTTGATTTTCGTTCTAGCTGTGGTTCCTTCTGTTTGTCTATCGTTTTAGGTGGACACTTAACAGAAAGGTGGCCCATTATCTTGCTTTTCTGACATTTATTGCATAGTTTAGGTTTTCAATACATTGTCATGTTTCTGTAGAAAATCAGATTTAGGTATCTTCAAAACTGATCTGGCATACTTTTAGCTGTTTCTCTTGATGTCCATGGCGCATTGATATGACTCGAATTCAATGGCTACTTGAACAGCATCTTCTAAACCCTCTGGCCTTGTTTGTTGAACTACCCATACCAGAGTCTTGTAGAGAATTGAGAAATGCGTCCCTTGCGAGAATATCCTATAGATCTGCTTCAGCAGTAGGGTATGCGAGGATAACGAGTCGGTTTATTGACTGGCCTAACTCTGTTAGCTTTTCATTAGTTCACATCTATATTCTTTAGTTCACATCTATACATCTCTGTCTGATTCCTAGGTTGATATCCTCTTTCCAAAGCTTCCATCAAACTAGTATAGTTGTATCTGTCTACTGTCGGAAGAGAACTCAGTATTTGCTGAGCTGGACTCATCAAACCTCAGCTAAATGTAACCCTCTTTCGTCTCTAGTCCTGCAATTTCAAAATTTATAATCCATTAATGGTGTGCGTCCATCATATTTTCCGCCTGCAATACTGGCTTTATGTAAGACTGTCTTTGCTGTTGTAGCTGTAATGGAGCTCTGGACTGTTGATATCTACTTAGATAATCAGAAAAAACATGTCTCTTGGACTTTCTCTGTAACGGAGTCGACGTCTTAGAGGGGGACCCTCTAAGTGTATCCTTGCATCCTCGACCATGTTTGCCTTTCGTCTGTTAAAACTGGTGGCGGTCTGTTGTCTTCAAGGCTGTAGGTTAACTCTTCTAGTTCTCTAGACAATTCTGTTAACCAGATCTGTCGTCTTTCAATTTCGTCTGGAGTCATTTCTCCTTTATCTGTTCGAAAACGGTGTGAACTGGATCCGGCCATCGCCTCTAAATTTCTATAAATCTGTGCGAGGTATAGATTGATTTCGAGGAATAAATTGGATTTGAGTATTTTTTTGTATTTTTATTTTGTAATTTGGCCTATGTAATCTTCCAATGGTAGTAGGTCCATATTAGTGTCTTAGCTATTCAATAACTAGATTCCAGTCTATTAGTTTTGGGCCGAATTAAGGCAAATATAGGCTATTGGGCCATCTTATCTACAGAATACCTTTGGAATCGGACTCAGCACCCCTAAAAACCTATATTTTGAAACTTACATGTACTACAAAATAATTATGAAAAAAATCACAAAAATTCGATACCAAACTCTGACCCCGAAAACCTATATATTGACACCATACAACGTACCATTGACCAATAAGGGGCCCAAAAACTGAAATTTTACAAAAGTTTGGATACCAAACCTAAAAAGGGCTGTAATTTTTTTCCCCAAGGCCGATTAACGGGGGGAATTTTTCTGGAAGACTACCCATCCTATAGTTTCAGAAAAATCAGGAATCATTTTAGTGGGAATTTTTTCCCACAAAATATGCCATTCTCTCCGACTATATACCCAACGGTCAACTTCGGCGAGAAAGACAGTTTACGTATTCTTTGGTATTTTGTCGTATTCTTGTTAAAAAAGTCATAATATAAAATAAATAATGCCCCTTTCACCGAAATACGAAAATGAAAGGAACATTCACATAAACAAAATAAAATCCAAAAATCTTACCATATTGTTGCTCTATTGTAGATATTTGGTTTTAAGTTGGTTTTGTTTTTTCTGGCTTTTGCACAAACTATTCTCACTGTGACTATAATGTATCAACAGCAAGTAAAATATTCTAAATGAACCTATGTACCTGGCGTTGTCTTATATACTTATCTATTTCAAGTTTAATCAAGGTCCAAATATTGCTGATAACACCTTCTGATTATGTTATTTTGAATGTATTCGTTGTCTATGATTCAGAATAGGATCACACAGATGATAACTTATCTACATAACGACATGCATCTTTATTAAAGATGAAGAGGTGCTGACAAACTAAAAGTATTTATCAACTAAGCTGATATGTTATTGTATTAATTTCACTGATGGACTAAAATTAGTCTTGGTGATAAAACATATGTCATGTTCTCATGATAGAATTTAACATATATATGTATCTGTAATAAAGGAGAACTACTTGTATCACTGATTCGTCCATACAGTTGAAGTCAGTTATCTTGACATGGTTAATCCGTAAACATAACAGTAACTGACATCGCCACTGACTTTAAATTAATCAGTTAAAATACATAATAATTCAGCAATCAAACAATCTGATAAAAATACAGATCTATATTTTGTTTCTTCTTTTATGGCCTCCACAGTAATGGCAAGTAAAACGAAATTTTGAACTATAAAAACGAAATGAAATCTGTTCTGTGTTTTAATCAGATTGACAATGAACCAAACACAAAACAGCTTCCTTAACTTTCTTACAACAAAAAAAACAATATCAAATTATTATGCTATTTGATAAAGTGGGGATATCTGCAGATTACCCCAAACCCCATTATTCATTGATCATCTATATACAAGGCCAGCGGAAGCAACTTCCATCCTAAGTCCCTATAGCCCCTCCTAGCCCCCCTACTCAGCCAGGCCTGATATATGTATACACATATATTATACTTATCAATAGTAATATAACCTCAACCTGTTTATACTTTTTGAATAACAGTATCGACATCACAGTCTGTAGGGCTACCATTATCATTGGACCCAAAATCCACAATAGAGTAAATCCCATTGTAGCAGTATTTACTATAAAATCTTCCCCCTGCCAATCTTAGAAATACAATTATGTGTATACAGATCCAAAATTATCCCTTTGTAAATAATAAATAAGTTATACTGTGAACAAAATAAACAAAATCAATTTCAAAAGAGGATTTTGATATTTATTGCCTTCAGTCAGTTGACAGGAATTATATTTACACAGTGACATGGTTGATTATACAATTTAATATATATATATATATTTAGATATATATTAGATATTTATACAAAAACAAAACAATATCTTATAAAGACTTAACAAATTCATAAAATGACACTATTATTTGTCTATAAAACGATTAAACCTATTCCATTTCATTGAAGCTATCAAATTATATCACTATTCACAATTTATTCACTTAAAAGATTAGCTGCAAGACAGTAAATCAGACCACAACTGAGGGATGGTCTTTTTGACATTTAGAGAGATGACTATTTATATTTTTAACCAGTCTCAATAATCACAACAAACTACCACAAATTTTAGTATGCATTCTACATGCTTCAAATTCAAGGTGATGGTCATATTTCAGCTAACCCAATCTAAGAAGTATGCAGATCTGTGTATGACCTTTAACATACTTTTTTTGTGGAGGCTGATATTTCTTGCAGTTGAAGTGATGAAATTTAGGTTTGAGTGACCAAGACTATAGTCCATCTTATAATTTTATGTTATAAAAAAATTAATCAAAAGATTCCTTGATTTTTTTATAAAATAAAGTATAATTAATGACAGATTTGGTATCACTATATGCCCACTCATTACTTTAAAAGTTGAACAACATAATCAATCAACAATATAATTAATGCTCGGGAATCATCATTGGTGATTAATTAAATATATAATAAATTGTTCATAAATTTGGTTGTTCTTTTGTAAATAAATAAAGTAAAACATATCAATTGTGCTATGTATATATAGAATATGCGTTGAATTAATTTAAACTTAAGATTCAACTTTTAGTTTACTAGCTAAATCTTTATATGTTTTATTATCTTCAGTTTCTGCTTTTCTTTTAATATAATCCAATAATCTAATCTGAAATAAAAATAAAACAATAATTAGATTAGAACCTCAATATTATTACTATTTTCTAAAACTTTATTACAACAATTCAGACAACCAATACTTTCTTGCTCTTATATAATAATAATAATAATGAGTCCTCTAATGCGCTAAAATTCACATCACAATAGGGAAATGCTCTAAGCGCTGACACACACAAAGCACACTAGCCACACAAAACGCACATGATAATGTCCTATTTAAATATAAGGGTTGAAGAGATTTGTCTTTAGGTTATATTAATGAAATATATTGAATTATTTGCTTTGAAGTGCAGATGTTTGATGAAGCTTGGGACCAACTAATTTAATTTAGGCACACAAGACTCAAATACAGGGCCTAGTACTGAGAAATGTGAGTAAGGAAGACATTTTTAACAAGTAAAACTAGATAAATTAAACTTTTTATTCAAATTTCTAAAAAAAACTTTCAATTTTCATCTTTTATTGGAAGACACCCTAAAATAGATGTTTGTCACTAAACTTGATAGAGGTCATTTTCAGAATGTATTTATCATTAATTACTGTTCATTTACTATACATGTTGAGGCCTACCGGTAAGTAAATTTTTGAATTATTTGCTGTCAACTTCTTTTTCCACCGTTTAATTGCAGAGTCTGTTAGACGTTTACACCCCTTAATGTTCCCCATTCAATCATGAAATAACAACTGCTCTTTAAGTCAAGCTGGTAGACAAAAGTGATGAAGTTGCCAGTTAGTTATACCCTGACATTTTTGTCTAGTACTTGCCCCATGGATGTTTTGGGGGTAATCCACTATCCAGTATTTATTTTTCGGAAAGGTTGGATATCTCTACTTTCTATATATCAAATTTGCTATACTTTTATTGGAAATATACACCGATAAAAACTTTTGTGACAATGTGCCGTTACAAATAGATCTCTGAAAAAGGACAAGACATCTCATTTGACTTACCATTTGTTTATTGTCTCCTGTGGAATGTTTCTGACTTAAAGACCATAAATTAACCGAGAGAGTGGATAAACCCTTCTGGCTTATATCTCCATGTGATACAATAGTACTCAATAAATCTAGTGCTATACTACTTTGTCTTTTAGATGTCTGAAATCAAATTCAAAATGGTTACTTCTTTTAAACTGGCGATGAAAGCATGGCGTATGGAATTTTATTTATGAGATTTAACTTGGTAATAGTTTTTTGACATTAAATTTAAGAGTCGAATATTAAAACAAAATACCTCTGGAGATGATAATGTTTTTAAATGGTTGAGTATTTCATTCACTAAAGTATCTGCCATTCCTTTCAATTCATTTAAATATTTCTTATCATGACCATACATCTTATCATTAGAATCAACTGGAATGAAATCAAAATATTAAAGTCCTGACATGCCAGAATAAATGGTAAATAGAGTGTTTAAGATCAAACATAATCAAAGATATTTTTATTTAAAAAAAATCGTTTTGGTCCAAAAATTATTCAAATAAATCAGTTCTAACTATGGCCATTTAAATTAAATTTTATTCATAATACTTGGCAATTCTACATAATCGATAAAGTTTTTTTTTTTATATACTTGCAGGTTTTCAAAAACATAACAACAACAGTTCTCACATTAAAATAGTGCATATTTTTTGTTATTGATATGGTTTACTGTGTTTTTAAAATAGAACACAGTTTATACAAATTTAGTAGCAAGAGCTCCAATGGGTTGCCTCATGATATTACCTTGTAAGCCAGTTGCGAATTCTACCGGTATCTAAAATCCAGCAATTTTACATAAACTTTATTGATATATATCTACCTACCTTTATCTATATGATATATATAAGATTCCTGACTAGCCGCAGATAATACTGACAAAACTTTTATATATACTATAGCTTTAGCATCACTTGTGTGATCCCACGTATAATCTTGTAAAACATTTAATAATCCTCGTAACATATACATTACTCCAGACTCTGGATTATCCTAAAATTAAATATATTGACTTAATTACATTTCATACAATTCTAAAAGAACATGTTTTTTTTTCACCAAACATGATTGACATTGATCAATTTATTAACTGCTAGATAGAAATAAATATCCTCAATGTTATCTAGAATACAAAAGATCATCAAGTAATAATTTGGGTGAAACTAACAAAAATATTTTCCCCCAGAATGGAATTGTCCAAATCAAACTCATGTCATCCTGTTCTACTTACTATCCAGATATTTATTTTATTAACAAATACTGAAATGATGAATCACAATGGTAGCAAAAGAATTACAAAATATTTACTAAAATGAGAAAGATAAAAGGTATTTTCTCTGGTGAGTTTTAAATGAGTCAAGTGGTCATCCAGCATAGTCACAGAAATTTAGTGTCTTGCAACATACTGAGCCTGTATAATTTCTGCCTTTTTGGCAATCAGCCCCCATTCTGATCTAGGCTACTTCTACGTTTTTTTAAATATTCTAATTTACTGGCATAAAAAGAATAGTTGATATAATGTTTATAATATAATAACTTACTGGTATAACAAGAATAGTTGATATAATGTTTATAATATAATAACTTACTGGTATAACAAGAATAGTTGATATACTGTTTTTAATATAATAACTTACTGGTATAACAAGAATAGTTGATATACTGTTTATAATATAATAACTTACTGGTATAACAAGAATATTTGATATACTGTTTTTAATATAATAACTTACTGGTATAACAAGAATAGTTGATATAAAGTTGAGTATATAATCTATTAACAATGGTTCTGTAGTCCGTGTTTTACCATCTATTTCCATCTGTTTAGGTAAATCTGGTATCAATGATATAGATGCTTTAAAGAATGCATCACCTATATACAAACAAATCATATATTTATTCTATTTTCTATTTTTTATGAATAAATCTATATGTTTTTAAAGATTAAGGAAGTAAATATTTATTTAAAGAAATTTTCTTTTTTAACATTTTCTTACAAATCCCTTATAAAGTGTTGTCTTTTACCCAAAATTCCCTCTTAAGAAACTTTTTTAAACAATTGGGAATAGTTATTTCGCAAACTATAGAAGAATATTCCAGTACAGTCAGTATTTAAGCACTAAAGTGAATGAACAAATTCAGGAAACAGTTAGTAAAAGGAATCTAAAATATCTTCTGTTAACTAGTATGTATACTATATCTAACAAAGAGAAAGAGAAATGGGGTTTAACGTCCACTCGACACATATGGTTTAATTTTTTTCCAATAATTTGCTTGCGCGTAGGGGTCTTTAGCAGTGAGTAGAAACCAGAGGACCCGGAGAAAACCCACGAGGTTGGACAGGCGACCCTACTCCTTGCAACGTACAACTGGGGAATAAAAACCACGCCAGTTGACTCAATGACAGGCTTTATTATACAGCGCGTGCGGCCGCGCACGCTAACCATTCAGCCATCCAACCCTCCCATATCTAACATAAGCTTGTCCAGGTAGATTATATAATGAAGTAGATATCTTACCTTGAGAAAAACACTGGTTTAATAAAGCTACTTGTCCTGACAGTAGATAAAGTTGTAATTGGGAATAAACTGACTGTAATGATGGTACTGTTATAAAACAATATGCAGCACATGCCTACAATTATACAATCATATGCCTACAATTATACAATCATATGCCTACAATTATACAATCATAATGCCTTCAATTATAAAAATCATAATATAATGCCTACAATTATACAATCTAACATAAGTTGGACTATTTATGCTATTATAAAAGTTTTGGTAGTTTTCTTGCACAAAGTCAAACTGGGTGTTGACCTTTAATAATCAAGGAGATATCTAAGAGAAAAATCAAATAAGACTTAAATTAAACTTTAAAAAGGACTCCAGGAATATTTACCCGAACAAACGCTGCTGTTTTTCTCGAATGGTTACCTTTTACCACTTGTCTAGTCTCCATTGATAACCTGTTTACACTCTTGATAATAACAATAAAATATACAAAATATAAGTCTGCAAGTAAGATTCAGCCATATCAAATCCTAATAAGATTTCTCTAGATTTTCCAAAAACAAAATTGCCTTTGTTTGATAGAATATTTTCCTCATTATTACTTAAATTTGAGTATTAAGTATTTAGTAAAGTACGCCATCAAGGAATGGGATAATTGAAAATCAATAGAAGTATTGTGATTTATCTACCTGTGTTAATTGTATTAAAACAGTATCTAAGTTACTAAAGTAACCCCTAGCCTCCACATAAAAACTTAACTGTTGTTCAAAATCTCTACCGAATGATATACATCGAATAAAACCACATATAGCATTGGAAATAACTCTTTTCTCATCCTCTAGAGTCAGAGCACTAAAAAAAAGTAATAAAACAATTTACTTCAGTAGTTATTATTGTTATAATATTAAAATATTAGTGTGGCATGGTTTAACCAGAATAAGAATGTTATTATTTTTCCAAATGTTTGAGAATGATATGGAAATACATGTATGTGAAAATACTGTACTTACTTGACAGAATCATGTAAGGTTTTACAAATAAACATCATAGCATTAATGACTATAGGATCATTTGTTGTTTCTGTTTGATATCTATAATATATTATAAACACACTATCATATAAATACTCAATTTTTAATATATAAAAACCCTTTCATATAAATACTCAATTTTTAATATATAAAAACACTTTCATATAAATATTCAATTTTTAATATATAAAAACAATATCATATAAATACTCAGTTCCGTTTTTTGTGTGGCCCTGTCTATAAGTAATTCTTATTAGCCGTATGTATAAACACCCGGAGGAAACATTATTTTCTGTTCAACTCTATTAGGTTCTAGTTTGTGCATTCCATGCTGATTTCCAACAGCTATCAAGAAATGAAATGGGGTATAACATTCAACTTTTCTGCACCGACAGTATCATTTCCATACACTAAAAACATGTAATATTCAAAAGGTAAGTAAATTAACAACAGTTGGAGGTTATGGATGTGGCCAAGTCTGTCATTCCCTCTGGTACTTGTAAAATAAAAGAAATGTGTGACTCAGGGGTTCCTCCTGGCGATGACCTTAAGAAGCCCAGAGTATAGTTTAGACTTGTGGAGTTGGTACAATATAGTGAAAGGTTGTAGGAATATAAAAAGTAGAATATTGTGAAGTGATACATCTGGAAAATTAGCGGTAACAAAATACATACTGAAAATAACTGACACAAGAGTGTACAAACATTAACTTACTTAAAGAAAGATTCAGCTACTGTCCTACAAGCCTCAACTTTAACTGATTCACGTTGAAACATATCTAGTAGAGGCATGAATTTGTCCTATAATAATAAAATTAAGGTTGATTGACAAGCATCAATCATGTCGTCGCTGTTCATGAATAATGAATAGAAATGAAATTAAATTGAGTTTTAACATCCTATATTTCAGCACAAACTGGGTTAGTAAAGATGGGTGGATACAAATGAGTTATCCTTCGATCGTCAACCGGTCAGTATAACAGCAAAAGAATAGGGCATCACCCACTTGATAAATTGTAATCTGAACATCATGGGTTTAAGTTGAACAATTTTAATACTTTTTGAATCAATACGGTCTTTGATAAGAATATTTTTTTATAGTGTATGGTTTTAAAATCTATATTTACCTTTTAGTTCAAGACTTCAATAAATTATGTAATTAGCTTATTTTGTTAATGTCAGTATATGTTTTACTTACCAGAGCAAATAAAAGAGAGAAATCATGTTGATGTACTAATATTTTAGAAACTATCGATAGTAACTGTGGATAAAAATCTTCATAAGCTCTATCTGGAGTCATATGTTTTATAATATCAGCTATAATGGTGTTTATTTCACGCTTCTATAAAACAAAGATATATATTATTTAATCTTAACGTAGTTCTAACACAAGTTGGCTGTGTGACAAACCAACTGATGATGGTATAACTTTATGTTATCTTCATATACTTGACCGGCATTCTTTTGTTACAATGGTTGGACTAGATAAACAATTAATATATATATTCTTCTATTGTAGTCAATTAGATATTTCTTCATTTTAGACGCTCTATGTATTTATTGTAATTACTTAATTTTCTTTATAAATCTTATTAGCATATTTACCCCAAAATGTTTTACAACATAATCAATCCAGATTTCAGCACAACCAATATAATCCTAAAATATAAACAAAATATCACTATGTTTATATAATATAAACAGATAAAAAAAAACAATATCACTTCATGTTTATATATAAACAAATATAAACAAATATAAACCAATTACTTAAAGATTGGATGGTGAATTTGTTTTAGGTTGACGGGTGTTAAAACAAATTGTTGAATTTACCACAGTACATTTTAAAATACAATATTGAATCCTTATATACAGTATTAACATTGCATTTTATTTCCAGTAAACATATATATTTATTGTCATACATTCTGCTTATTTGGCGTAAAAGGGTCCAACACTGCACAACAACCCTGCAACAGTTTTATAATTAAACCTCTACATATACCAAGGAGTAATAAGAGATGGGACTTCCACATCAGGGTTATTATAGTTCTTTGAATAATATGAAAAACAGAAAACTATAAACATACTGATGGATTTTTAAGTTTTGTTACTGCTTTCCATACATCATTTAATACGGTTAATTTCTCATCACCTGGTGGATCTGCCATAACTAAACACAAGCCATGAGTTCTGTATAACATGTGCTGAAAATATAACGTAACTACATGTATAGCTATTAAAATGGAAAGTACTTGGATCATGGCATAAATAATCGGGTCTAATGTTTGAGACCTTATCAGGTTGATAAAGCTGTACGTACATGTACAAACTGTGTTTTGAATATTAATGGTGCAACCCTTTTACATTAACAACAACATTCCTCTTGTCAATGTTTTACGAGGATATTGACACAAATGTTGCTCCACGAAAGTATTCCACATACAGTAGATATCCAATATCTTACTTTCATATACAGATTCCCCCTTCGAAGGGTTAATATTTCTAACTAGTTTGTGCTATTCTATTGGTTCAATTGAATAAATGAGAAAACTTTAACTGTACCTGTCTCCCAAGGCAATAAATACATTTACATAGATTATTGAAAGAATACTATTTCTACCTTTGGGTTAAAATATCAATAAGCTACATGTACATACTGTTTTAGGAAATTTAATGCTTATTTAGTTATGTCAAGAATGTAAATGGAAAACTTCTTTATTTCCAAATAACTTTTCAGAGGGAAATATCTTGACAATGAATTAATCTAAACAACCCATATTTTCACAGATTGTCATGCAAACAAATATATTTTATTTTACCTTAGGTAAACCAGTATCTTCACAGTCTTTTATCATCTCAGAAAACATAGACGATCTGGCTGCTATAAACTGGGGATTGAAGGCTGCCATGATAGAATTAACCAATAGGGCACTGAAGAAATAAACAAAAAATATGCCACAAATACACTTAATCATTTCATTATGAGTAAATTTTTGGAATTAAAATTAATGATATTCATATTTTATATGACAAAGTTGATATTGTTTAATGTTGATGATGAAAGCCAAGCTACACTACCCTCATATAAAAATGCTGGGAATCTATTTTAAGCTAGCTTATGTTTTGATGTGAGAAGAATAAGAATGAGACGAATTTTAACCTACTGGTACTTTATGTTTTGGTGTGAGACTTTTTTGAATAAGATGAATTTTAACCTACCTTATGTTCTGCTGTGATAAGTTTTCAAAATAGATGGACATTTTTTATTACAAAAGATAAAATATAAAAACATAATCCTTACCTATTGCACTGAGCTTTACATTTCTCTAATATTTGTGTTAGAAGTTTATCTGAAGCACGATGAGCACATGATTGCAACAACCAATCAACAGCTGGAGAAAACAAGGTTAAATATCTTGGCATCTCAAGTTTCTGCATGGCTAATATATTCTGTACACTGTCACCTTGTATCTATAATTAATCAATTATTATCTAATTAATACATCACAAATATCAACAAAGCAATGACAAGAATAATATCTTTTCATAAAGGTTCAATTGGTGTGTATCATCCTCATACATAGTTTGTTAAAAATATCCCACTAAAAATTAACATTTAGATAGATTTATTTTTACTTTCCCTAATTCACTGGTTCCTACATCTGGTAACATTCAAACAAAGTGTCCTTTACAAATTTATCATACCACATTTCTAACAAGCATTTATGTTAGATAATGACAACTCTCTTTTTTAGGGAGATTGGGATGGCCTAGTGGTCTAGAGTGCAGCGCTTCGACCTCTCACTGGACGGTCACCTCTGACTTGCTGCTGTGGTTTCGATCCTTGAGAAAATGTGGCATGGAGATAGGGGCGCTTTCTCAACCTTGTGGGTTTCCTCCCACAGGAAAGATTCCTGCACATGCGCTAAGATAATAAAAATAATAAAAAAATATCAGACTTGTCTGCGATATCACCTTCGGTGGAGGCAGACCTTTAACACTAAGAACAAAAACAGCTTTCTTTTGGTATAAACTCAGTAATAATGTCTTCTAATTTTAAATCTAATAATGATAAATTAAATAAATAGTACCTGTGAAAATGTTTTCAAGAAATCGTCTAGTAATGGCATGAGATGATTTGTTATACTAGGTGCTACCATTATTCCTACCTAAAAAAACAATATCATTTATTGTAACTATCAAGAAATATTTACCCCTTAGAATAATTTACTTTAAATAGCAACTACATATAATTGTAAACAATATATAAGTTTCCTTCCAGAATATAATTCTCTCTTACATAGTTCATTTGTTTTTCTTAATTTAATTATACAAAAAGAATAGGCTAATAATCAGTTAGGCTATAAATTAAACAATTAATTGCATAATAATTGAAATTTACTAGAACCTAGAACTAATATGTGTTGTTATATGAGGAATGAATTAAATTGGGTTTAACGTCCTACGCTTCTGCACCTAACCTGGGCTAATTAAAGACAGGTTATATGAGGAGACAGGTTGAGCTTTTGTTTTTCCATGTTTTGAATATACATACAATATGTGAGTAAAAAAAGTACTTACTCTAGCAAGATAACATCTAGCATACGCTGCTACTAATGGATCCCCTATACCACGACACATTAATGCCAATCTATGTAAAGCATCTGCATAATCACTTAAAACAGAATAATAACAATTTGATTAACAGTGCAAATAGTAAAACAGAACAATGTTCTTTATTTCAAACTGCTATATACATTAAAAAGAATGAAAAGAATTATCATTTTTTGTAAGCTACTATATGGTAACCTTTAAAAGCCCTGACGAAAAATAAGGACAAATTCAAGCCTTACATGCCTTGAATAACATTAGTTATCAAGTTACATATGCATTGAGATTTACATAAATTCAAGCATAATCTTACTTTGGTCTGAGAAAGCTATAACTTTTAATAATAGCTGCCTCAACATAAAATCTGGGAATTAATTCTCTGATAGATGCTATCTTGAAAAACCAATTCCTGCAAGTCTCTTTTGCTGATTCTGGAACTTGATCTGGCGTAAATTTGTCTTTTAAAAAGAAGTAAAAAAAAAAAATGTTAAAAGAAAATTTCATGATTAAAACAATTCTTGTGTGAAATGCATATTGTCTCACAAGCATCATATCTGACATACCGATTACAGCATCCGAAGCACATTTAATTCGTAACATGGTCTTAAAATTAGGCAATGGTGGCAAACCTTAGTACAAAAATACCATTTTCTCAGTAACAACTGAACCAATTTATTTCGTTTAAATTCATTAGAAATGGTGTGTCACCAAATGTTAGAACAATCAACAAAGAAATAACAGTATTGTATCCCTTTAGTGATCAGTTGCATAATTATTTGTATAATGAATGGTAAAGATATGATGGTAATAAACTGAAAATAAAAAATTTACCTGGTAATTTAACAGGTACACCGCTACCTGCTGGTATATATTGAGCTTTCTCTTTAAGTCTATCAAATACTAATCTACCTGTAATATACAAACTAACTCATAAACATGTAGACAACAACATGTAAAATTATAAAATGTCAGTAGCAAAAAATATTCATAATTATTATTTCCTACACATACGTAGTATGCTAGAAGCAAAAAAGGGAAATCTGTTTAAAATTTAGTTGATCAATTTTAAGAAATCTGTTATTTAATGTAAATAAATAAATGTAATGGGGTTTAACGTCCTACTATTATGCACCTAACCTGGGCTAATGGAAGACGGGCTGTTATTTAATGTGTGTATACATCAATCTCGAAACCAGAAAAACTGTTGGAGAAATTTCTCTGGTGACTCAGGGTAGCCATTTTTCCGAAAGTGATGAATCACGTGACATGTATTTGTTTTACGTGCCTGGATGGCCGAATAACTTAAAAATATACCCACGCGTAGTTATTTTACGTGCCTGGATGACCGAATCACTTAGAAATATACCCACGCGTAGAAAAATAAATCTTCACAAAAACTTGTATGTGTACGTTTAGGATCCAATTTTTTTTATGTCAGCGAGTTGACTTTGACTCAAGGATCATTTTACAACAAACGAAACAACAATCCGACCTCTAGTTTTCGAGAAATTTGCAGAAAATGGACGGTTTATGTCCCCAGAGGCCTCCGGCCCCGCGGCTGACTCTGGGAACGAGATTGTGTATACATACTACTACTTACATGTAAAGATACATTATGGGTGGTGATCAGTAAACGATAATAGTTTAAAGCTAGATAATTTAAAGGCAATTTGCTGAAATTTCAGTCAAATTGATCCACCATGAATCGAGAAATAAGCGCCCGAAAGTTCTGCATAGCCTCAGTCATCATTACTAAAGTCAGTAGGAAAACATCATAGTCTCGATTATCCATAAATCGTTAAATCAAGAAGGTAAGTTTTGCAGGAAATCAGATTATAATCCAACAGATATCACAGGCTAGCGTTGCCATCAAGAGTTGATTATGGTCTGGATACGTTCATTAATATCTAATTAATAATTTAGATAATATTTCAGGCCTAAAGAAAGACCTACAATAGGCAGATTTAGTTCTTGAATGATGTATGTTTATTTAATTAACTTACCAAATGTATCTAAAATATCTGTTATAAGAACAAATTTACTGGGATAGAATGGAATTACTGATATATCAGATAAAAGCTTGGAACACTGAAACGAAATCATCAAAAGTTATTGACACATTACATAAATATATAAACCTAATCAGCTTAACAATTGAGGAAATAGTACTGCTGTCATGCATTCTTATGTCTATTGGTTTTATTTATTAATCTTAGAAGATGAAAGGAACAATCTGAAAACAAAGGATTACAGTGAATCAGAGAATCTATATTTTTATATACAAGGTAAAAATGCACAAACAGACATGTGTAGTCACCTGTATAGCTATTTTTAAGGCCGTCACTCTGTGATCTTTCTCCCATGCATTTATTAAAGCTTGATTAAGTTCATCTATTCTTTTCACATAATCTTGTTGACTTAAATTCAACATTTGTTGTACAGAACCCTATAAATAAAGACATATAGAACCCTATAAACAAAAAAGATACAGAACACTATAAATAAAAATTTACATTTTAAAGAAACATAAAACAGCCATTTATAAATGTAGATGTCTATGTATCTGATTAATTGACATGATCATCATTATACTATTTTACATCTGTACAACTGTCTTTCAAAATCCATGGCAGTAATTAGGTTACTGACCTAATTATTCTTCACCAAAATAATTGTAATTTCCCTTATAATAGTCAACTCAAACTTCCTTGATCAATTTTACCAGAGATTGAAGAAAATAGTGTTTCTTTATAATTTAAAGATAAATAGAAAGGAAACTTACTTCCTCAAAGTCATCTAGCTGTTCCAATCTGTTTTTAACTTTATCACTAACTGTTGTTGTCTGTGATTTTATAACAACTAAGAAAAAGATAAGCCATTCAATTAGTAATTTTAAATGTTGATTGGATGGATGAATGGTTGTATTGTAAGGGTTGTCATTGAGTCAACTGGCGTGGTTTCGATTTCCCAGTTGTACTGACAAGGAGAAGGGTCACATGTCCAACCTCATGGGTTTTCTCTAGTTCCTCCAGTTTCCTCCCACGTCTAAAAAACCCAACGCACAAGTGAATTAATGACATAAATTTGAACCATTATGTTAGTCCAAAAATGACCTAGTTTGTGTCAAGTGAATGTTAAACCCCATTTCTCTCACTCTCTAGTAATTTTAAATTCGATATTGTTAAGAATATCTTTCACCACAGAATAAAATATGGATTGTATAAATAAAATATAGTGGTTCACCTTTCTCCTTGTCAGAAGCAGAGAGAAAGCTGGTAGTAATAGACAGTTTTTCTGAAGTTGTGTATTTGGCTAAAATATTAGCTTTCTTAGTAGCCCATGGCTCAAATGAGTCATCTAATTCATCATTTATACTTGAACTTCTCTTCTCCTACAAAAGAAAATAGCGGAAATTAAGTTTAATCTAAACTGGTGCTGTGCTAAGGTTTAGGGTTTTTAGTTTCAGAGAAAAGATTCCCACTCAAACAGAAAATATATATTTTTTAAAAATAGCATTAAACATTGTAATTTTTCATTTAATATAAATACCTTATCAAAACTACTTGACTTTGGTCTTGATGCTGCCACATTAGCTTCTGCTTGAAACTGTGATAATGGATCGACACCTTCAAAAGCCATACTTAAAGGATCACTAGCACCTAATGGATCAAAAGATCCCAAAGGATCTGATATTTCATTTTTGGAAGTTGACTTGGTAGTACTCTTTACTGGAGCAACCTTCTTCACTTCTGTGATCTAAGATAGATATTAAGAAAAAAGAGAACATACAGTTGGTCTAACATATCTCATACTATCATTGTCTCCATTCGTTTCATCCCCTGGCTCTTTTTCCATATTTTACTGTACATGTACTATGGAATTAAATAATTTGCTTACTAAATACAATAATTTCACTACACCTATCAAGTTCCAGAGGTGCACCCCCTACAGAACCTGTACTTACATCAACCTATGAATAATTAACTTACTAATATCGATTTCAGTGGGTGGTTAGTGGTTGGTTCTGCAGGTAATAGTTCTTTTGATTTCTCTGCTTCATAGTCTCTTGGTTTTGGAAACCTGGTAGATAAAATGAGATGTGGTTAATCAAATTTTCTCACACAAAGTTTTTCCAGTTTAAAGGACCTAAGTCCGTAACTGAAAATCCTCCAAAATCTTCGACATCGAAAACACGAATTATTGGTCAATTTAAATCAACATTGATGATGTAAACTTACCAGGAAAAGATGAGCTTCTGATATCCGATATTTAAGATAAAATAATTTTTCTAACATTGGTACACGAATCGTGTACCATATTGCGCTCCGGTCCTAGTTTTATTGAGAGACTCGAGGGACGAGGCTAGACACATTGCACTGTATCACACTGCATATGTGGACTGGAATAACCAGGCGCTAAAAAAAATGCACTGGGTTGAGACTGAATGGCTTGTTTCGCCGAACATAACTGATTTGAAATTGGAGTAAAACGGAAAGCATTTAATGTAAATCAGTTTATATACATTCATATTACAGTATTATATGAGTTTCGACCCACTTTTGTCAATTTCTGGATCCCAAATGTTAGCGATTTAGCTCCTTTAATGAATCATTCTCCACTGGCAGGGAGGGCTAAGCAAGATGGTTAGAAAACCATAACTTCCAAACCAAATGGAGCAAGTATACCATGTCCATTACCACCGTGACCCTGGCATTAATGCATGATGATGATGATGATGCCGATGGGAGGGGCTTCAGTCCACATTTAATTCGTTGGGCTTTATAATATTTACTAAAAGTTGTACATGTACATGTTTGGTGAGTTTTGAGGGAGTTTACCAGTAAAAAATAAAAAGCGGTTAAGGACGACGAGTCATGATATTGTTATGTGGTTTTAATAAATGAAATAAAAACAGTTGATTATGTTTTATTTACCATTCGTAGGTCGCCATTTTGTCAATCACGTGATGTCAAAAGTGAAAATCCTCAATAAACGAAATACATAGTTTCGAGTTACATAAATACTTAACCATTTATACATATTTGTAAAACATGTAAGCAGGATATATCAATATACTAGAGATATATCGAAGTAATATATATTATAGACATTTTTTGCTCAAAATAAAACTTTCTTTCCTTTTACTATTATGAATTTCATAATTTTACACCAGTCCGGCAACATGGCCGCAAATGTTGCAGAAAATGAATTAAATTTCCTTCCAATTATTTACGAAGGAATTAAAAGGTAATAATGGTAATCATTCTGGTTATATATTTTGTGTATATGTTTAATGTATATGTCATTATAAAATGTATGTTTTATATATTTGGAAATGGAGTTAGAGACCTACACATAGTAAAAATAAGTTATTTTAAACACATTCGGCATGATTCGCGGGGGGGGGGGGGATAAATGCCCGGGGGTTAAACTTCCTCTCGAAACAAACTAGGTAATTTCGGGACTAACATATGGTTGAATTTTATTTCAATAATTCGCTTGTGCATTGATATCTTTTAGCATTAGGAGGACCCAGAGAAACCCCACAAGGTTGGACAGGCTACCAAGCCAGTTGACTTAATAATAATGACAGGCTTTATGAATATATGATACAGCATGCGCGTGCTTAAGCTAACCATTCGGCCATCCACCCACTCGGGGAGAGGTAATACTAAAACTAAAATTTTCCACTACCAGTATTTGAGTATTTCCAGTTCCACATCTTAAGACTTTACAAATGACAAATGCTAAAGGAATTGTCTCCATGATTTTGTTTCATCCCAAAACCACTTTAATCTAAAATTATATGCATCATTTCATCCCTCAGTACTTACTTATGGTTGTTTTCTAGATCAGGTTTTATTTCGTCACATAATATGACTATCGTTAATTTGACATTCCCATCCCATATTTCTATTTCTAGTCTTTCATAGAATAGACACTAAGAAATCTGTCAACTCATTCTTATTCATTGTCTCACAAAAAGGTAATCAAGCACAAGCAATGGTCGACCATTGTAGTAAACCTAAACTGATGTGCTATACATCTTTGCGGGCCACAATTCATTCAATTAGTGTACATATTGTATTTGTAAAATTTGAATCCTTTTGAAATATTTCAGCGACAAACTCTGTAAGGTATACCTTTAAACTGTAATTGTGTAAATTATTACCGTAATTAGACACTTATTAATATGACAAGACCATCTATATCCTTGGCTCCCCTCCACCAAATACACATGTTTATGGTTACTCAGTCAATCCTATACAAGGTCATGGGGTGCTTTTCTGTAGACAATCTCTTAACACTGAAATTTTGGTATTTACAATAATCTGAATTGGCATTATTTTCCAGAAGTTTATACTCAATAATTAAGGTATTTAAGGTATTTACATGTAAAAGACATGACAAAGGCTATAGAATGCAAGTATCCATGTAGGTTATTTAAAGATTAATTTATCAATGTTACCTCACAAACCTGCAAACAAAAAAAAAATTCTGACAACCTTATTTTTGAGCCAAGCCAACGCAAAGAAAAAACAATTCTGACAACCTTATTTTTGAGCAAAGCCAACGCAAATACCGATTTTTTAAACCGAATAAAGTTCATCAACAATTACCACTTTTATGTTAACATATTTCATTTTTATGTTTTTCAGCATTGAAAAGGATTCTCATGATATGAATCAAAAGTTAACTGATTTAAAGAGTCAATTTCAAAAAGCCAGAGAGTGTGTAGATAAATTACCAGGAGTTCAATACAGTAAAGAGGAACAGTTAAAACGCATAGATATTCTTCGAAAGCAATTAATTTCAAAACAAGAACTTTTACAGAAATACCGAAATTTAACAAATTTTGACTTGGAAACTTAACTGCATTTATAAAAGAAAAACTTACATAGAACCTTGATGGAAGATCGTAACCAACATCCTATTTTTAAGACTGATCCTGATGAATGGACTCAACTTTTATATAAACAAGTCAGTATTGTAACTGATGATGGAGTAGAACACACTGGTTGGGTATATACTATAGATCCAGTATCTCAATCTTACGTCCTAGCCAAATTCTCAAAAGACAATGCAGATCTAGAAATCATACTTGGTCATGCAGTTACAAAATTAACAGTTATTAACAATGACAGTGAAGTTCACAGGGAAAAGTTAGATAAGTTGTTTAAGCCAGAAGCTGCACTAAAAATGTCCCCAGAAGATATCAAGAAAAAGCAATTATTGTTGAAGTCGTGGCTTGAAAAAAATCGACTGCCAGTTGTGGTTTCTGGTGATGAACTCAGTTTATCAGATGCATTAACCATACATCCACCCTACAATCCTGATGACTGTTTTAGTTCTAATGAAATCATTTTAGGACGAATTCAAGGATTAATTAAAAACATGCCTCCACATCATGATAAATGGTAGTTTTTTTTCCCACAACCTTCTTATAACAGGATTTTTTTAGTTCATTTTTCATTCACATTATATGTAAATATACATACTGTTACCACTGTATACAAAATAAATAACTTGATTTTAAGATAAATAGTTTATTGTTTTCCCCAATCATGGCATGAATTAAATGGCATATTGTTTATCACAACAATTTGTATCAATTACATGTATTACCAGTAGGATGATGTAACCTAACAAAATACAAATAGTTTATGATGTATTTCAATTAGTATATGTTCAAACATAAATTAACGGTAAAGGAGAAGTTCAAGATTCAAAGGGTTCTCTCAATAAAAATAGTTTATTTAAGTATAAAGATTAAGGCCATAATGAAAAGAATTAGCCTACATTTTATAGTTATAGCTTACAGGACAGGGGAAAATAAGCTCAACAGTCCCACCTAGTTTGAAAAAAAAATCTATAAAAAGTTCTGAGCTGTGTAGTATTTATAAAGTTTCGGTGATAGAAGCAGTAATTGTGAAAATTTGTTGTGCAGACTTGCAGAGCATTCACATAAGTGATGTTGACAGAACTACTCTGCAAAAGCTGTGAAAAATCAATGCATTGCTCTGGATAGGGTTGATCCTTGGGCTGTTATTTTAGGGATATACAGTATTCGGTATACGGCATATACATGTACTATATGTAGCTTTAAAATACAGATGTGACGTCATCCTTTGATGTTGGCGTACCATTATGTCAAATAATGTACGGGCAACTTGCCAATAGTACATTATTTCAATGTTACTACTGGCATGATGTTTTTCACTGTAAACGCCCGTGCGGAGTCTGTATTTTAAGCAGTTTAATTGTCTCTGGCTTAGACATTGCGTAATATATTGTAAAAACACTCGGACCTGACGGTCCTCTTGTTGTTACAATATATTACTTAATGTCTCGCCCTCGACCATTAAACCACACATACAGGCCTGGTTAGTTATTTTCCCCACCGATTTTGGTATACTCTTTTATATCCAAACCCCCCGTCTTCAATTAGCCCAGGTTAGGTGCTTAAGCGTAGGATGTTAAACCCCATTGGCATTTCATTTATATCCGAAAAGAATAGATTCAGAAGAAGAGAAATCTCTGACTTGGTTTTTTACTTGTAGAAGCGTAAAGGTCAGGCTTTGAGTCTGCTCATTCCAATATTGAAGGGGGAGGGGGCGGCATTAACTAGAAATCACTGTTCATGAGAATCTAGAATAGTCTACCATCCCTAGATTTGTGTATAGCTCTAAACGTGTACCCCTATGAATAGCAGCCTTAAATACCCGTCCAGAGTCGGACCTGTAGAGCATTTACAAGAATTTGGGATGGAAGGACAGTGACATTATTAATATTTACCTTTATGAAAACAGTACAAACTAAGACTAACAACAAAAAATGAAATATATGAAAACGCAAATTTAAGTTCGGTTGTATTGTTTTTAAATATATTACAAATTTTATTCAATCAAAAAGAAAGAAAATCACATAATTGCTACATAATTTACAAATTTTTGCAATCTTATTTCTACTGTTAATATCAATTACTATGTACATGTATCTTATTTTATTGGTATTTAGTAATTGAACATAATAACACAAGGTACAATTTTATGGATACACAATTACTGAGTTTGATACTAAGAGGATACTCTCATCTTTATCAATTGATAGTATCCTCGTTGAAACGTCACGTAGTATCAAACTCAGTAATTGTGTATCCATAAAATAGTACCTTGTGTTGTTATGGACATGTAAGTTGCAGAATACAACCTGTGAATGTGACATCATTGACATCAAATAAATACAACCTTGGCCTTGGGTAATTAGCATTGTTGCATAATTTTTCCTATTTTATGACTCGCTTATAACCCACCACCAGCATTTTCAATGTTAGAGACTATAACTATGTATGAACAAAAGTATCTAAAAAATACACCTTGATAAAATTATTTTGCATCTCTGAATTTTAAGATTCTCGGATGAATCCCAGCATCCTTTTAATAAAATCTCCAAAGCTTTGATGTATAGACACTGTGGTGGGCAGTAGCTCTGTCAAAAATGGTTGCATGACTCTGAATTTGATAGGGTTTCTTAATCAGGGGTGACAATATACTCCCACATGATATGTAAACATATAAAAATTGAAAAACAGTTAAATGTACGTATCCTGTGATAAAATGTATAAACCGTACAAAATGTCTTACAAACAGCAATCCATACCACAAAGATTAAAATTATGAATGTTGTAAATTTCTAACTATCACTTTATTGTAGAATAAAATCAATAAATATAGTCATCTATCACATTTTTAATTATTTAACCAAAAAAAACCCCAAACACCTAAAAAGGTAGAACACAAATTATTTATTTACACCAGTAGTTATGGAATCATCTACAACTTCTTCTTCAGTTGTAACTTCTGATGGATCAATCTGTTCAAAACTGTCTTCAGATGATGTGTCTTCATTATCAATAATATCATTTTCTGTGGTAGTATATGCGGTCTTGTTTTCCAGATCTAAAAACTGTCTTATTTTATCAGCAATAAGGTAATGGTCACTGAAATAGAAATCATAATTTTGTTGCCGGGTCCATTCCTAAATTTTATTACTTGGCAAACTATTACTTGCCAGGTAATAAAACATACGTTCATGTCCCACAGTAGCTAAGTCGTAAGAGCAGTCAACAAGGGTTGTCGCATATTTTTCTTTTGTCAGTAATGAGAACATTTCCAACTCACTAATATCTGATAACGAGTAACAACTCATTAAGTTATTATCAGAAATCATTCAAATTTGTTTAGATTGTTTGTCTCATGACCTTAAACACTTTCACAAGAAATCAAGAGCCATAAATCTGGCAGTAATTATCAGAAATCAATAGAATTCTTCATCTTGTGACCTTTTTAACACTGTGTATAAATTTAAAGTTAATCGGATATTAACTTTAGAGTCTATCTGGCGGGGCGACGGCAATATATGACCCCATTTCAATGTGGGTGTATAAAAACAACCTGAACAGAATACTGAAATTTCCTATAACAATAACTAGCAATTCCTTTCCTCCCTGACTTAAGGTAATTGATGTGTAATTTAAATTTAGTAGATGAAAGAAACCAGAACAAAGATTTCCAACAATAAATGAAATGATACCCTTCTGATGCTAAAACAATAGTGTAACTGGTAACTGATGGAGAATGATACCATTGACAATTGTGATACTGAAGCAAGGTAATACAACTTTTATTTTAAAAAAGGCCAGCGGTTGCCAGTCAGCATACGCCCACATTTTTGAGAGATGGATAGAGAACAAGCTGAAAAGAAAGTGATTTTTCCTACAATCAAGTTACAATTTGATATGCGCAAATATTAAAAGGAACCAAGATCGTTGAGTTATAAACATGCATTTCAATTTTCATCAAAATCGAATTAAAATTGTGACCTCTACAGAGTCCACAACCTTGATATCAATATTTTTTTACACTATTTCACGAAATTTAAACTCAACCTTCATTACATTAAAATGGTGATATAATCAAACGTTTTTTTTTAAATTGGATAATAATTTAGACCTTGAGAGAGACCACTAGCTAAAAAAGCCTCAACTTTCCTTACAGTGTTAACGGTGATATATTATTGTATTACATTTAAATTAGGACAAAACAAATTATATTCAAGGTTGTTGCATAATAACTTCTTGCATAAATGTATTTGTTTGTAAATAATATGTAACTTACCTGCTGGAACCATAAGTAAAAGAATCAGTTACACCTAAACATATACCAGTAGAGAACAATAAAACAACTTGATGACTTTTTCCAAAATATTTCACCTCTTGTTCTTCAACTCTCACTCCTATAACCTCATTTAAATTACTCACAACTAGAATAATAAACAACAGAGATAAACCATTGATACAAACCATATAGATGTCACAACTAATGTTCGACTATTGTACAAAATATCAAAGCTGACATTCATAAGTCTTGCTCGTTCGCACCAATTTTATTCATACTTTCATGTTACACTGTCAATAAGAATTTGCGTAAGTGTCCTTTTTTTAAAAGAGAAATATCTAGCAAAGAGAGAGAAATTGGTTTAACATCTACTTGACACGAACGAGTCATTTTTCATTTATTTTCTTGCATACAGAGGTCTTTATTAGCAGTGGGAGGACCCACAGAAAACTTCCCAGGCTGGACAGGTGGGATTGAAACCATGTCACTTAGTTTAATGATAGACCTTATGATCTAAAGAGCATGCATTAGACCGTTCGGTCACCCAACCCTCCTAGCAAAGAGAAGTCTCTTCTTACCTGTTTGCTGTTGAAAATAGTTTGGTAAAGTTTTTTGTAAAATGCTGCTTCTTTTTAGTTTGATATCTCCTGTATCCTTATTCATTTCACACACCTGCAATTAAACAATTTTTTCAAACAGGATGAATCCCATTTATTAATAATGACCTATAAAAAACATTAAATTATAACTATCAATGAAATCGAGTCTAAATGTTCATGTGTGTAAATGAAATGTTTTACTGTCTAAATAACAACTTAAATTGAGTGAATAAAACCCACAGGCACCTCTAAGACTCTAAACCGGAAAATACCTTTCATATTACAATATTCAAATCCATTCAATGTAGTGTATACTCAAACTACCCCCTATTCGTCTGAAGTACTTCAGTTGACAAACCTAAAGCACTTTCGACCAATGAAATTATCTGTTAGTATAAATGATATTGTGAATTAAATGGGTTAATTTTGGGTGAAAGACCAAGGAATGTGTATTCTATAGTCCTGTGTACATGTAACTATCCGAAACTTTATAATCTTTCAAAGAAATACAAGCCATCAGTTTAAATTTTACTGGAGACCATTTTCCAAACTGACTGCTGTGGTAATGTCTGGCCAAAATCATTTATATAATTTACATATAGCTTGCCCATCTCAATATTCTGAGTTCAAACTTATAGACAATGTTATTTCTTCACATTTTGGAGTTTGATTTGTATACATAAACCCATCCATATCAGTGGAAACTCTGTAAAATCTGCGATAGCTTCTTTAAAGTTGTCATGAGGTAAAAATAAAATAACATTGACGATTCTTTGCAAATAGATATATTTTATGGTTAAATCATTCAGATTCTCTGTAATGACAACTTTTGAACTGTGTTTTAAGTCAAATTATTATATACCTCCCAGTCTCCAAGACATGCTATCCCAATGTAAACTGCTCCACCTACATACATCATCTTCCATATCATATAATCTGAAAGACGAAAAGTAATTAAAATACTGAAACACAGAGCTGAGAAATATTATCAATTTATAAGTGTATTTCAAAGATAACTGTTCAAAAGCTAATCATAGGATATGTTATATTTATAGCACGTCTTTTGTAAGTTAAAACTCATAACAAATGAAACGTGCTGTAAATGACTGGTAACACTGACAAATGTCAATAACGAGAAGAGGGTAAGTGACACATGTGTTTTGTGAACCAATCCAATCAGACCACTGTAAGTGATATCCTTGCTGGTGATATGGTGATATAATACTGATCATGCTTGTTGCACAGAAAACCCACCCCAATTCTTTAATGATTTCTACTAAAACTGGCATAAACAAGCAAAAGTGTGCAATAATACAATCTATTAGAGCGAAAACAATCTACTTATTCAACCTAAAGGAACAAAGTAAGATTCCCTGTCCATATTATGATTATTGTAAAATCACCTTGAATGAGTTCTTTAGGAACAAAATATAACAATCTCAAATTTCATAAATTAAATCATATTTTATAAACTGTACCTGAGCCATAATACGCTGCTCCCAGACCACACGTCACAGCTCCTTAAAATTGATAAATTTACACAAATATCACATTAAATAAACATTGAACAAATAAACCAATGATTATAACGAAACTTTCCAAAACATGATATAAGTTTCTCTTTTCTATTAAAGGCTTTCAAAATGCTTAATCAATTCATTTATTTTTTGTTCATGTCAGTTCTATTATTTCGACCTTAATATCTAAATAAATTTGTTCACATGCTCATAGTACAACAAAAAGTTCAATTTTCATCAGTTCTAATTAATTACCTATAAGTAAACTCCATGCCACAATGCCTGGTTCTCGAACAAGAACAAATTTATCTTTCGATGATTCCTTTATAGTTACATAAACCATTTTCCTGAAATATTATTGATCCTATGTATTATTTCTACATCTGGAAAAAGAAACCATCACTGTCTGGTTCACATTTAGAATTTCTCTGCTACAATTATTTTGGTGCCTGCAATTTCTCAAAGGTGTTTTTTGGGGAGGGGGGTCACAAGCACAAAATTTTTGAAGATAAAATTGCTTCAGAAATTCTGAAGAGGTGGATAAAGTACATAGCTAATATCTATATAGGGGGCCTAATGTGTGATCCACATTTCAATTTATTAATTACTGAATCGACTAATTAACATTTTTATTAGCAGGAGCATGTGGGTCTATGACAGGCTGATCTATCACTTGCAATCATGAAAAAAATGCCTCATATGTTTGGTAAATTAATATAAGTACTGTATCAAGATTTATCCAAACACACCATTGTTTCAACTCGTATAAAGAACATTTACATCCATATTTTTGATTAAATACTGTTCTTTATACTAAATTGTCATTTTTAATTCAAAATTGTAAGGTTTTTGTGGCAAAATCACCCCCCCCCCTCCTGTGCTACCCAGTAAATATTGTAAATGCACATTATAATTATTATCATTAGGTAAAAGTAGGCTAGCTATACATGTGACTTATATACTATATATACCATGTGACATTTGCAACAGCTTGGCAGAATAGCCTATCTGTTTATTTAACTGTGAAAAATATGGTACAAAATAAAGTGAAATGTGCATGTTAAACATGTCACATTCATTGTCCCAACTGTATAAAGTAATAAAGAATATTAATAATAGTATAGATAAATATTGTTAATGATCAAACACCTCATAATGACAGATTGTTCATATTATGGAACTACGATATTATCCTTGCCATGGCTTCATATAGATTATAACACAGTACAAACATAGAACAAACAAAAAACCAAAAAAAAATAGTCCGACTTTGTCTTCACTTTCTTTTTGAATTCTAAGGCACACTTTAATTCTATCAGCATATTATATATTTAGACTAGTTCTATAGATATTTGTTATCAGAAGTGGTAAATAACAGATTCTAAATGAAGTTGGATTAGCAGTGATATACTTACTGTTAATATTTGCGTTTCAGAAATGCGCGAAAGTTGTTTATTTTGTTTATCATCTGTCATGCAACTACACTATTTATAAACATTGACTCTCTAAACCACTGAGAACAAATTCAGTTGCCGGATGTAGGTTTTGATTGGATTGTTGCGATAAGTCAAATTAATATTTTGCATATATTGACCGAATTGTAAATAGAAAGATTTAATTTAAAAGAAATATATTTCCCGCTTTCAATAAACCAACATTGGGTGTCAGTCGGGTGTAATATTCAAAGGCCAATTAACAGGTTTATGTACCAGCAATTACAAATATTAGATGCTATTACAGTTACTCCTTTCTGAATGTTGGACAATATTAGGAACTAGGACAATATATGAATTTTGTCATTGAATACCAGAAACTCCCATACATGATAGATGTGATATTGAATCTTGTATTGCACGTTTAATCCTCATAACTATCTTCTGGAGCATATATTTGCTTGTGAAATATTCGGCATGTAATATACTATTATTTCATATTTCATATTCGAATAACTAAGGTACCAACATATATATTTCATGATATTTCTTATGTAATAAAATTGGTTACACCATGCCAATGCCATATATATTTGAACAGATCTTTAATGAACTTGGCCATATCTTTAGGTTTCAGGTAACTTTTATCTGGGAAGAGTAAGACACAAGAAAAACTTTAATGGACTGCAAAAAATGGTATATTGAAGATGGTTACGTAAATGGCTTTATGAAATATATTCTGTTTACATGGACCCTCTAATAATAGATCAAACTCACACATATTTCATATTGCATATAATATAGGATCAACATTAATCACCTTGAGTAAAAGTGCCAAGAAGTTTTGTAAAAAATTTAAACTGAGAGATTTTGCGGATATGTGCTTTAGAGCATAAGGTCTGCCATTATGTAAAGTATATAAGTTTACAACCAGAGTACATGTCTTGACAAATTAATGCTACCCTGAATGCAAATGAAATATAGAAGCAAAAATATTTTAATTTGTGTCAAGTGGATAGTTAAAAGATTAGACATTTATTCCATTTGTTATCACTGCAGATGCTAAAATATCAGAATGTTAAAAATATATATTATTATAGATCATATTTTTTATAGATACTGGCATTTAAAAGAAAGATTCTACTATAAGAACTACATCTGGAACAAATAGCATGGATGAATCTAGTCACAGGTAGGAATATATACATTATAATAGTAGTTTGAAAAATAATAATTATATATCTGGGAGATATTTCATCCTACAGAAGTAAATTATGTACATGAGTTCAGTAGCATATTATAGTCAGGGATTTGGGTGGGGTATTTTACATATTATGATTTTTTCAGGAAATTATTCATTTGTATGCACAAGTACCATTAACCAATAATTCTCTCAACAAAAGAGTAGCTATATCTTTTATTAACATGTTAGATTTGCATGTAAGTCTTATGAGTATTTGGTGAGTTTGAATCCTGCTCACTTCTTTTATGGTTTGTGACTTGCAGGGTAACGAATGTGTCTTTATATAAGAGGTATACATTAAGGAATATACCATGCAATGAACGTTTTGTTTATGAAAAGGGACGCTGTCACTCAGATTGTCCTCTTCGCTCTCGTCCAGACAAATAAAAATAGTCTAATGTGTGGACAATTAATAAAATTTTCTTTTCTTTTTAAGATTGGTGCATTTAGATTTGAAAGGAGCTCCACCAAAAATTAGTTACATGCAAAAGGTACAGCCTTAAAATTGTAGTAGACGCACAATTACTTTTTGAAATAAAAAGCCCTTAATAAAACTTTTAAACACCCTTTAATTAAGCTGATATTTAACAAGACATTTTTCCATTTGGAAAAAAAATGCATTATTAGCTGTTAGTGTATCAAATATAGAAGACTGAAACAGGTATTTGTGGGTTCTTCAACTTTATTTTGATCAAAGCTTATTCCCATTTGTTGTATAGTGCATTTGGCCCAATTTTAACATGTAGAACATAAAAATTAAATTTATGAAATATTTTTTTTTATTTCAGATATTTCCCTTATTCAAAGCATGGGGAGCTACTGGTTTACTTATAGAATATGAAGATATGTTTCCTTATCATGGTAAACTTAGTGTTCTTGCATCTGCAACAGCTTACAGGTGAATTTCTAAAAGAATCCAGCATGCAAGCGAATTATTGAAATAAAATTGAACCATATGTTAGTACCAAAATGACCTAGTTTGTGTCAAGTGGTTGTCACACTCCATCTGACACCTGAAGGTTTATATTTCTTTAAAAAATATGTTTGTTATTTCCCCTTTAAATGACTATTAATTCGATCTTGTTGTTGTCCTTTGCAGCAATTATACCCTGCTCCCATATTGAATTCATACTTTTGATTTGCTTTACCATAGTGAATGTTACTTGATTTTGTTTTGTTGTTTAATTGTTTTATTATTTTAATATATTTAAGCCCAAGTGAAATAAAAGAAATTCTACAGATAGCAAAACAAAATAACCTATTTGTTATTCCCCTAATACAGACATTTGGTCATTTAGAGGTATGTTTTGCTGTATTTAGTTAAAATATTCTAGGACACCAATATCAAAATTAAATATATTTGACACCACCGAGGGAAATACAGTTGATTAATAGCTATGGTTATGAATTTTTGATTTTATTTTAAATATTTTGTAGTTTGTTCTGAAGCACAGAGAATTTGCAGGATTGAGAGAACTACCAGATTATCCAATGTCACTGTGTCCTTCAAAATATGGTTTGTATAAGAAAAGTATTTCGAATATATTGCATTCTATGGAATCTAGGGGGTTGGATGGCCGAATGGTTAGCTCTTGCGTGCTGTATTGAGTCATATGGCATGGTTTGTTAGGAGTAGGGTCGCCTGTCAAACCTCATGGGTTTTCTCTGGGTCTTCCGGTTTACTCCCACTGCTAAATACCCCTACGCGCAAGCAAATTATTGAAATAAAATTAAACCATATGTTAGTCTCGAAATGACCTGGTTTGTGTTGAGTGGACATTAAACCCCATCTATCTATCTCTCTCTCTCTCTCTCTCTCTCTCTCTCTCTCTCTATGGAATCTATTTTATTAAATTGTATTACAAAATGTTCCCCAATGTGATTAGTCCAGTGGTCAAAATTGATGTAGGTAACCAAGAGCCTATTTTGACATCATCTTCTACATAGTCTCTGTTGGAGTAAGTAACTTTTAGAGACACCATTCAATTTTTATATCTTCTAAGTGAGTGATTGTGTTTCAAAAATATGATATGTTCCGTTTTATTATTTTTTTCTTTAAAATAGATTCTCTAATTGTTGTTCAGACTATGATAGATCAAGTAATGACTTCCCATCCAGATACTAAGTGGCTTCACATTGGATGTGATGAGGTTTGTTTATTTTTAATATGCAATAACTAGAATAATTACCTACTGATGATTATTGTATTTTACTATGAAACAGAATTGTTTTCATTTTGTTACATTTATTCATGCTGGAAAAGTTATATTTATAACACGGCTTTCATGAGTTAACAGGTTTAACACGAGACCTGCTCAACAGGCTCGTTGTTATTGCACGGAAAACCCATCCCACTTCTCTATATGATTTCTACTAAAACTACCCTTAACCAGCAAAAGTGTGCAATAACACTGAAAATGTCTAGTTATTGCACAGCTATGCGGCAGTGAGTTTAGTAGAGGTAAAACAATTTGCTTATTGATCGAAAAGAACAAAGGAAGATCTCTTGTCTGTGTTACAATTGTAATTATATTATGGTGCCATTTGCTAATATATCATATTTTATACAATTCAGATTGAATGACAATTCAATTTTTTAGTTAATTAGTTTCAGTACTAGTAAGCATGGCTGGATTAACCATGTGGCACAGGTCCCAGGGCCCCCCACAAAAATCTCAATTGCGTCCAGCCCCCTCCTCTAGAAATGCCATCATTTCATAGCACTCTCATACTCTCATGGTTTAGTTCACTGAAATAACGCCAGAACGGCTAATTTTGTGGCAGAATTTAATTGGGGGGGGGTACTTTTAAATGGCTGAAATACCAGGAAATCAAGTTTCCGGCCTCCAATTTCTGAAAATTTCCAGCTCTGCGGTAGGTGATCAGCCCCCCCCCCCACATGTTTCAGGCCCCAGGGCCCCCACCATGGTTAATCCATTGTTTCTAGTTAGGCATGGCAAATATGACCAAAACTCGTGCCCTGATATGGAGTAGTTGGCAAGGTGACCAGTTATCCCTATTTACTTTAATTAGTTTCGGTCTTACTTGAACTCTTCAAACTGATTATACCATGTAAACTGTTATAGTTTTAATTATAAATACAATTGATAGCTTTCTAGAATTGAATGTTGTAGGTTTATCATATGGGATTATGTGAAGATTGTAAACGTATTATGACAGATGAAAAGTTGGTTGTTGAACAGATTTTCTTCTCTCATGTCAACAGTGTAGCATCGTATGTAAGAGAGAAGTACCCAGGTATAACACCTATTATATGGGACGATATGCTGAGGTTTTCTGAACTACCCTTATTAAAAGGTAACATTTGTCATTTGTTACAATATCTTTCATTTTCAAAGTTCCAAGGTATTTTGTGGAACTTGCTAGAAATATCAAACAATTGAATATATAATGTTGAAGTTCCCCAAAATTTCTTTTTAGTTTGAACAAACTCAAATACTGCAACAAGTAAATTATCACAGAGAATTAAGGAAGAATTTACCTTTAAAATTTGTCATAAAACGGTTTCTGATATTTGTGATGGCTGTAAAGAACGAAATAAAATCACAAGTTTCTAAGTATAGCCAAGCGTGAATCAAAAAGTTGAACCCATTTGTATATTATATTTGTGATATTGGGATTTAGAAATCAAAATCTTGTTGACGATTAATAGCGACAACCATACATAAAATATATCAGTATGGAATGAAATAGCCTTTATGTATTATTTTCCTGTGGATATAAGTTAATGAAGGTATTATTAAAATTGTTTAAGACAGAATCTGGTTTAGGAGAATTAGTTGAACCCATGGTGTGGCATTATTTAACTGAGTTTATGTTACCACCAGGTAAGATATTTATTTTCTGAAACATTTTGACTTAATCTTAAAATCAAACGTTTTATGCATTGTTTAAATTAGGGAAACAATTTCTTGTAAGTTCATAATGTAATTATACAGGATTTACATATTTCTAAACATATTGATTTTATCAAGGTTTAATCCACACTAATATGTACTCTGAATGGTTATGCCTGTCTTCATTAGCCCAGTTTAGGAGCAGAACAGTAGGACATTAAACCCCATTTCATTTCATTTCACTTCATGTTTTGATGCCTGTCAACCTATCTTTCCTTTTTAGATTTATTTGACAGATTATCAAAGGTTTTTCCAAACGTTTGGGTAGCTAGTGCATTCAAGGGAGCGACTGGATCTTCTATGGTTGTAACTAACATTATATATCATATTGATAACCACTTAGCATGGTTAAAAGCAGTGGAATGTGAAAAACCCAAATTTAAAAATATAAGAGGTATAGCAGTTACTGGTTGGCAGAGGTGAGATTTATATCTTGATTTGTTTATTGATTAACATTTATTTTGTATTTTACTCTTATTAAAGCTAAATATACATGATGATAGTGTTTCAAGATGCATTATGTAAGAGCTAAATTTCGCTATGGTAGGTCTTTCTTTTGTCTTGAAATATTATATAAATTATTAGTTACACATGACAAGCCCCATAATCAACTCTCTAGAGCATCGGATGGCAATGATCACTATTGGATTAAAACACAGTCATTGATCATGTAATAATTTAATTTAAAAATAGAAAATCAAGGCTTTATTATTTTAATGCATTGGTACAATCAAAAATATAGTGTCAAACCTTGAGAGGCTCATAACTTCGCTCGAAATAAACTAATTGGAATAAAATTTTCATTAAATATATTCATTTTACATTATCTTTTTTAAAATTATTATTAAAAGAACGGTCAGCTCATTTCTAAATTTTACATAATGTATCTTTAAATTCTACAAAAGTTAAATTATTACTATTAATTTGTATGTATAAATATTATAATAGTTTTGTGAGTATTAACATCATCTTTTGTTGTTGTTGTTACAGGTACGATCATTATTCAATCTTATGTGAACTTATACCTCACTCACTACCAAGTTTAGCTATATGTTTACAAATTATTAAAAAAGGTAACTGTTTTATGACTTCACTTTTAGTCAGATTTTAAACTTTAAAACATGTTTTCTCTGTGGTACTGCACACACACTTTGCCTTATTACAAGTGACAGTTGTACTAGTAATGGCTATATATACATGTACATGTATTTAGTTTTTAATTTGAATAGGGTTTCCCTGTATTTTGCATTTAAATAACAGGTTTTAATTTCTAAACCTTTAAAACAAAAGTGACCTTAGTATCCTGCACATATCACTGTTACTGATTTGCTTATAATAACAGTACTATTCTTTATAATAACAGTACTATTCTTTATAATAACAGTACTAGTCTTTACAATTACACTAGTACTATTCTTTATAATTACAGTACTATTCTTTATAATTACAGTACTATTCTTTATAATTACAGGTTGTTTTTCTCAAGATATTCACAGTGAAATATCAAACCAATTAAAATTTACATCACTCTTACCATTGGTGCCTTATAATATGTAAGTTTCTAATAATATAACTCACATCATTATAATTATCCTAAAAAATACTTTTATACTTGTCATGGTCTTAAAAACAAATGACTAGGTCTAATATAAGTGTTGTATGCTTATCTTTTCTTATTTCTTTAGAACAGAAGAAATTAGTTGTGAGTTTCCAGGTAGTGATGTATATGTTGGATCACTTAAGATAGTGCGTCTTTCAGCTGAAGCAGATGCCCTATTAAATAGTACAGGGTAATAATATATTTGTATTTGAAGAATTCCCTTTTGTTGTTGCAGGATGTGGAGAGGGGTCAGGGTCTAAAATTGAGGTCTGTCACTGAGTCAAGTGAAGTAGTTTCAATCACAATCTAGTTTGTTTCCTCCCATTGCTAAAGATCCCTACATGCAAGCGAATGATTGAAATAAAAGTGTTAGTCCTGAAATGGCCTAGTTTGTTTCTCTTGTTAGGACTACATATTGTAAATGTCACTAGGGGATGATCCCATCCATGAGAGATTTAAGTGCATTTTCGTATCCAAATATAGTAACAATATATGTTCTGGGATAGTGGTCTTCAAAAGTTGTCAGTTGACCAAGACTACAATACCCAGAATTCGTTATGACATGATTGTGCGGATATCTAATTGAAACTACAAATATTGATTAGTAATTAAAATAATCATTTAATATGCAAAAACTCAAATCAATATATATTATAACCATATATATATATATATTTCTTACTTATATTTTACAATCCGGCAGATGGATTGTTCACATTATATAGTAGATATCTACCTAGTAAATACAACTTTTATACCAATATATTTCAGAGTGTTTACATGGATGAATGATTATTGTATAGAGAAAAACTTTACAAATCCAAATCACTTGCAACCTATGGTTAATGAGGCGATCAGGTAATTAGTACCAGTGTTTTAATTCTACTTTTTTCAGGTGAAACTGTCAATGGTAAATCTTACTGTCATTGAAAAAGCATTATCACTTTTGACAAGACAATAAGTTTAATAAGTAATTTTATATGTAATATCATATCACTGTAACCTGAGTATCATTTATTCTAGTGTATCTAACACTAATTTCTTTCACATTCGTTTAAAATCACAAAAAAATCATATAATTGAATGGTCAGCTTTAAACTGGACACAAGTACAAATAAGATGATATTTTGGTGATTTTAAATCAATTTTTTTTATCAAAGACTTGATATTGAATGAGCGAGAAAGTAATTATTGCTAAATACACAAAATTAAATGATATACAGTGTATAATATATTGAAAATCAGCCAAGTCTTGGCTCATTATTGAAAATCCAAGCACTGACTTGCTTACTTATGAATGTTTTGTATGAACATCAGATACACATTGGAAACCACTAAAGAAAAGGAATTTTAGGATGTGTATTTGTGTAAGAATGAGAGGGGGGCGGTAGAGGTGGTTGAATGGTTAATGTGTGCGTTGGATTGATAGGTCTGTCATTGAGTCAAGTGGCATGGTTTTGATTCCCCCATGTACGTGACAAGGGGTAGTGTCGTCTGAAGACCCTCAAGGAACTTGAATTGTTGAAATAAAATTGAATCATGGTAGTCCCAAAATGACCTAGTTTGTATTAGACCTTAAACCACTCTCGATCTCATATTTTAAGAATTTTAGTACCTTGATGCATTGTCTTTGTTTCCTAAATGTAATACCACTTCAAAATATAAATACAGGGTAGATAAATTGTCAGTTCATACTGTGACTTCTATCAATACAAACTCAAGTGTAAATATAAACAACACAGAAAAAATAAATTGTGAATCGAATTACAATGGGGCTGCCACAAATATGATCATTAATATAATTATTTCCAACAAAACTTTATTGAAGTGATATATTTGTCTGTATTCTGTATACTTGATATATTGTAACTTATGTGATATATTAAATTACATGTATTTCAAATTTTAGATTACTAGGACATATACAACAAGTGAAAATAAATTTAAACCAAGTTTTGACGGAAATATTTTATCCAAATACTGTTGATGAATGGTTAGGAGTTCATGTGTTACCGCGGTTTCAAAAATTAACAAAAATAATGGAATCTGGACAACAACAGTTGGAAAACTTCCGAACCAAGAATTCATAAAAGTATGCTAGAACTAAGGTTATGGTGTTTCTTCTTGGGATAGTTTTACTAGTGGTATCATGTTGTAGGCATGTGGAAACCCTGTGTAGTGTAAAGACTATATATGTTCTTTGTTGTTATTATAATAATTTAAAAAAAACACAAAAAACAACCCTACATTCTATTTTATTTATAAATCTTTGTTTTAAAAAATGTTTTAATTATGTGTATAGACTTACAAGCTCGGTGACTGTTGGGGGGGGGGGGGCAGTAACCGAAATGGCTGAAAAAAATTTGGGTTACAGACGTACAAATTTGTGGTATTCAATTAAAAGAAAAGTAAAATAGTGTTTTATTAGATATCAGGCAATTTATTCTGATCACTAGATGAAATAATAATATTTTTTTACACTTTACCTGTCTGCCCGAACAGTCAATTTGCCCCAAAGTACGCCAATGATTACGCAATTAGAATAAAGATGTACAGGACTTCCTAATAGTCCATAAATCAATCAATAAAAATTTATTTATACTAAGAGATAATATTGTCTTCTGATTTCTTTTTTGTGGGGAATGAGGCAGAGCTGGTGATAATTATGTACATTCACAAGTAAAGATGTGGTTTAAAAATCATTATGTACGTGTAGAACAATTTAGTTTGATTTATGTGGGGAAGATGATCCTTGAGATGGGTGCTATATGCATCCTAATCCTCCTCTATCACCTGCTACTTTCTAAAAGGATAATTTATGTATAATTGAATTATAGTGCTATATCAGAGCTTCTCATACCCAATAGCCATTCAGTCCCAAATTATCTAACGCCATATGGTTCAGATAGGAAATTGATATCCTATTTCCTATAGCGTGAACTTCTCAAGTGATAAATAATTTAGTGTTCAAAGAACAGTTATTTCTGCTACATATTCAATGCTGGATTTCTGAACGAGTAAACATTGATCATGATGACGGACATATCCCTTGCTGTATTTCTATCAATATATATATGTAAACTGGGTTAATAGAATCATATAATTGTTGAAGCGACTTGTGCAGTGACAGTTATAATCATGACAAATTCAGTCGATGTCTAATTTTCAGATCGGTGAAGAATGTTTGATAAAAGGGGGTTGGATGGTCAAGTGGTCTTTTGGGAGTGCTTTAGATCATAAGATTTGTCATTGAATGAAGTCTCCCACTGCTCAAGACCCCTGCATTTGAAAATTAAAATTGTGCCATAGGTTAGTCCCCAGATAACATAGTTTGTGTTGAGTGGATGTTGAACCCTGTTTCTCTCTAAATACATATTTCATAACTTGACTCCTTGCTACCATGTGACAATTTAGGGTTTAGAAAAGAGAGTGATATAGTACTAAACTGATAATGGGAATTGTGAATTGGATTAGCATGCTGGGTCAAAATCTGGTTATCAATATCTATGAGGAAAGAAATATATCAAGAACAATCGGTGGAAATTTATTTTGAAAAGATTACAATATAAATATTTTACATAAAAAAATAATCATTTTTATACAGCATGGCTGAAAAATAAATAGGTTTTAAGAGAATAATGTACGGAATACAGTCTTCTTATAATTTTGTTTCCCCACCATCTGTATTTGTCTGAATTCCATAATTTACAATGAAGAATTTGATTCTAGGATCTTGTTTTTTTCAAAATTAAGAGTTCAGTCTAAGAGGTTATAAATGCATTTAATATCATGTTTAGGCAGAATTGAAATCATCAGATTCAAGCAGATTTACTTCAAACTAAGAGGGCTTATTTAATACAGCAATGAATAAGGAATGTATTTCTGTTATGGTTGGCAGAGTAGGTTTTTACCAGTATTGCTAAAACAAAGGATCAACAGCACTTCAAGTGAACAAGCTATTTAAAAGCAGTCAGTATGGCAAAATCAGCAGCATGTACATAAATATTTTACTGGATCCATACATATTTCTGGCAATGGTTCACACTCTGAAATAAAACAACATTTAAGAATTATTAATAAGAAGAATAATCTGTATTATAGAACTGTGATTGGGTGGGTGTATCATATTATATATATGGTGAAACACTAACACACACATCATATTTAGATCAGAAACAATTATTGCTCTACAGGTTTCAATATAATAGATTTGGCAAAACTATATATATAGTGATGGGTGTTGTGTACAAGACAGGATATGCCTTGATATGCCTCTTTAAAACCTGCTACAGTTCTATTTTTATATTATTATATATAGCAATTTTGAAAGACAAAAATAGCCCTGTTAAGCTATGATAGGCTTCTCCAATACTTTTACACATTTAATACCGGATTAATTTTAATCACAATTAGGGTCACATATTTCCATGTAGGTAGTAAGAATTGGTTCAGGGAAAGTTTGACCAAAACCAATTTGACTGAAAATATGCCACATAAACGTACATAGAAATTTCAGATCTAAAATCAAGTGGCGTGTGGTAGGGTAGGGTGGACTAAAACTTCATAATACACTTACTTGGCACTGTTTTGCATTTTCAAGATTAGCACACCAATAGGCTGGGCCATAACTGCACCTTTCTTTACCCAGTAGTGGTAGGGGTCGGTATTTCAGTGCTTTGTTTCCATTTTGGCAAAGATACATATACTAAAAATTTTAAACAAGGTTGTTAAGGCATAGTTACATAGGTCCACCACAAACTACATTGTTTGAGCAGGTTGGGTCTATTGGAATTAAGATTTTAAACTGATAGTCTGAGTATAACACCAGATAACTCTATTATCAGCTTGTGTTGGATATCACCCTAGTTGGATTCAGATGTCAAACCCCAATGATGAATGAATGAACCCTATTTTAGGTTTCGGTGATCAATCTATGTCCTTATATATAATTGATATGCAAGTTTCTGATTCCTTCAGTTCATTGCTATTACTAATCTAACATGGGGTGTGTGTGTCACGATGGCTAAGTGGGTAAGAAACTGGCTCGCTAGCCTGGATGTTGGCATACTCAATAGACGGCTTGATCTCGCTTTAACTACGTACATCTTATCAAGGCCTTCACCGAATACCCTGCATATTTCGATGGGGTAAAGCCCAAATTGTAAGCCTATCATATTCCTTGGCCGTCGCAAATACCAAGTCTCGTGCTTTCAAGATAAAATATCTACCTTTGATAATCGAGTTGGACGCTTCTGTTCACGTGTATGTAGATAACATAGCCAGCGGCGGGTTGGCCCAAACAAAATGTGTTTGTCCAAATCGATTCGTGTAAAAATTTCTTCTGAACATAATATGGGGGAGCTGGTGCATTGGATCGGTCATGGGGTGATGACGATCATGTTGTATGTGGCCGGAGGCTTTAACGGGCCGCCAAGTCATCACTGGAGTCTGAAATGGGCTGGTATCATAGACTGTCTGGGCCGTGCTGGGTGTTGGCCGGAATTCGGAATCCTGCAATGGCAATTCCGAATTTCATCCGAAAATTTCATCGGATTCACCCGACACTGTCATCTGCAAATTTACTAATTATTAAGTCACCTGCACCCTGTTTTGGGGGATACGCCCAAAAAATCTGCCGATGTTCGTTACTCCCAAGAATTTTAAGGCCACAGCAAAATTTGATCATAGCTGGTCTGCTGCTGAATATGGGTGCGAGACGCTTTCCCGAGTTTTCGGAGACTGGGGTTAAAGAATTGGGATGTCTGGAATTGTTTCAAATATGAATTGTCCCGTACGCCTATGCATGCCCGCTCCCACTCCGTAAACGTAGGCGTGCGAGCCAAGGGGGCTGGGGGACGGGGCAGCTGACCCCCTAACTTTCGGTCAAGCTTACTTTTCGGGCAGACGGGTGAGTTTAACGTGGATAACATCATGGCCACTTTTGTACATAAGAAGTGTCACTTTGAAAAAAGCAGCTTTGCAAAATAAAGTGCCCGAAATCTAATAAAACACTTATTTTACGGGCAGGAATAGCAGTAAAATGCGTTTGCGGCCGTCAAATATGCCAAAACTTTCGGGGGGGGGGGGGGGGCATACAAGGTAAGCTCCGCTTCTTCACCTCTGGAAGAAAACCAGTGCCGCTGTCTGTAAACCTGAATTTTTTTTCGGGCATTTCTTGTTTTGCTTCCCTAACTGCCATCGAGCGCTAATAAAACAATAATTTCCCCTTTCTTTCAATTGAATACCACGAATTTACACTAATCATCGATGATTATTTGACTGTGAATGCCGCTGATCGGATGGTTTGAATTCAGAGTGGTGAACAGTCCACTTGCTGATTACACTATTTCGCCTGATTACACTATTTTGCCATTACAGTCTGTCATCGAGCCCGAACGCCTATGTCCGTCAAGGCCACCTGTTATACGGTCTTGGACCCTCGAAAGCACGTTATCTCAGTCCCCGTCCCGATAAATCAGATATGCCACCAAATCGCATATTTGGGGTTCATTTTTCAAAGTTTTCCCGGAGAAGAGACCCCCCCCTCCTGGTCAGTAAAAGGGGCCGCTCCGACACAGGAGCCCGGGCCGGTTGCCGATCCCAATCCGCCCCTGAACATAGCTGTAAGTTCGGGAGTTTTGAAGTAATCAAGCAACGTTCTGATGTTGTAAATCTCGCAGTTGTTGCTTCAGGAACATAGGATGTTGGGTGTTTGATCCCTGCATTGGCCGAGAAAGTTGATCCAGATTTTCCAGCTGGGTACCCCCTTGTGAGTAATGCAAGGACTTGCAAGGACAGCTGACTAGTCCTTAGTTTGGCTCAAAAACCAAGATATCTTGACAGTTGGAATTGGATAAAAGAGTAGGCCATAGTGCCGCTGTCCTGGCTAAATTTCCCTCATTGCACACTGTATGGCATATGCCAGTCTTCATTAGCCCAGTACATAGCAGAAGAGTAGGATGTTAAACCCAATTGCAGTTCAATTCACTAATCTAACTATTCCAGTTAGCTTGAGTCTCAAAATTGATTGCAAAGTTTTGATGACCGGGAAAATATAGAGGGCTCCAAGGCCTCCCTTAAATTCCAAAGTGTGCAGGTCACCTTTCAAAATTGTTGCATTTGAAAAAAAAGTCCCTCGCTAGCAAAAGCCTCAAATAAGGAGAAAATAATAACCTGGAAAAGTACCCGTACATAACAAAAATGACTTCTATACATACCTCGCACACTTTTCTAGGATTAACTAACTGAGACAGTAATTGTAGAATAACTTTTCCATACATATCAACTAGAGAATCACACTGAAATATAAAATTGACCGGTATGATGGTGTATGTATTACACAAAAAAACTGTTGCGCTCCTTGAAGCAGCATATGTTGGGTCTCTTAAAAGAGTTCAGGGGTAAAGGGTGGTAATCAGGCTTTACCTGTATCCTAGAGACCGGGATAGTATTTGTTTGTCGCGCTTTGAGCATAAACTTAGTTTGTGGATATAGCGCATTATAAATGGCCAGATTATTATTATTTACTTATTATCTACTTCATTAAATTATACTAATTGTAGTCTAATAAAAGTTAATAAGCTCTACTATACCTTTTTTGTATAGGCCTGAGGAAGGAAACCACAGAGTTTCTTTAAGTCGTTCTGTAGATGATTGGCTGTAGATGGTTTCTTCATCCATGTGTCCAAAAGGGTGACAATTTCTTTACATATAGAACATGGTTTTGAATCCGCATCACCAGTTCTAGTCATGAATAACACTAAATCAAAACAATTGAAAAAAATAACATAAAACTTTCATAATTAGAGTTAAGTTTGTGATTTGTGTGTAAGGTCTGTGATTGAGTCAAACTGCACGGTTTCGATTCCCCACTTGTAAATGACAAACAGTAGGGTCACCCAGCTGTCCACCCCTATGGGTTTTCTTCAGAACCTCCGGTTTACTCCTTCTACTAGACCCCATTGTGCAAGCAAATTACTGAAATAAAATTGAACTGAGTTAGTCGTAGACCGGAACTGGCCTAGTTTGAGTCAAGTTGGCGTTAAAGCATGTTTGCCACTCCCATTTATACATGTATGTTACTGAATATATTTTGTCAAATAACATGTTTCCTACCAGATCCATTTTCTTCGGGTACTTTATCCTCCACTGACAGTGTACACAAACCAATCAAAGTACAAATTATCCTTGGGCTTTCCCCCTTTATTAAATATTTTATTATATCGTCGGTATATTGATTGATAAAGACGGTACACTCTGTTCTTATGTAAGTTGGAAGAAGATCACACACTTTATCTAAGGCTTTCTCTATATCTGCCTGAAAATATCAATAAATGAAATATGTAGGCTTTTTAATAAAACGAATGATAAACAGGGGTGTACAAACATATTTTCGCAGGGGGAATGTGCCATCAAAAAATTGGGCCACTCAGCATTAGAAAATCAATTATTACACCAGGGCTGGAGATAACGAATTAAGATGCATGTGACAAAATGTAAGGCACTAATAAAATAGTACCTCACATTTTAAGCTTAGTGCCTGACATGTATTAATAATATCAATAAAAAAAGACAAATAAGTGCTGGACAGGCACCAGAGGTTTTGTGCCTGACAAAACCTGAATCTGTGCCCTACATTGTCTGTGACAGGTGCCTTATTTCCAGCCTTGTTACTCCCAGTTATGTAGAAAAGTATTTAGTAAGTATAGCATTATGTAATTTTTAAATGACTCAGTTGAATACTGATCTATAGGCCCACATGGCAAAAACATCAGTCCATTTGCCTACCTTGACTTAACTCCCTGTGTTTTGCTCTTTAATGATAAAAGTTTAAAATAGTTATTTTCATTCATATAACAACTTTCTAGCAAACACATAAAAAATCAGCTTATGAATTGTTTGAAATAAAAATTAATTAACTTATCTAGTAATCTATTTACAATAATTTCTTACCTTCGTTCGTTTGTCTACAAGAATACTTTCAAGTTTTTCTAAGACATATTCACAGAGAGTACATTGTATGAAGTTAGGCTGAACATTTTGTGATTGGTTATCTGGAATTGAAATAGATTATTGTAAGGTTTTTGAATAATTAGCTTATGGATGACATCGGCCACCATATTCTGTGAGTAGATGTCATATAGAATTGTTACATTTTAATATTAAAATTATCAAATGAAATCCAAGTGTACATCAAGTCCTAGGTTTGTGGAAGTTGCAAAGAAATGAAATGGGGTTTAACGTCCTACTGTTATGCACCAAGCCTGGGCTAATGGAAGACAGGCCTACGCCATACAGTGTGCTACAGCATCGACGCTACAGCCTACTCTTATAATACTGCCAATGGATCATTTACATGCACGGGACCTTGGGGTTTTTTCTCATCCAAATGACTAGACAGCTGTCCTTGTCAGGCTCTTTTTTCTGCGTCATAAGTTGCAAAGACGAAAAGATGAGAAAACAGTCTGTAAAGACTTAACAAAATACTCGATTGATCCCTGACAGCCTATATAATTTATATACAACTCGATAAGTTAATAAAAATTTAAGAAAGGCACTAATATAGACATTCTCACTTTAGTTCACACATAAAATATTGACCTAAAGAATAACATGAAAATTTTTTACCTCAGATCTGTTCTGTCCAAGTAATTCATCAAGACTTTTCATAGCGGTTTCACAAACAACCCAAGTCTACCTAAACTGTTTCACCATGAGATTTAATTTAACCCAGAGTGAGATCAAGCCTTCTATTTGAAAATGAGGGGATCACGGTGGCTATTAGTGGATAAGGCGCTGGTTCGCTAGCCTGGAGGTCGGGTGTTCGATCCCTGCATTGGCCGAGAAAGTTCATCTCGATTTTCTGGCGTGATTTCCCCTTGTCAGTGATGCAGAAGGAGGGCCTGACAAGGACAGCTGCCTAGTTGTTTGGATGGGACAAAAAGCGAGGTCCCATGTACACATTGGTGTGCACATAAAAGAACCCTTGGCAGGCAAAATTTCCCTCATAGCACACTGTACGCCCGTCTTCAATTAGCCCATGTTAGGTGCTTAAGCATAGGACGTTAAACCCCATTTCATTCATTCATTCTATTGAAAATGCACAGGGATATACTTGTCAAGTGCCTATGATGAACTAATAAAATAACTTTACAAACTTTTCTCTATTTTTTCACACATGTTTTGTTACTTAAATTGTTGTAGGCCTACTGTGGAATTAAGTTTACTTTTAAATAGTTTTATGATTATGATTTAATGCAAACAATTCAAAACACATGTTGCTTTTTTTTTAAAATGATCGCTGAATCCCCATTTCATTTCAGCTGTAGCAGACAGTGGAGTATGATAAAGCAATTGACTATTAATTAATAAGTATTATACCTTTTCTTTCACGTTCTGTATTTGTACAAAGACCAATTTCAGTACAGATTTGTTTAGGATCAAGACCCTGTATCAATAGTTTAACTATTTGGTCAGTATACTGTTTAACAAGACCTTCACATTCACTTTGTAAGATTGATGGCAAATATCCACAAACTTCATCTAATGCTTCCTTTATAGCTTCCTAAAATATTAAATATATGTAAACATCTGAGTTCTAGTTTAGACCGCATTATCACCCTGTTTTACAGAGTTTACTCAAGGATGTACCTATATTCATGGGCGTGGATTTAGGGAGGGACCTGTCCCCCCCTTAGAATCGGAAGGGGTGTACAAATATGTCTTCGCCCCCCACCCCAAGATTTTGATAGCCAGGACGGATTTTCTGGTTTATATCCACACAAATGAAGGCTATCTAACCACTGCCTTGGGTCTCACAACAGTAATTGATCTTCACGATATCTTCCTCCATAATTGTAGATAGTCAATTTTACCATATCGTCATCATATTACGCCTAGTTAAAGCCTTCATCGAAATAACACAGGTAAACTGTTCGTAATTATTATTTTGGTTTGGTAATGAAAGGTTCCAGGGTTTGTCCGTCCCCCCCCCCTCAAAGGTTATAACAAATCCACGCCCTTGTCTATATTTATCATCAGAATGCATCAACACTTGACATCATAAATACCTCAGATCTGTTCTGTCCAAGTAATTCATCAAGACTTTTCATAGCGGTTTCACAAACAACACATAGTATGGAGTTAGTACTCTTTTCTTTATTACTAACAAAAACTTAAAGAAGTAAAAGATAGTTAGCTGGCACTGCCAGGCAGGATACGCCCACATTTTCGATAGATGGATAGAGGACAAGCAATACCGAAAGTGATTTTACCTACAATCAAAGGCCATAATTCATTAAGTTACAATTTGATATGTGCAAATATCGAAAAGAATCAAGATCTTTAGGTTATAAACATGCATTTTAAGTTTCATCAAAATCGAATTAAAATTGTGACCTCTACAGGGCCCACAACTTTAATATGCCATATTTTTTTTTACACTATTCGCGTACAAACAGCAGCCATTTTGTCTGGCAATTATGGTCTGATTTTCTAGAAATTCGAACTCAACCTTCCGTAGGGTGTAATGGTGATAGAGTCAAATGTTTTATTAAATTGGATATTAATCGTGACCTCCAGTGGGACCATAAGGGATTTTTCAGAACAATCAGGGGCCATAATTCAGGAAGTTACAATCCGATATGCGCAATTATCGAAAGGAACCAAGATCTTTGGGTTATAACCATGCATTTCAAGTTTCATCAAAATCGAATTCAAATTGTGACCTCTATAGGGTCCAAAACCTTGATATACCAATTTTTAACAGCATTCACGTACAAACGGCGGCCATTTTGTATGGAAATTCGAACTCAACCTTCCTTAGGGTGTAACGGTGATATAATCGAACGTTTTTTTCAAATCGGATAATAATTGTCACCTCCAGAGGGATCACAAGCTAAAATAGGTGATTTTTCGGACAATCAGGGGCCATAATTCATGAAATTACGTTCCGATAGGCTCAAATATCGAAACGAACCAAGATCTTTGGGTTATAAACATGCACATCAAGTTTCATTAAAATTGGCTCAAAATTGTGACCTCTATAGGGTCCACAAGCTAAAAACGTGATTTTTCGTACAATCAGGGGCCATAATCCATGAAGTTTTGATCCGATACATGCCAATATCGAAAGCAGCTGAGATCTTATGGGGATAAAGCTATATTTTAAGTTTCGTCAAAATCGGACAAGAATTGTGACCTGTAGAGGGTCCACAAACAATTGTGGACGGACGGACGTCCAGGCGGACAGGGGCGACGACATAATACGTCCACATGAAAATGTGGGCGTATAAAAAAATAATTGAAAAAAAACCCCAATGGCTCCCCTAGCTAACTAAAAATAAGAATAATTTTTCAGACATCTTGTTATAATAGTTTAAAAATAGATAATGTAAAATGAATAATTTAAAATTTCATTCAAATAACTCTATTGTGAGCGAAGATATTAGCCTTAGAAGGTTTGACAAAATGTGTGCGATAATTTCAACTACCGTACATACTGGTTGTTCTGGTTGTTCGAAGCTACGTCTTTTAAATTAATCAAGATATGACTAAACCTGTTCTAATCTTTTTAAAATCAGAGAAATCCGATGTCATTGAGAGTTGATTATGGCCTGGATCAGTTAATTAATGTTTAATTCGTAATTTTGATAACATTTCAAGCCTAAAGAAAGACCTACAATAGGCAGATTTAGCTCTTGCATAATGTATGTTTAAGTAACTGGTTGTAATAAACTATAACACATACTCATGCCCAAATAGATTAGTATGGTACCTGTTTTCCATAAATATGTGTTATAGTTTAAAAATTAGAAGTTTTATATAATGCCAGTGCAGACATTGTACAAAATTTGTCAATTCATATCTGGTGTTCAGGATTGGTTTAACTGGTCTTCTATTTTAGATCATATCATCATAACCTAATCATTAAATGTGTTAATCCACTGTGGTTAAAGCAATATTAACACAAATATAGTATTTATAACATCTGTGTGACATAAAGCTTACTTATGGAACTGCCTAAATTCATATTTCAATAACATTTTATATATGATCCTAAATAACATTTGAAAACTGGCCGGTCATTGACACACCCTCAACATCATAGACCTTAACCATGATTTCAAATACATGTGCATAGGCAGTCTGAGGTGTTTCATACTAAATTGCCTTAAACCTGGACCTGAATTGACCAGATGTAATTTTATACTTTATAATGCTGTCACTACAACTGATTAGTCCAAAACGTGTCCTGATATCTCACTATGTAACCGTCCAAAACCACAACAGTGTCTGTCATAGCCTGTATAAATAAAATTGACCTGTAATGAGTATTATACCTTTTCTTTCTGTATTTATAGAAGATGTACAAAGACCAATTTTAGTACAGATTTGTTTAGGATCAAGACCTTGTATCAATAGTTTAACTATTTGGTCAGTATACTGTTTAACAAAATCTTCACATTCACTTTTTAACAATGATGGCAAATATCCACAAACTTCATTTAATGCTTCTTTTATAGCCTCCTATAAAAAAAACATTTCTAAAAATTATTTGTAGCAAAAATATGAAAACAAGCTTTGGAAAGGACTTTCAATAGAAGGCTTGACCTCGCTTTAACTACGTTCATCTTACCAAGCCTCCACGTAATACCCTGAATATTTCAGCACTATTAAGTTTGATTGGGTATAAGCCCAGCTGATGAGCCTATCAGATTCCTTGGTCGTCACGAATACCAATTGTCTCACGCTTTCAAGCGAAAATGTCTACATGTGATAATCAAGTTACAAAGTCAATGTCAAGGTATATGTGGGGTTCGCTTTGTGACAATCTCTGATTGGATGGTACTGTTCGCGTGTCTGCAGATAACGTAGCTATAATGTCGGGAATTGTGAAGTGAACCAGCAACGTCCAGATGTTGTAAAACTTGCAGTTGTTACTTCAGGAACATGATGTCTGGCAAACACTCAATATAAAAAGTTTATGGGTCAAATAGTAAAGTAGATTTGATATATTTCAGAGTCCCAACCCCTGTTCTGTAATAATATGTATCCAAACTGCACATGTGTCCCCCATAGACTGACAAGAGGGCTATAGTCATTTATCACACAAGGTTATCTTGACATACATATAAATAAAGGTGGGCAAAACCAATCTTTAAACAGATCAAAATTAGCAATAATATAATGTGGCAGAGTTAATATATGTCTTAATATTATACAAGAAGAATATTTTATTTTTGTGTATAGAGGTTGTCCATAAATGGCTCTTTGTGGGTATGTTTGGGTGTGTCCTACACATATGCTTGTATAATTGATATGGTTGATTTTTAAATCCATGGGGATTCAAATGTATAACTTTATTAAACTGGTCTGATATATTATAACCAATACTTGAAACATGTACCTTAAAAAACATAATGTCATAAATTTTTAATTATTTTTGGAAAGAAGAGAATTTGTCAAATATTATACAAGAAGAATATTTTATTTTTGTGTATAGAGGTTGTCCATAAATGGCTCTTTGTGGGTATGTTTGGGTGTGTCCTACACATATGCTTGTATAATTGATATGGTTGATTTTTAAATCCATGGGGATTCAAATGTATAACTTTATTAAACTGGTCTGATATATTATAACCAATACTTGAAACATGTACCTTAAAAAACATAATGTCATAAATTTTTAATTATTTTTGGAAAGAAGAGAATTTGTCAAACTACTGTCCTCGAACGTCCTACGGTAACAATGGGGGAATTATTAGCCTTTAAACTTATATCATAAATTACCTCAGATCTTTTTTGTCCCAGGATATGATCCAGGTATTTCATAACGAGTTTACAGACAACACATTTTCCTGAGTTACTGCTATCACCAGTAGCTTGTTTAGAATGACCAGCTTTAAGTAAACCAGACAGCAATATTTGGTGAAGTCTGGACTCCACTATTTCATTTTTGGCGGAGCAGAATCCCATTTCTTTACACATCATGGTTGGATCCTGTAAATAAGTTTACATGCTTACTACAAAACCTTTAAAACTATAATAAAACTAAACACAATGTTTTATACTATTCTAAGAGATGGTCTATAGTAGAGACAACCTTCTGTATAAATTTTACATCCCTTGAAAATCAAGCCCACACTCACAAACAATGAGAATTTATTTTAGTCTATTGTACACCTAGATATGAGTGAGAGAGAAACGGGGAATGTCCACTCAAAACAAACTAGGTCAATTCGGCACTAACATAATATGGTTTAATTTTATTTCAAGGGGTCTTTAGCAGTGGGAGGAAACCAGAGGACCATCAGATAACCTATGAGGTTGGACATGCAACCCTTCTCCTTGTCACGTACAAGCAGGGAATCAAAACCATGCCAGTTGACTCAATGAGAGACCTTGTGATCATATGTACACATGTTAACCATTTGCCCTCCTCCAAAAAAAAGATAGAAATGCTGAGCATACTCACCAACTGAGACACGAGATAACTAAATGCAATAGGTAAATATGATTCAACATACTGTTTACACTGAAAAATAGCAAATTATATCAATATGAAAACATGCCAAATATGAGATGAGGCATGAGAAAAGATATTTTAATTCCAAGACTGCAACAAATAAACTTCTTACTAAAGAAGTGGGTGGAAGAATTCCTGGAATAATGCTGGTCAACTTGGATCTCAGTGATACCACAGGAATCTGACCTTCTATCCGTATATATATATGCAAACGCCATGTCGTACAAGACAATATAGGGGCTGATGTCAAACTAGGAGATATAGAGAATCTCCAATGAGTGTTTTTTGATATCAAAAAATATCAATACAAGTTGATAAAGTAAAAAAACAAACACGTGTTGATATTTTTTTATATAAAAAAACACGAGATGGAGATTTTATTTATCACCTAATCCTTTCTTACATGCACGATTAAATAAATATAATTCTTTCCTATAGATTTCACTTTTACTGAACCTATTTACATTATAACGTAGTGATACACCATTTTTTGACAGCAGTTTAGCTATTGCAAAGTCCCATATATTGACCCAGTATTTCCTTCAAGGTCAATTAAATAAAACCATTTTCTTTACCCAAAATAGGAGATATCACAGTAGATTATGTAATTTATAACACAAGCAATATCTGCTGTGTCAAATGTGTTATTGGGTGATAATTAAAGTAAGTTATATAAATACTTCAAAAAGAAAAGAATCCAAATCATTTATACTTATTCTCCTCTTGTCCTCAAACTTATTTACGGTAGTTGGATAATTCAAAGTGAATTTGAAAACATATTGTTATCATGTCTGTTTATACCATATATTATGGTCAATTTAAATTAATCTATATAGAGTAATAACTTACCTCATCTTTTGCTTTTCCGACTAAAGGACATATATAGTAAACAATGAAGTTGACAATATCTTTCTGGAAAAACCCAATGAAATATTTTATCTAAATGTTTAAATTTCATGAATATTTCATTTATCTAATTCATATTTAGAAGTGCCTACACAGGAACAGATCCAGAGGAAGGGTCCGGGGTATCTAGACCCCCTCCTGCTCAGGTTCAATTTGATGGTGGGGGCTCGGAAATGGCATTTATAGCATTCCATTTCTTCAAATTCTCCGAGAGACATGGGTGTGCATCTCATTTTTTTTGGAGGGGGGGGGATGTTTAAAAAAAATGAGATTGATGCATATGCCTCTAATATGAGAGACACAACCACAAGCCCAGCTCTGCAGGTGCAAACTTTCTAGGGGAGACTGGAGGCATGCTCACCTAGAGAATTTTTTAATCTAGAGTCCCTGAAATGCTATTTCCTGGACTTGAGGGGAAGATTATGCAGAACTCTTATGGTCAGTTATAAGACGAGACTGACTGTGAGTGTCTGCACTTATATTGAGAACGACTATCTTTTTTCCTCTCCCCCCCCCCCCCCCCCCCGCGGTATACTGATGATTAAATGAAATGTGGTTTAACGTCCTACTGTTTGCTCGGACTGGGCTAATGAAGACGCCATCAAGACGGGCATACGTTATACAGTGTGCTATATAGCAAATTTTGCCTAGACAGCAGCACTATGGCCTACTCTAATATCAAACTCCAACTGCCAAGGGATCTTTTACATGCAGGCCAATGTATACACTGGTCCTCAATTTTTGTATCACCAAAAATTTCAGGACTAGTATTTATATATTTACCTGTACACTTGCATCGTTTACGATATTTTTTAAATCGGTAACAAGTCCCTTACATAATTGACATGTGTCATTACCAGACTTCTACAAAGAATGAAAATTGTTATTAACTTTCAATAGACAACAAAACACATAAAATATATGCCATTGCATTCTAAGAATAATTATAATTAGAGAGACATCCCCAAATTTAATTTAGAAAAGGTCATAAAGAATCATTGATGACACCATTTCTTGTGATGATTTTTTATTGGTTGGCATATGTATATTGACAGTCATCTCCATCATTGATGTGTAGAGATATTTTTTAATCCTGCAAGAACACTTGGTGTAGGCCTACATATGACTCATTTCAATCTAATTAGCCACTATAATATTCATTTTTAAAAACTATTTAACTTACCAACTGTGCTGTTCTTATAACTGCCTGTTCTGACAAACCATAATTACTGTGAACTGTTTAAATATATATAAATCAATTAAAAAAATAGTAATAATGGCTCTAGCCTCTAGACCTATATATTTGTTTACAAATGATTCAAATGACACCTTGAGCTTGAACCCACATACAAACAATTTTAAGTAACATGCAGTAGGTTTCCACTTGTGTCATAACCTTTATTATTTACTGTAACCAGCAACTATCCTAATATGGAAGTCCAAATATGGAAGTTGTGGGTGCAAGAGAATAATTGTGTGACACGAAACTTGTATTCTATGTTTAATTATCTAATATGATCTATATTATATAGTACCTATATTAAATCAATAGTAATATAGGTCATATTAGATTATTAAACATAGAATAAAGATGAGCAAAATGATGGTAAATTGACTGACCATTCTTACGTAAACTTTACGTAAAATTAACATCATATTGTGGGATGTCATATAATTAAATCATTCTTATCTTATTATAAAGAGGAAGTAATATCAACCCCGTGTTTTCTGGAAGTCTAATAATAACTAGTGATGATATTTGCTATTGAATTAAACTTGATGATCCACCATCAAAACTTAATCCTTAACAAATATAAGAAAACAGTATAGTGACTTACTAAACTGAAGTACTGCGCTCTTTTTTGTAACATATATACATGCCCATTCTCACCCCCCCCCCCCCACCAAGGACTACTCATGTTATTGAAATAGTCTTCTCGGATCAGCTAGGTAACACTTTCGAATTTGCAAATACAGCGACTAAAAGTTGTAATGTACATCCCTGGATCGCTCAGCTAGACGTCCTTTAAAAATAATAATCATTCATTAAAATTGAAAAAAATGATTAATAGGCTAAACCGTGAATAAAAGCAGACAGGAAATTAAGTAAATCGTCGGTAGAACTCAATTTGATTGACATGTCACTTACCTAAAACAGCTATAAAAACAAGAACTAGAAGCTTCATAATTGTTAACTACGAGAGCAGAAACGATCCACTGTCAAGTTTGCGCGTATATAAATATTCTTAGCTTACAAATTGATTTTATACTATCTATTTCCCCGTACGGAAGACTAGTCTTGGTAGGAGATCTTTTTATTGGCCAATAGTCACATGACTTATTGACACTCCTTTCCCGTCTTCTGTGCGATAAAAATAAACTGGAGGATTTCCCATGTAATAAACGGAGAAAGAGAGAGAGAGAGAGAGAGGGGGGGGGGGGCGGTAACTTTATTTCAATACTTCGCTTGCGCGTATGGGTCCTTAGCAATGATAGAAAACCGGGGGACCCGGAAAAAACCCACGAGGCTGGACAGACGAATCCCTTGACATACACAACCGGGAAATCGAAACTAACCATTCGCCCCCATCCCCTATGTAATAATAGATGTGTTCAAAATCATATTCTGGGGTGTATATCTATTAATAAGTTAGAGGGGGTCGCTCTACACCCAAACACAACCTTTTGCATTTCGAACAACAAATTCAATTCACTGTTTAAAACTTGCGGGGTGTGGATCGGGATTGCCATTGATAGGGGGGGGGGGCGATGGGGGTCCGACTGGGCTACAGCTAGGCGCCCCCCCCCCCCCATGGCTGTTCCTGTCGGAATATTTCTGTCTGCGTCGGAAAAAAATCGCTGGTTAGCTATCTCGCATTTTCGCCGGGAGAGAGTTTTAGTACGGCATATATCTTTAGGGATATAATAACATATATATTATTTTTTAAGATTCTTCTAAATTGGATGTAACTTGTGGAGGACCCAAAACATTGGTATTAGGGCCTACATACTTTTACACTATATGTGTACAAGAAGCAGTCATTTTGTCAAGCAGATCACATTAATGTTTCTAACTTACATGTATTATTACCTGGACTAATTTATTATTTAATAGTTTACTCTTTTTTTTATAAACCATCTGCAGCGAGTTACCTAATACTCAAATATTTAGAAAGATGAGATGTGTTTTAATATTTCCTTAAATCGTGACTAATCATGTGACACAACCACGATGATTCATTCCTTCATTTTCCTTAAAAATGCACAAGGAAAATAAAATGGAGTTTACCGTCCTACTTTTCTTCACTTATCAGGCTAATGAGGACGGACATTTCAATGTTATGATTGAAACTTTGCACATTCATTTCCATTTCAAATTGGCAGAGGATAGGCTACCTAACATAATACATGTACGGATCGTAGTTTTTTCGCCCCATCTAAACGATCCAATACGCGCAGGTATCAAAAGGAACCTATGTTTCGGGTAGGCCTATTGACATATATTTAAAGATTCATCAGATAAAAATTGTGAACCCTAAAGGGCCCACAACCTTGGTATTACATACTTTTACACTTTTTGCGTACAAGAAGCAGACATTTTTCGGGAAGTTTCGGTCCGATTTTCACCAATATCGAACCTAGCCATCGTTATATTGATAACGGTACCATATATAAACAGTTGTTGAAATCAGATAAAAATTGTGACCTCCAGAAGGACCACAAGTTAAAAACACGATTGATTTATCGTATAGGGGTCATACTCCAAGAAGTTGCGTTCCGATATACGCGAATATCAACAGGGGCCGAACTCGGATAAAAACAGTGACCTGATTTTTCGTACACCAGAGACCATCATCCACAATTACAGGCCAATATCGAAAGGAACCGATATCTTCTGGAGATAAACCATTATTTCAAGTTTCGTCGAAAGTGTGACTATAGACAGGGACAACGACGAAATTACATCCACATGCAAATGTGGGCGTTAAAAATAAGTTTATGGAGTCTGATTATTCTTAACTGTTGCCTGCCTGGTAGGCCTACTACCTTTAACGAGTTTTTGGGAGGTTTTTTGTTATCAATACCCTCACATTTCCTGTTGTCATTTAAATATTTCCCCAACCGTGACTCAATAAAGAGACGAAGAAAACAATGAAATAAACCATTGTTTGCATAATGAATGAATGAAAGAAATGGGGTTAAACGTCCTACGCTTAAGCACCTAACCTGGGCTAATTGAAGACGGGGTTTGCATAATGATAACAAAGCTATAAAAACTTAAGGACACTTCGTTTTCTAAAGATAACAACACTCCAGAAAAGTTAAACCATGAAAAACAGATTTAAGTCATATTATATATTGGTACAATTTGGAGGACAGAATTCTGTAATACTATAAATGGGGATTTATGCTATATATGACTCACTGTAAAATATATTAAATAAGTTTTTATGTAATGATTTATTATACAAGTTTAACTATCTCCACGGTCGATTTCGTATGAAATAGTATTTCCGTTACTTTCTTTTTCCTGATCCAATATTTTGAGCAAACATACAAAATATTATAAGTTTTTGTTGGCCTAAAAGTTATATTAAACGAACTGTTAGGCTATAGGGCCTATATTATATAGAATGTGGACATTTTTTTTTAAAGAAGTGTTTAGTGGGTGCCGAAATAGGTATTCTGAACTTGGGTGGACACTCACCACGTGGTAGGTTATTCGACTATGATGTCATTACATATATGGCTGCCGACTTTATATCAATTATATCCTACCTGCTCTAGTTTTCTATCAATTTCTATGAAATAAAGGCCAGAATGAAGCGGTTTCCGTGATCTTATTTGATAAATATATTTTATGGTTAAATTTGATTAATTTAAAAACACATTTTTAGGTGACAACATGGAAACAGTTCAAAGATATAAAATGAAATTAAACGTCCTTCTGTTCTGCTCCTAAACTGGGCAAATGAAGAACGGCATGAGAGAAATTTTGCCCGGGTAGTCACCCGCTACGGCCTACTCATCGAATTCCAATTGCCATGGGACCCTTTACATGCACACCAAATGTGTACACTGGACCCCCGTTTTACGCCCCATCCGAACGACTAGACAGCTGTTATTTTTTTTTACAGGCGTCTGTGTATAAACCAGCCTTGATAGTTTTATACCAAACATAACCTTTCTGTTTCGAATTTTGTTTCAAAGAGGTTGCATTTATAGTCTACTCAGAATAAATTTTGAATGATTTTCCAGTAAATTCTATGTCTTTTGCTCAATAGGTTATCAACTCACTATTATACGACCATGGGCATTATTTCCTACCCCTACAAATCATTTAAACAAGAAATAATAACACAATTACCTCCCTTGTTTTCCTATTGCCTCCATTCATTAGCCATCAGGCGCGGATCATGTGGGGGGGCTCTCGTCTTTGAAAAATAATATTCAACCTTATTTCATAAATCACCACAATTTTCAGGCATTGCTACCGATTTGTTCCTGATGAATTTGTAGAGAAAAACACCGAAAATAGGGTGGGAGTTGTGTTTAATATTTGAAGATCAGATGCCAGGAAATCGCATATATGGAGTCTTATCTTAAAAAAAAATTCCGGGGGAGGACCTCAGACACTCCGCAGCTGCTTCGCACCTGCGTACCTCATAATTCGGGTCTTAAAATCCTTGATCCGCCCTGGCCATCTTCAAACGTTGGAATTTGAAAATGATATTTTTGCCCATTTCTCAGCTGGCATTATTCATTAACAGGTATGACTGTTTATGATTTATTTCAATTAATATTAAAAATATGAAATTGTAGCTTTAAGAACACATTTAATGTTTCAGATCATGTGAATCTTTATCTGGACTAATTTATCAGTTAAGTTTACTTTTTTTTATATCAGTGAGTTATCCAGCTTTTACTTTTCATTTCCTAAAATTATTATGTATAGTTTGAATTATTTCCTTCAATCGTGACTAAATCTGAGTAATGACACCCCAAAAAAACACCATGATTCCTCCCTTGATAAATTCACAAGGAAAATAAAATAGGGTTTACCGTCCTATTCTGCACTTATCAGGCCACATGAATCTCAGGCTAATGAGGGCGGACATTTTAAATGTCATGACTGAAACTTTGCACATTCATTTCCATTTCAAAATGCCATCAATTGGTTTACACAGATCTTAGAGGGTTTTTTTTTGCCCCGTCTAAACGACTCTATACGTTTTTCTTTGCAATAATGTCAAGAGGACATAAGACTGGAAAATCTCAAGGAATTATCTCGCTTAAATGGCTAGCAATCCCAATACTTTTGGACCCACTTCATGTAGGCCTATTGCGAAAGCCCACAAGGCTCATTCTAAATCTGATCCGGCCAATCGGCAGGCAACGAAACATACGCCAACAGCAGTCGTCCGGGCAGTCAACAAGCATATTTTTACTTTTTTCGGTAATGAAACATTTATAATACACTCAAATCTGATTAAGAGTAACAACTAATTAAATAATTTTCAGAAAATCATTAGAATTTGTTTGGCTTTTATAAAGTTCTGCCAAATGCTAGAGTTTAGTATACGAAACATTTAATATCATGGATATAGCTGTTCAAGTTATCAAAATTCATTGAAAACCAATGTTCTTGTTCGTCTCAAGACCTTAAACTCTGTATCAATCGGATGTAACTTTAGCCTCTAGCAGATATATATATATATATAAGGCTCTGGGGCGGTATTTATAAACATTCTAAGAGTTGAAATCAACTCTTAACTGTCAAAAATTACTCCTAACTTTGTAGATTTCTCTTAGACCTATTTATAAAACATTTTACTTTAAGAATTACTCCTAACTATGACACATATTTAGGAGTCCTCCTGTAGCACTCCTAACTTGTTAAAAATACTCTTATCTTGGTTAACATGGCCGTCCGTGTACGCCGCATAAAAGAGTTTAAAACAAGCAGAGATTTCTTAGTGGAGTACAACAATGACGAGTTGATAAGAAGATATAGAATGGACATGGGTGTGATTCTTTTTGTGACAGATTTAGTTTGGTTAGTACCCAAGTCTTACATTTGGTTAAAAGTAACTCTTAAGACGCTTTATAAATATTTCTAGAGAGTAACTTTTAACTAAATGTTGTTTTAGGAAGTCTTAGAGTAAAAGTTAAGAAAACTCTAAGAATTTTTATAAATACGGCCCCAGGCCTCTAGAGCGTTGACCAAATATTTTAAAATTATCAAGGGCCATCACTTTGGCAGTAGTTATCGGAAATCGCTGAAAATCAATAGGATTCTTCGTATGAACACTGTATGAATTTATAGTCAATCGGATATTAACTTTAGCCTCTAGATTGCCCACACCGAATTGTGGACGTAGGACTGACAGGGGGACAACCGTACGTAACTAGCGTGACGAAATTTATGGTAGCTGGCTTTTTTTTTTCGCACGTATCCAGTGAATGGCCATTTTGCTCAGTAATCCAAGCCAGAATTTTTTTTTAATTGCGTTAAAGTTTATAATTTTTGTTTAGAACTGAAATAAATTAACTATTAGTCAATCCCCACGCTAAAAACATTAGCAGAATTCATTGCGTATATATGTGAAATAGACCCGACCGAATCCCAAAATAGTACTAATAATAATGCGTCAAATCTCCGTTAAAACTTGCTAATTCCGTTAAAGTCCCATTTTCTTCCGGGAATTATTATTCAATCTCGAGTTGTGTCCGTGTTATGCACAGACAACCCTGATACGACGCTGGATTTCTGTTCGCCGAAATCATTGTACTTTCGTTTGTTTGTTCACGAACTGACTTATGTGCGTTGACCTCGCGACCTGTGACGTTTAGATAACGCTATGTGGACATCATGGCTGTTCACTGTGTCAGAGTCACTTCTCTGCAGGTAGGGTGAATCTGTCGTTCAGATTGGAGTACAACGTGTAATGTCACGTGATTATAGTCCATCGAATCAGGAATTTCGCATTTAGAATTAGTGATTTAGTTGTGTAAAATTACAATTTATTTAAATTCTAATTTGTTTAATTGAGGGGGGCTGTCAATTCGCAATTTTATTGGCAAGACATGAATTTGGAATTTCGTATTTGGAATTAGCCTTCTGGGCTTTCGTACAGTCATACACTATGGCTCAAAATTCACAAGTTCTTGTTTCAAGGGACTGTTTCTGAAAAAAATATTTTGCAAAGTACATGTCATCACTCTCTATCAGATAGAATCAAGATAATCTTTGTCCCAAAAAGGCAACGACAAACAAATTGATTAACTCGGCTTAGCTTTAGCTGTAAATGTTAATCATTGAACTCAGTCAAGACATTCACGTAATGAACGCCTACTCCAAGTTTGAACATTCTACATCAATAAGAATGACAGTTATTGTGTTCCAAAGTCTCGACCAATCAAATTTCTGATCGCTCTGCTTACCCTCAGCAGAATATGCTCATTATCAAACTTGGTCAATGTATTGATGTACCGGTAATGAAACTATACACCAAGTTTCACGTAAGAACTCAAGTTATTGTGTCCCAAAGCCCCAACCAATCTAATTGCTTATCTCTGCTTACCCTAAATGCCCATCTTCGATCTCCATCAGGGCACTGACCTAATAAACACTTACACCAAGTTTGAACGTTCTGGCTCAAATAGGAGTTATTGTGTTACAAAGTTTCGGCAAATCAAATTGCTTAAAGCTCTGCTTATCATCGATGTAATAAAACTATTTACCAAGTTCATCACTTTCACTTAATTAGAACTAAAGTGATCGTGTCCCAAAGCCTCAACCAATCAAATTTCTAATCACTACTTACCCTAAACAGAAATGCTCATCTTTCAAACTCCATCAGGGCAATAGTTTTGATCAAAGAATGTTCAGGCATGGTTTCCCCCTTGTCATAGTGCAGGACATCAGGCATGGTTTCCCCCTTGTCATAGTGCAGGACAGTGGCCTGACAAGAAACAGTGCCTAGTCGTCTAGATGGCTTGCACTCTAGATGTTATTTAAAGAATTGGACAGAATTCTTGTCATTAGAAATTCAAATTGCTGTCTAGGCACTGTCCAAGTTGGTGCAGAAAAGGTATAGAAGGTTAAACCCATTTCATTTATTCATTCTGTTTAGAAATGACAAGTGGAGATCAAGCTGGAATGTTTATTTTCAATGTCTAAAGTACAGTATCTATAGAGAGTAGGCATTAGATGATTTAACCAGCTTGATAAGTGAAAGAAATGCTCTGAGCAAAATAACTTAATTAAAAGTTTAAATAAGTCTGGATACATGCAGTGTACTTATTAATTTGTGATAATCTGTTGTTATTTCTAGGAAATACATTTTCTTTTTTGGCAAATACATTTTTCTGCGATGAAGTATATTGTGCCATAATAAAAAGAGAACTTGGTGTCATAATGCGAAGGTCAACCAATACACAATTTGAGACAAACACTTCAAGTTTTATAGAATTATCTTATAAAGGTGATAAGTTTGTTCATATATTAAAAAAACGAAATTCTAGCTACATTTATCATTAAGTTATAAACAAAAATACACAATTTATTTGACCATATAAGCACTCTTCAGTTCAAACTAGAAATATTGGACGCAGCAATTTCACTGGCCAATTTATCTGACTATCTCTTACCTGAAGTTATAATTAGAAGGGTGCTTATTTGGTCAAATTTCAAATTTAAATGAACAGGAATGAGAAAATATTTACAACTTCTAACAAAAAAAAGCTCTTATTAAATGTTATACATTTATCAAAATATTATATATATATCACAAAGTGTTTATATCATTCTTTTTATTTCACAATACAAAAGTTCCAAATGTTAATTAGAAGATACAAATTTAAACGTAAAACAATGTTCTATTGAGTATAATACATTAGTTTCTCAAATATTGGTTTTCAACTTTCATTTCAAAAATAGTTTTTGTGATTATTCTTTTATCTTGTATCTCTTGTACTCCACATCTACATCATCTTACTGATTCCATACGTGTTTCTGACAATGTTCAACCGTCTGTAATAACAACATTAACATGGTATTAATACTCAACTAGATTACAGTCAAGGGAACTGTAATATGTTTGTCACCTGATATAAGTTATACAACATGTACTAATTTGACTATGTTGATCTTGCATTCCTACTACTTAAATACGGAGTAAACAACTTGTTTTATTCAAGATCTTCAAAAGACAGCAATGCAGAGTTGTCAATTTTTATAATCACAGGCTTTATTAGACACTTAAAGTGGCATTATGGGAGATTTGATAAAGAGGGGACAGTTCTCGCTATAATAGTTAAAAAATAGATAACTTAAAGAGAATATGCTGATAATTTTAGTCAAATCGCTCTACTCTGAACAGAGATAATTGCAATTGAATTTTATGCATATTCTCGATCATTATTACTAAAATTGGTACGATAAAAAGCAAGGCTTTAGGGCAGAGCCGTTGCGTTTTGGGGGCCAAAGGTGATTTTAAAGTTATTCTGGGTCTGAAAATGAATTTTGAAGTTAATTTACTACAAATTTTACCTTAAAGTGAGAAATTTAAGAAAGTCAAAACATAATTATTTCTGTCTTTTGCTCGATAGGTTATCAACTCACTATTATACGACCATGGGCATTATTTTCCCCCCTTAAAAATCATTGACACAGGAAATAATAACTCAATTACCTCCCATTGCCTCCATGCATAAGCTTCCTTCAAACGTTGGAATTTGAAGTTGAAAAGGATATTTTTGCTAATTTCTCAGCTGGCAATAGTTAATTATAGGATTAATAGGGTTATTCTTTAACAAGGTAGGACTGTTTATGGATACTATCTATTTTAAGGCTTTATTTTTAAAAAAATTAAAAGTATAACTTAAAAATTTGAAATTGTAGCTTTAACTTATATTTAATTTATACCTCTACCATTTACGGAATACTTTTGATTGTCCCAGTGTAATTTTTTAGACTAGAGTTATGCTGCTCTAAACTTCTTTATCCCTCTCCCTCCATAATTAATATTAATAATTCACGACTCTTCGCACATTAACTTTACAAATATAACGCCACACATTTTAAAGTCCTTTGTCTAATAATTTGATGTTGATGTCTTAATCCACGACCTTAGCCATGGCGCGAAAGAATGAATGAATGAATGAAATTGGGTTTAACATCCTACTGTATTGCACTTAACCTGAGCTAATTGAAGACGGGCATACGCCATACAGTGTGCTATGAAGGAAATTTTGCCCGGGCAGCGGCGCTACGGCCTACTCTTATATCGAATTCCAACTGCCAGGGGATCTTTTACGTGCACTCCAATGTGTACACGGGACCTCGGTTTTTCGTCCCATCCGAACGACTAGGCAGCTGTCCTGGCGCGAAAGAACTGGAGACTATTATGTACCATGACAGATATGGTACCATAGACAAACTCTGTTACATAGTGACAGGCAATCTCTTGTGAATCTACGATACTGATATTGTTTACATTGCTGAATCTGTTTTAACAGATCTTAAAAGTAATAAATAGATATTTTGGAGTTAAAATGAGTTACAAATTTGTCAGAGAAGAAAGTGCTTGAATTAAAGCGGAACAATATCGTAACAAGAGGGTTGTCAAAAATTGGAATCAACAACAAAAGATAGTAAGCTGGCACTGCCAGGCAGGATACGCCCACATTTTCGAGAGATGGATAGAGAAGAAGCAAAACCGAAAGTGATTTTTCCTACAATCAAAGGCAATAATTCATTAAAGTATCAAGATATTTAGGTTATAAACACGCAATTTCAGTTTCATCAAAATCGAAATTAAAATTGTGACCTCTACAGGGTCCACAACCTTGAAATACCATTTTTTAAAAAAGCATTCGCATACAAACAGCAGCCATTTTGTATGGTAATTTTGGTCCTTTTTTCTCCAAATTTTAACTCAACCTTCCTTAGCTTGTAACGGTGATATAATCAAACGATTTTTTAAATCGGATAATAATTGTGACCTCCAGAGAGACCACAAGCTAAACAAAGCCGATTTTGCATATAATCAGGGGCATTAATTCAGGAAGTTACGATCCGATATATGCGCAAATATCAAAAGGACCCAAGATCTTTGGGTAATATCCATGCATTTCAAGTTTCGTCAAAATCAAATTAAAATTGGGACCTCTACAGGATCGACGACCTTGATATACCATTTTTCAACAGTATTCGCACACGAACGGCGGCCATTTTGTATGGTAATCTTGGTCCAATTCTTCCGAAATTCGAACTCGCCCTTCCTTAGGGTGTAACGATGATATAATCAAACGATTTTTTAAATCGGATAATAATTGTGACCTCTAGAGGAACCACAAGGTAAACAAAGGCGATTTTGCGTATAATCAGGGGCCATAATTCAGGAAGTTACAATCCGATATGCGCAAATATCAAAAGGAACCAAGATCTTTGGGTTATATCCATGCATTCCAAGTTTCATCAAAATCAAATTTAAAATTGTGACCTATACAGGGTCCACAACATTGATATACCATTTTAAACAGTATTCGCGTACGATCGGCGGCCATTTTGTATGGCAATTTTGGTCCTATTTTTCCGAGATTCGAACTCAACCTACTTCAGGGTGTAAATGTGATATAATCAAACGATCTTTTAAATCAGATAATAATTGTGACCTCCAGAGGGACCACAAGCTAAACAAAGGCGATTTTTCGTATAATCAGGGGCCATAATTCAGGAAGTTACGATCCGATATGCGCAAATATCGAAAGGAACCAAGATCTATGGGTTATAACCATGCATTTCAAGTTTCATCAAAATTGAATTAAAATTGTGATCTCTACAGGGTCCACAACCTTGATATACCATTTGTTAACAGTATTCGCGTACGAACGACGGCCATTTTGTATGGTAATTTTGGTCCGATTTTTCCGAAATTCGAACTCGACCTTCCTTAGGGTGTAACGGTGATATAATCGAACGGTTTTTCAAATCGGATAATAATTGTGACCTCCAGAGGGACCACAAGCTAAAATAGGTGATTTTTCGGACAATCAGGGGCCATAATTCATGAAATTACGTTTCGATAGGCGCAAATATCAAAAGGAACCAAGATCTTTGGGTTATAACCATGCATGTCAAGTTTCATCAAAATCGGTTCAAAATTGTGACCTCTATAGGGTCCACAAGCTAAAAACGTGATTTTTCGTACAATCAGGGGCCATAATCCATGAAGTTTTGATCCGATACATGCCAATATCGAAAGCAGCCGAGATCTTTTGGGGATAAACCTATATTTCAAGTTTCGTCAAAATCGGACAAGAATTATGACCTGTAGAGAGTCCACAAACAATTGTGGACGGACGTCCGGACGGACGTCCGGACGGACAGGGGCGACGACATAATACGTCCACATGAAAATGTGGGCGTATAAAAATCAGAACTGGGCGGCACAAAAAGCAGAATTCTGCTCTAAAGTAAGAAAATATTATATCTCTAAATATATCCATGGAACAGAAAATTATAGAATGCTTCCCACCAAATTTTAAAAAAAGTCTTTTAAAAACTGTGCCCTCTACATAAGTGCACAAAAATGTCTCGAAATTAAAAAACTAGGATACCTTCAACTAAATGGACAGTTGATAATTGTCTCAACATTTGTGCAGCAATCCATAAAGAGTTCCAAAGAGTTAGAAGGAAAAATCTTTTATTTTTGATTACTTACTTTACACAGTTTAGCATTTTCAGCATTAGCACACCAAAAGGATGGACCATAACTACACTTTTCTTTACCCAACAATTCATGTGATTTGTAATGTAAAGTGTTATCTTTCTTTGAGCAGAGAGTCAGTTGCTGAAGTTAAAAAATTAAAATAAAGTCAAAAATATTATTCTGAACATCTGTGGGGTTCGAAGGGTGATGGCCAACAAATATTTTAATGTTAACAAATATTATAATAATAATTTTTAGCGCTACATTATGTCCAATTGTCATTTCTGTCATGGGAGGGGGGTTGGGATGCCGAAGTGGGATAGAGTGCTGAGCTTCGACCTCTGGCTTGCTGCTGTGGTTTTGAGCCCTGGTGTGAGCGTATGTGGCATGGAGATAGGGGCGCCTTCTAAACCTTGTGGACCCCTACGCGAAAGCAATTATTGAAATTAAATTAAACCATATGTTAGTCCTGAAATGACCTAGTTGTGTTGAGTGGATGTTAAACCCCATTTCTCTTTCTCTCTCTAAGCGCTTTTCAGCCACATTGTTTACAATGTGGAAAGTATCTCTGGAGTATATTTATGATCACACCACTAGAACACCTTATTAAATAGATACGTTTTTAAAACAGATTTAAATTCTGTAAATGTAGATAGTTCCCGCATTATTTTCGGAAGATCATTCCAGAGAGTTGCACCATTAACAGGGCAAGATTATTTTCCACATAGTTTATTGTATTTTGGAACAGATAGAAATGGATTATCCTTGGAGGATCTGAGGTTGTGGCGTATTTGTACATCACTATACAGTATAAACACATCTGTTTCATATAGCTGGGAGCGGATATAGAGATAAGACTTTTGTATACAGTTGTTAGTATTTTATATTCAATTCGCGCTGTAACGGACAGCCAATGCAATTCCTTGAGTTTGTCACTGATGTGTTCACGTCTCAGTGTTTTAGTCACTAGTCTAGCAGCATTGTTTTGTGCAACTTGTACCCTATCCAGAGAGAATTTAGGTGCTCCGGGGAGAAGAGCATTTGCATAGTCAAGTTGGGAATAACTAATGGATTCACAGTCCTTACACAGACTGATTTGCTCAAATGTCATCAGATATTTGCTATTGGTTTCATTTTAAAGAATATTTTTCTAATAATATTATTTATTTGTGGAGTTGAATCATCCATGACAAAACCTCGGTTTTTCGCTTTTTGAATTGGATGAATGAGACTTGAACCCATTCGTAATTTTGGTATCAAGTTTAGGCTCTGTGATTTGGACTGAGGGGTTATGATAAGAAATTCCGTTTCATCATCATTCAGTTTTAATTTGTTTAGGCACATTCACACACGAACATCATCCAAACATTTCCCTAGTTTGGAGATAGCCTGTTCCGTGAATGTTTCTGACAAATGAAAATCATGATAAATTTGAGTGTCATCAGCAAAGCCATGATTGTTGACTCCATGTGTCTGTTTAGTTAAATAGTCACTGAACAGTTGAATAACAAATATTAATCCTTCCACTGAGGAGCATATGAAATTAATCATAAATTACAAAATTTTATTTTTAAATAATTTCAACTGGTCTATAAAAACATTATAGCACTATAATTATTTGGAAAAAAGCATAATATTTTATTCCTTACCTGACAAACCTCGTGTGGATTAGCGACCTCGGCCAGAAGTTGTAGAATATAAGCTCCATATAATTCAACTACACTATCACACTGAAAAAAAAGGATTCATCTCTTAATTAGCAGATATCTACACAATAAAACATTCCAAAATAAGATACATTACTGAAGTGGTGGACATTCCAAAAGAAGATACATTATTGCAGTGGTGGACATTCCAAATAAGATACATTACTGAAGTGGTGGACATTCCAAAAGAAGATACATTATTGCAGTGGTGGACATTCCAAATAAGATACATTACTGAAGTGGTGGACATTCCAAAAGAAGACATTATTGCAGTGGTGGACATTCCAAAATAAGATACATTATTGAAGTGGTGGACATTTCAAAATAAGATACATTACTGAAGTGGTGGACATTCCAAAAGATACATTATTGCAGTGGTGGACATTCCAAAATAAGATACATTACTGAAGTGGTGGACATTCCAAAAGAAGACATTATTGAAGTGGTGGCGGTCCAAAAGATACATTATTGCAGTGGTGGACATTCCAAAATAAGATACATTACTGAAGTGGTGGACATTCCAAAAAATACATTATTGCAGTGGTGGACATTCCAAAATAAGATACATTACTGAAGTAGTGGACATTCCAAAAGAAGACATTGAAGTGGTGGCGGTCCAAAAGAAGATACATTACTGAAGTGGTGGACATTCAAAAAGAAGACATTATTGAAGTGGTGGCGGTCCAAAAGATACATTGTTGAAGTGGTGGACATTATTTCAGTTGGAATATGGTGGGTTTTTTTTTGCAGGTTTGTGGATAGATGGTATGCAATAGTTTATACAAATGTGTCCAGTCATCATCAGATACTATACACGCTTAACTTTAAATCTATATATTTATTTAATGATTTTAAAGCAGTGAAAAAATACAATGCTACGATTTTCAACATTTGGGCGAGTTGAAAATGCATAATGTCTCTTTAAATGAGAATGTAAATTTGAATTAATTGTATTAAGGTTAAATTCTACCTGTTTTCTAAAAGATTGAGGTAAAATGCTGCACACTTTATCTAAAAGAATCTCCAGATCTTGGGCAGTAGCATTTTCTTTCAATGCTTCATCCAAATAATTGACAATCTCTTGACAAACATCACACACAGGGGAATCACCAGCACGGTTAACAGTCATATATGGTACTGAAATAACAACAGATACATATAGAAATACTCTCAATAACCATTGGCAAATTAACTCTTTAATAGTAAGTGCAGGAGGACCGCGCTACACACAAAACAAAAATCTACAAGATAAACCTGCGGACAAGACAGAAAATAGACATTGCAAAAATAAACAATTATCAAATCGAGTGTAGTTATGGACATATTTTTAGACCAAGATATCACTTGAAGATTTCAATCAAAATGGCTGCCATTTTAAATACATTTGAAACAGAGGTGGGGATAATATCCACTAAGACACTGACCATGAATTTGGGTTTATATAAAAATTTTAGCCAATAAAATGCATTTGTCTTATGCTGTCCTGTTAGAGTTATCTGTCTTGAAGTACTCAAGTAGTTCCATGAGGTGGCGCTGTATTTCTCATATGGCGGGATTCTAAGTAATGTGCCAAAATCGCGGTGTTAAACCCCCCATCTTTGATCAGACATTTACTAAGTTTGCTCATTTATGTAAGATAGATATTAACCCCCCATCTTTGATCAGACATTTACTAAGTTTGCTCATTTATGTAAGATAGATATTTTGTTAAAATGATTCTTAAGTATATTAATGTAAATATTATGTCTTTTAAATAATTCAAATATATATGTCATTTAATGAATAAATGGCCTTTTCAATGTCAATATATGTGTTATAAATTCATCTAGTCTGGGGGATGTATAAGGCATAATTTATTTAGGCTGGGGGTAAAAGCTTAGGCAAGAAGACAAATTTTATTTCAGGCCCTCCCACAATGAAGTTAAGTTGGCAGACATTGCGCCTAACAACAGCTTACTTGTAGCTATAGGTATCCGTGGCGAAAACAAAGTTTTGAAAGGGAATTGATGCAAATTTTTGATAGATTGGTTACTCTGAATATGTTTTTAGTCCAAATATATCATCAAATCACAAAGTTTGTACCCGGGAATTCATCTTTAAACTCTGGAAAGCTGAAAATTGATATGGCTCGTACTCTCATGACCGCAATACTTCACATCAAATTTGAAAAGAATCTGTTAAAAACTGTAGCATCTATCCTCTATCACAAAGTTTTTGGCAAAAGACAGTATTGGAAAACTGAAAATTGATAGCAATCATCCTTTCACAGCTCCAATGCTTCACACCAAATTGAGATGTCAAACGACAATGAAAGTGACCCCAAAATGATAGGGATCATCTTTTAATGGTGCCAATGCACCATACATTCATACAAAGGTTGAAAAAATAGGTCGGAATGAAAGAGGGGGGAATAACCTTAAAAGAAAATCGATAGGGATCATCCTCGCAATGTCTGCAGTCCTCACACCAAAATCATCATTCAATATTGCTGAAAAGTGTTTTACTAGATTATACTGTATTACGAAATACTTACCTTTCGGTTTGGGTAAATCACTTGTAGCTGAACAGAGACCAATCGTGGTACAGATAACTTTAGGGTCAACTTCTTGTACCAGCAATTCAATTACAACCGTAGCATACTGATTGACAAAGGCTACACATTCCGCTTTGATGGTGCTTGGTAGAAGGTCACAAACCTGATCCAATGCTTTCTTTACCTCTGCCTATATAAAAATAGAATAAATGAGCATAAGTATGCCGCCCTTGTTAAATACATTCTCACCTGATAAATACGTTTGTGAGAATGTATTTCTAAACTAAATAGAATTTCTCCAATAAGAAAATATTTACACTTCTACTTGCTTGTATCCAAGCAACCTTATTTTAACCACATCGCCATAGGTACCGAAAGGCCAATATTCTAATGAATAATATGTTGCACTAATGGTCAAAATGGAGCTGATGAACTTGATTTGAACCAATCTGAATATGAACAATTTCCAAAATTTATTGAAATCCATTTAGACCATTTGAAAACAGATAGGATGTCAGGCAATGTAACATACACTAACATCAGCCAAGTCTTACGAGATGTCCACTGGAATGTGGCATATTTGTAGGTAATGTGAGCATTAAAACAAGATCAAGCCTTCTATTGAAAATGACAGATGTACGTTTGTATCCCAAAATCAACAAGGTTGTATTTTCCAAATGAAATTCAGTTATCATATAATTTACCTCAGATCTATTATTTCCCAGGATTGTATCAACTTCTTTTAAAACAAATTCACAGACAACACATTCCAAAGAGGCATCAACTTTCCCTGCTGGTGGTTTTGAATGATCAGCTTTAGCTTTAGCAACAACATCTAAAGCTGGTGCTAACATACGATGTAGTGATACTCTGTGTAGTTTAGGGGCAGCAGTGGCATTACACAATCCTAATTCTTCACATACAGCTGTTGGATCCTTTTTATAACAAAAAAATATTTGTCAGTATCTGGTGGTTAAACAACTTTTATTAAGGTGAAACATAGGTTGCCAGGCAACGAAACATACGTCCACAGCAGCTAAATCGTCCGGGCAGTCAACAAGAGTTGTCGCATATTTTACTTTTTTTCGGTAATGAAACATTTATAATACACTTAAATCTGATTAAAAGTAACAACTCATTATGTAATTATTAGAAAATCATTGGAATTTGTTTGGCTTTGATAAAGTTCTCCTCTAAATTCATTGAAACTCAATATACTTGTTCGTCTCATGACCTTCAACAATTTGTATAAATTTAAAGTCAATCGGTTATTAACTTTAGCCTCTAGAGCGTCCACAAGAATTTTTGAAGGGCCATAACTCTGACAGTTATTATAGGAAATCGCTGAAAATCAATAGGCTTCTTCATCTTATGACCTTAAACACTGTGTATAAATCTAAAGTCAATCGGATATTAACTTTGGCCTCTAGAAAGTCCACAAGATTTTTTGAAGTGATCAAGGGCCATAACTCTGACAGTTATTATAGGAAATAGCTGAAAATCAAAAGGCTTCTTCGTCTTATGACCTTAAACACTGTGTATAAATCTAAAGTTAATCCAATATTAACTTTGGCCTCTAGAGCGTCCACAAGCAATCGTGGACGCCAGACCGACGGACGGGGGCGACGGCAATATACGAATACATTTCAATGTGGGCGTATAAAAACAGTAAGTTTTAATGTGAATCATTCAGTTCGCAAATTCAGTATCCTACAACATTTCAAATATATGTTCTTATTTTCTACCTGAAAGTATCAACATTTCTAACGACCTGGAATATTAAAATCTTTAGGCCAGTGCGGATATATTTTTAATCACCATGCTCTTTATTTCAGATATTTTGAGAGTCCTATTTTGAATATTAACTTTTATCATGATAACGATAATCTAAGTTTAAATGTCTTCATATATCTAAACTGTTGCAAATGATGCCATTAGTATATATGAATTATCCTTACCATTTCAGAGGCTAACAATTGGAATAGAACTGGAGCATAAGCTTGAACATACTGTTTACACTGAAAAAAATATAATTCAACTTTAAGAATAAGACAAGGTTTGAGAGAACAAGAGCCTATGACTACATTGGACTGTTGTTTTCATTCTAAGATATGATTGCTATTAATAACCATTAAGATTAAAATATATAAATATTCAAAAAAGTAACAACATACCACATCCTCTGAACTTCCAAATAACGGACAAATTGTACCATCAGCGAAGTTTTTAATTTCGTCCTGTAACAATAAATTAATGTTATATAAACTGAATTGTATAAAAAAAATGTTTGCAATATTCAATAAGACAAGAGAGGGAAATGGGATTTAACGTCCACTCGACACAAACAATGTCATTTCTGGACTAACATATGGTTTAATTTTATTTCAATAATTCGCTTGTGTAGGGTTCTTTAGAAGTGGGAGGAAACTGTAGGACCCAGAGAAAACCCACAAGGCTGGACATTGCGACGAACAACCAGGGATTTGAAACCACGCCAGTTGACTCAATGACAGGCTTTATGATACTACAGTGTGCACATGCTAACCATTCAGCAACCCTCAATAAGACGAATACCTTTAAAGGGGGCAAGTGTCCAAAGAATAACATTGCATTTTATGTTTGAAGGCATTTATATAAACAAGTAGTATAATGTTTTGTTTAATACATGTTTTTGCAAAAGATCCTAATAAGACAAAAAATGTCATTTATAATACATAATAATATATTCTGCATGGCTAAAACCGCCAACAGATCCGAAGAATTAAATTCTAACATATATACCTGTACAGTTGTATCTTGAACCAAGCTTCGTGCTTCAGTAACAGCTTCCTTACAAACATTACAATTCTCTCCAGATTTAGATTTCTATTCAAGAGAAAACAATGAAATCATTGATTAATAAAATACTAGTATTAACATATTCGTTTTTTAAAATTAATTCTGTGGTTTGTGCGATTTCAAGCATGCACATCTATCAATATCTCTAGCTCTCTTGATTTTTTTAATAACTAAAGCATTGCCAATAAGTCAGAATCTGATGAGTGAAGCTACTTTATATTTGTCAGCAAGTTTTGAGACTGCTGGTCATAGTGTGCCAGTAACAAATAGAACTTTGAGCAGGAATTAAAGATCATATCTTTCAATGATTTATTTAAAGTGTATTATGCAGTATCTATGTGGTCTGAACCAAATAAAAACAATGTGGTAGTTACCAATGCTCGGTTGGAAGGATATATGATATGAAAAGGAATATCAGTTTAAAAATTTGTTAAACAAGAATACAAAGTAATCAAATTATTGCCATGGTAACCATTTATATTCTTAATTTTGTGTATTAGTATTAAAATTTAATGCTAAAAGATAATTCTGCAATCTTAGCTATGTTAAATAACCCAGAATTAAACATTGGATAAAAATAATCATAGATAAGCTGGCTTTTTCTCGGACTGGCAGTAAATTTCTGTGGAAGAGTGATTGAAAACAACTGCTTAAAATCACTACAACTGAAGTTACACCATCACATTGTTACCCTTTATAGCTAGGTGAAAACAATATACTTACAGATTTAACAAAGTCAATGAAAGATTTTACTTGAACATGTTGTTGGGTAGCATTACAGAACATAATGGCTCCACAGATCTGATTAACGTCCTATAAATAAACATAAATTACATCATCAAATTATTTAACATGCCAGTGTAGATCTTTTGAAGAACATAGTGCTGCCATTAAATTTGTGAAATTTACAGATTGATGGATAAGGATCTCTACAAGATTTGTAAAACATTGGAAAATATATAAATTTAGAATTGTATGATCATTTTAGAGATTAGATGATACGTACCAACTCTTGAGACAGATATTGGAAGAGCATTGGAGAAAACTGTTCAACCAGTTCTTTACACTGAAACAAGATGAGTAACAAATACATCTTGTTTACGATATTCAAAACATTCACATATAAAGATGTGTGGGATCATACATGCTTGAATCTTTATGGTTAAAAGGAATAATTCCCTGCTTCTGATATAATTAATATATTTATTTCATTATTTGAAAGTAGACGAAGGTATGATGTTATAAAAGTCTATAGCTGATTAAAGGCTACAAACCAGTATTTGTATACAATTTACAAAGGATTAGGTCAGGCTTGGTGTACCCTAGTTGTACATCATAATAAACATCACAAAAAAAATACAAGACATTTTGTATATAAACTCTTGTCATTAACTCAATTTGTTTCTTTTAATTATATTACTAGACATATTCATATATAAAATGTCCCATCATCTGTTTTATGTCCCTTTTGTTAGCTTGCTTCAAACCATCATAAAAAATCATCAGATTACATGCCCTGTTCACAATAAGAATTTATTTATCATCAATCTACGCTTAATTACACAGTCTAACAGATTATTACTGATTGTTACTAGGTTACATATAGTGCTACTGGCAGGTAATCATTTCCCTACAAGCCATTGTGATGTGATGACATCAGCCCTTTGGGTCACTAGTTAGATGGGCTAAAAAATAAAGTTTGATTAAACTTGAGATTTAACGTTTTGAAGACAAACGGTTTACATCACATTATGATGAATGTGCCACACATTTGATTAAAAAGTTTTGTACACGCATATGACAAATATTTTTGTTCCTGTGCTAAATGTTTTGTCTGGAAATTTATATTATACTTACTATTCCTGCGAATCCACCCATAGGGGTACATACTACGTTTTCCAACATTTGTTTGAACTCATCCTATAAAGAGAAAAGTTTACTTCCATTACCTACAGAAATATAGGGTGGGACCAAAATATTCAACCATTTAAAGACAGGTATCAGTATTTTCTATTCTAATGTGTGCTAATAAAAGTTGAACCCGTTTGTATGTTGCAATGAAGATCTCTTCGAGATAATATTGGTTACAGGACAAGGTTTGGAAGTAATTTTTAATGAATGGTACAATGGGGTGTAATTTTGATGGTATGCTGTAAATTTATAAACAAGTCTTTCCCAGCAATATCATAAAAGATAATTTAAAATTAAATACATACTTCAGTAGCGTTAGCAGTGATCATAGCTTTAACATCCCCAAAGAAATTTTTACAATCAGTACAATAATCATTTGCAGCTTTCACAGGGGTTGGTTTATATACAGCTGGTTTATCCTCCTGGATGGAAAATAAATACTTATTAACAGTTCGGAAATGAAGTAGTTTTACGACATTATTACACGTTTTAGCAAAAAGGCATGATTAACTCTTTGGAAAATCAGGAGTTCAAATCCTATGAGAAGATATTGGTCATCATCAATCTCGGGAGAAATTCCCTTAATGTATATAAATAAAGTTTGAATATTTTTGGTTCTCATATAAAAGTATAAAAGACTGGGAACAATTAATCTAACTTACAGGAATGGCAGGAACAAATATGTTTTTTCTGATGGCATTATCTTCTGTACCATGACAAATTCCAATTAAAGAACAGATCATTTTGGCATTCTGTGTACAAAAATATAACAAAATTTGTAATTCATTTTATTCAAATAAACAACGAGATGTCAGGTTTCCTTGCATCATAATAAATTTATGTGGATACATTAGCAACAACAACACTTAATATACATAATGTATATAATCTGAGATCATGTTGTAAGGTACAACCAAAATCATTATTAACAGGGCTATTAACATAATCTATACAAGCTGTGATAATTTTGTTCAACAATAAGATGACTTACAACTTCACTCTTAAAAAGTGCCAAAATTTCAGGTAAATAGTTCTTTACTACATCTTTACACTGAAATGAAAAAAATTATAAACATAAAAACAGGTGATATTAAGTTATCATACTCCATCACTAATCGTCATGAAATGGCTTTAAAATTGTTGCCATAAAAATACTTTATGTAAGAGTTAAAATCAATAGGATTCCGTGTCTCATGACCTTAGCCCATATGCATAAATTTGAAGTCGATCGGTGAAAACTTAGTCTTCACACAGTGTCTACAAGATTTTTCAAGGGGCATAACTGTCAGTAATTAGTGGAAATCACTGTGTCAAATTTAAAGTCAATCAGATAACAACTTTAGCCTTGAGAGCAGCATCCACAAGATTTATTAAAGTGTTCATGGACCTAACTCTGGCATTTGTTATCAAAGATTGCTGAAACTCAAAAGGCTTCTTCATCTCATAACCATAGACACTGTTTATAAATTTGAAGTAAAGCGTATTAAAAGAAAAAGCTTTACCTCTCCGCTGATAAGAGATGATGGCATAATAATACAGGCCTTCTCTAATAGACTGGCAACCTCTACCTATACACAATAAAAACAATTAACCAGAATCAGAGAAAGACAACATGTACAATACAGAATGCAAATATCTTTTGAACATGTAAAAATAAAGGACATCAAAGCCAGCATAAATTCAATAAGTAGGCTACAATAAATTCAGAATAAGGTTGGTTCAAATAAATGATCAATTCCTGATTTACACAAATCTGAGTGCTGTAAACTTGGTTATAAATATTTCGTCTAAAATTAAAATCCTACCGCAGTGGCTTTATTGGTTATAAGTTGTCGAGCATTGTTGACCATCAATTGACATACTGTACATGAAGCATCCTGAAAATAATACTTTATAATATAAATCTACCATAATTTAATACAAATGCTAAAGTTAATATTGGACTCAAAAGTGATGCATATTTTCAGAATACAAGTCTTTAAAATGGTTCTTGAAATTTACAAGATGAATAACTAGGAAATTTACATAGATTTTCACTTTATGAATGATACATATATGAAAAATCTTACCCCTTCGGTTCCTTCAACTACCTGTTTAGTCCAAACAGTATCAATACAATGTTGTATCGCTCCACATTTCTTGGCATAATAGAGATTGCTACACCAAAGGGTAGGTCCCTTCTCACAATGACTATCCTCCAAGTATTCACTGGAAACTACAAATAAAGAATATTAGTAGTTTTTATAAACACTTACATAGAACAAAACTTCATTGACCGCTGCACTGCAAGAACGGTGATGCACAAGAAAAATATATGTATTAATAATTAAGAAATAAGTTCCTTAATATACAGTTTTAAAAAGTTAATTAGAAAAAGTTTGGCAAAAATGTTAATATTTAAAACAGGTTAAAAACATGCACTGTTTCAGCATTCCTGATACTTGTACTTACACGCAGGAAGCTTAAAGTTAAAGTTAATGTGGGGGAAAAATGGGTTGAAGAATGTTATCTATGAGAAGTGAGTTTGAACTTTGAAGCAATATACATATTTGTTATACAAATTGTAATGGTTGACACATAGATTCTTTACAAAAAAATACATTATGGATGGGCTTTTGGAATGGAACATTTAAATCGTCCCATTGAACAAGCTTACATGTACACGCGTTTAAAATTTTAAATTAGGGCCTTACACTTAAAAAGTGGGACCCTGCCCTTCAATTATTGATATGTATCACATTTCATCTTGTCATTTCTAAAATTAGTAACCATTGTCATGCATTAAAGACATACATGTATATGCAAGTCATTGAATAAAAGCACATAAAATCCAATGACAAGTGTGTGTGGCGTGTGCTTACAGAGTTTAATCATAGGGAAGTAGGTTTATAGGGTTATTTTCATCTTACAAATCACCTTGTGTAAACTTGTTGATGCAGAAGCAGTCCAACGAACTATATTTACACAGGCAATAATTGATAATAATGATGTTCATTTCGTAAAATACATTTTAAAAAAATCATCATAAAACAAAGTCATCTACATACATGTACTAAGCCTAACAGTTGAAGCTCAAATAGATACCATAAAAACCTAACAGTCTTGTATCCTTCCGCTTCGTAATCATGAATATTCACAAAGTCAACAAAAATTGACAAGCTAAAGGGGGGAAAAGAGAGAAAAACTAAAAATATCTTTGGCCCTTGTTTCAATCGTCTATTCACTGCGGATCGATTTTGTATGATGTCAGCGTATGGAGTTGATGATGACAAACGTTAACAAACGAAAATGATAAGATTGGGAAACCAGTGTCTAGAATTTTCCATTTATTAGTAGTAACATTCAAATATCACCAGCTTATGGAGTGTTACGCGAGAGCTTGTTCCTTTTATTCTGATTTTTTAAGTAGATCGAGGCATTTGTCATCTAAGCTTCTTTGAAAGTTCTACTACAAGGATACTTACGCACTAGACTTATTAAAATCTTTAAAAAGTTTTATGGCTGTCATATTGACTTGATTGGTAAATATAATGTGTCTCTCTCGGCTATTATTCTAGATATTTTTAATTGACACGAATACTATTACTATCACCCTGATAATGTCTACTACATTGTTAAGACAGTTAATCATGTGCATTTATTGCATACCGATAGTTCATTAACCAATCACTCTATTTTACCGACATTTCGCCTAATACATGTACATGTAGATTGGATGCAGCTATGGCGGGTGTGGCGCCAGACAGGGTAAGCTTACTCTTCCGGACACCCGTTACCACTGCTTGTCGTGTTTTTTGTACCCAAGGAGCAGTCCATTTGCTGATTACACTATTTTGCTTGAATGCATTATTTTGCCTATAACGTTTTTAGGACTTAGAATTCTGTCTTATGGTTTGGATTGTTCGTACTTGGTTTTTATTTTATTCATTTAAGCAAATCAAAATGGCTAGATCGAAGATAAAACATATCTGACTCTGAGTCACGTGAGTGAATCAGCAGAGGTTAGATTACCTGACATTACGAATTGTTGAAAAAAAACTGAGCCGAAGCCAGAGCAGGTAAAATCAAGGCTTCAACAGGAATTTGTTCTTTTTTTTAAATTATATATCGTCTAGTTCAGTATGGTGTATGAATAGGATGGATAGAAGGTCAGATTCCTGTGATTGAAGCAAGGAAGACAGCTCTTATTAACTACAGAGTCGACAGAGTGAGCGTTGAGTTGTATTCATATATTGTTAAATAAACTTGTGAATACTAAATTTGTATTGATGTTTTCTTTCTGCATAACTAGATAAGTGATATGATTAATATTTCCTAAATTTTACTTTTAACTTTCGCTTGTTCTGAAAAGAAAACGGAATTATGAATCCACGATAACGACAATAACAGTTACAGTCTTTCTTGCTTTGATCGATCTCCCCTATATTTCCCATTTCATTTTGAACTGTTAAACAAGGGCGTGTTGTTTTATTCAAAATAGAGGTTGTTTTTGCGGTTGTTTTGGTTAAATCTATTGACCCTATTTTAGTATTTACTACACTCACCATGGCATATTCATGTATTACAATTTAGCATTGCAAAATCATTTTTTTTTATTAATACATGTAACATCTTTAAAATAAGATAAGTTTGTGCTATAAATATTATGACTAATTAAACTTACAGAGACCAATGTAATGTTATGAAGCTTCGGTTTTGTTCGACATTGACCGAAATCAACATTCTTTCATAATTACACTAATTAACGCATATGCGCCAACACTACACATCCCTTTAGTACATGCCCCTTTAATAAACATTTCCTGACAGATACGAGCAATTCCAAAATTGCCTTTTTGTCTTGATTTCTATATTCTATGGCCGTTATATTAAGCCACGCAATCATGATGACAGCCGTCAAAATTTGCCTTTTAAAAAGATGGCAGTCTTAATAACGGCGTAACGCCTCAATACGTACATGTAGTTGTGTGTGGCGAAATATTATAAATAACAATAATCAATCGTTGTTTCGATGAAAAATGCTGTCAATTTTGTGCGATCTTAGCGGGAGTGATCCACGACGGGCATTGCAACGTCGGAGATAAATAAATGGCATCAATTCAAAGCTTATCTCGAACCACGGAGGGTAAAGAGATATACGATATAGGATTCAGTTCTTGTGTATTTATTACTCAATTCGGACTACATTTAGAGATAGGCAAAAAGATACGTCAAAGATAGATATGACGATTTGTCAGATGAAAAGGGTCAAAAAAGCAGGTAAAGTCGGAGATAAATAAATGGCATCAAAGCTTATCTCGAACCATGAAAAGGGTCAAAAAAGCAGGTAAAGTCAAAGTGAAATATGAGGCCCACACAAATCACAAACCATTTTTATGGAAGAGTGTTAGTAGAATGTAACTTTTACTGTAAAATGAACACTTACCAGCGCCTAACACCGCTAACAAAATTAATAGTTTCATGATGAAACCTGGAATCTGTCTCTCTCTCCAATTCTACGGGAAAATGAACAGAGAATATTATTGTCGAACTACTTTCCTGTCACGAGATTTGTTTGTATCATACTTCTACGGGTTAAATAGTTTGATCGCGTTTTATTGGTTGAAATTGGCAGTTATTTTCACGTGACAATGCGTCAGAGCATCGTCTTTCACAAAGCCCTTTATACAGTATACTGGCCTTGATCTATCACACTTGAAATCTGTAAAGGGGCTAAATCGCTAAAATTTTGGACCTAGAAATAGACAAAAATACTTCGCAATGCATGTAATAAATCGTTTCTTTTTTTACTGGGTGGTACTTTTTACAGCCGACCAATACTTTTTACCGCCGACCGCAAATTGTATTGTATTTCACTATTTGTACA